>CM038113.1:7070463-7493905 GCA_001642375.2 Mentha longifolia | reverse complement strand
TTTTCCCAAGGTCGATAACATCCTAGCTAAAATTACTACATCTGAAAAAATAATCCATGACTAATTTTTGATTTGAGACCCACCAAGCACCTCGATACTTAACCCTATCTCATATTTCTGAGGAATCTTGTTTATTCTAAAGATTAGCCTATTTCTTTCTAGCCACAATGACCAATAGGGTGCTGGAAGGACAACCTACATAAAGTATTATACCTTTTCCATTTGAACCGTCAAGTTTACACAAAAATAAACATTATTGACTGAACATGGCAGAATTCATTGTATGCCCAATACCTTCAACAAGTCATGCTATAATATTAGGGAGAGAGAGTGATGCAGAGAGACATATCTAGGTCTTCAGACCAATTTTTACGTCAGACGTATCATATCTAAGACGAACGGGTTTGGGTGAGAAGTATCTTTTTGACAAAACACATGCAAGAAACTTACCAAAACCAATCACAGTGAAAAGACTTGAATCTTTCTGGGCATAAGCCTTCCAGGTAGTTTTAAATGAAGGGAAATGGTGTGGGTGTGAGGAATTCATCTGATAGATTGATTTGTAAAGGATCGTGACAGATATATTCATAGAACTCCTTGCCTTAGCCAAGGCACAGTCTTTAAGATTTGCAAAACCAAATGTAAGTTTAAGAAATAAAGATGAGATGGTGAACTATGAACTATGAAGCAAAGAGACAGAAAATTATTGTTGTGGTGGCAAGAAGTGATACAATATAATGAGAGATTTAATATATAACCTGTCAGGCTGTCACCCACCCAAAAGCATCTTCCACAATCTGACTATGTTACAACCTCTAACAAGAGACCTGTACTGGTTGATGGAATCATTATAAACTCTGGAGATACACTTCCATGTGCTTTGAGAGAAGTTATAATAGCATCGGTCACATCCCATTCATTGTCCTGCAAGCCACATTTGCTTTTTATATCTCTGTGCCACTTAGAATTGTTTTCTATGTGATCTATCTCAAAAGGCTTTAATGTTTTAGAAAATTACTCCCAAATCTTGTGGTTATCCAACTGTCGTCTATTATCTTACAAAATCAAGTGATATATGCAGAGTTCTGATGAAATCACTGATAAGTCACTCAAGAGTTCTGATGGTTCAAAAGATTGTGAGGACTTTGTCAATTTGGTGGAGGCATGGTTAAGCAAATTAAAGGTAATGATGAAGTTATGCTTATGTGTACCATGTTTTATTATATGTCTCATTCACGGTTAGTTTAATAGTCCATTTTCTTTCCCTCAACATGCGTAATTGGTCTGCAGAAAGTCATATTCACTATCGTTTCACCATCAAGTATTGATTCTACTTAACTTGGATTCATCTATAAGTGTTTACCTCCTATATGCGCTTCTATAACTAGACATATTGTAGCTTAGACATTGTATAATCTAAATATTGTGGTTTATCTTTCACCGAGTTGCATGCTGTTTTTTTTTTTTTTTTTTTTTTTTTGACGTTTTGGAAATCGAGGAGCCTACTTTCTATAGCTCAGAAATGGGCACTTACACATTTAGAGGAATTTATGCATCATATACCTTATCCTCTCTAACATTGGAAATATTTATGTTTCTGCTTGGTTTTGGTACTTTACATTGACATTGTGGAGTTTGAGAAAGAAGGTTAAGATGTATTTTTGTGCATGTAGCTTTAAATGTTGAGAATTATTATGTGCATTGATATTTTCATTGAATCAAACTCTCCATCTTTTCAGTGGTCGCAGTCATTAGGTGGGATTTTTGGTGAGACAAATCAAAGTGAATTAGCTGCCTTTATCTCATATGCCCTTGCATTTCCAAAGAACTTTTTGGCACTTGTGGACACTTATGATGTAAGCGAAAACTCTGACTCATTCGCTCAAATTTTTGTCGATGCTTACATTGTTCTGTCAAGGAAAACGGGTTTATATGCTTGTTCTTTCGGTTTTTTCATGGCTTACAGTCTTTGTGTAGAGTAATACACTTCATTTTGTTGGGGCTACATAATTGCTCTAGAGATTGTTTAGGAAGTATGGGACGATATCTTTTCACTGGTTATGATTCCGTTGGATGAGATGCCTTTTAACTTGCATAATCTTTATACGAACAAGTCAACTAGTATAGTGTAGAATATATGAGGATCCTTTAGCTGCTGCACAGTGCCCAATGTCCTTATGGTAGTAATACATGTCATACTAATGCACTTACTGTTCGACATTCTTCAAGGAACTCTTGCTACCTCTAGTCTATTACTAAAATCAGTCAACCTCTTTGATCAGTTTGTTGAATGTTTTGGAATCTGATCAGTACTATTGCAATTCTTCATTCTTCCAAATGGTTTATGGACTTTTCTTTTAAATATAATTATTATTCCCTCCGTCCACCAAGAGTGTGGCATATTGGCGTGGCATGGGTTTTTAATAAATTGTTGGTAGATGTTATTTTAGTGGAGAAAGGGACCACCTCTCTTTTTAATGTTAGGCTATTAAAAAGATATCGTAGGCCACGAGTGGTATTTTTGTAAATAAAGGGATGGATGGGGTTTTAAATTAAGGTAGTGAGTGGGGTATATGTCTAAAAATAGAAAGACCACACTTTTTGTGGACAGAGCAAAAGAGAAACGTGCCGCACTCATGGTGGACAGAGTATTATTTTTATTATGTACTTTGTTGATCCATTGCTTTTGTTAGAGAAGTTAACCTATCATTTAAGACAAAAAAAAAAAAAAAATGTACTCCCAGGGCTCTTATCCAGGTTGACATGACTCGTAAATGATGCATGCAAATAGTTTAGTTTCTTATGGACAGGATCTGATACATAAAAAAGTCTTAGCTAATGATTTGAAATCTTATCCTGTTTCATACTGGCACGATTCCATGTATCATGTGCATACCACTAATTTTGTTTACTTTTATTTCACACTATTTTTCATGTTGGCTTATCTAACTTATCTGAACAGGTTATGCGAAGTGGTATTCCTAATTTCTGTGCAGTTGCTCTAGCTCTATACGACTTAGGGTGAGTTTACGGCATATGCCTGACTTAGTACTTTTATCTTATAAATCATGTATCTGCCAGCTTGTGGGTTCATAAAGTGTATTTGGTTATTTCCATCCTAAAGTAACAATTCCCCTGTTTGTATGTTTACACTAAGAGGATCTTATTGTCTCTCTCTGTATTTCGGCTATCAGAAATATCAAGAAATGATTTACATCTTTCTAGCATCTCAAGTGTCCTATTGAAGGTGTATCCAAGAAGAATGCTATTTTTTTGTTATTGTGGAATATAAACTCTAAGCCACATATCTTAACCTTTACCCATGTCTGAAAGATGTCTTAAAGTGGCATTGCAATTTTTCTATCAGGTAATAGAAGTTCACATTTTTCTTTTCCATATTTTAACTAATTAATGTCCTTTGCAGTTACAAAGCATTAGGTGTTAGATTGGACTCTGGTGATCTTGCCTACCTGTCATGTGAATCTAGGAAATTCTTTCAGACTATAGAGAAGGAATTCAAGGTTCTGGATTTTGGAAAGACAGGAATTACAGCTAGTAACGATCTTAATGAAGAAACTTTGGATGCTTTAAACAAACAGGTATAATATTCATCTCAGATTATCTTGTCACTTTCTACTATTAGAAACTTATGGTTTTTCTGATATTTCTTCTCCTGGTAGCAAAAATTAATCTGTGTTTGTTATATTTTCAGCAATACTTTTATAACATGGCTGTAGAAATAAATTAAATAAGAGTACCAAAATAATTAATCTGCTTTCTGAGTTTATATGTATTTCCTAATGAAAAAACAGGGTGGGATTCATGTAGAGTTTGAATTGGATCCTAGATCTTCATCCTTTTGCTAGACCAACTAACTGGTGCACGTAAAATTTGCTCTTAAATATAATATACCAAATTATGATTATCAATTAATGCTCTTTCATCAAGATAGGACACTGGCGATTTCAAGAGCCACTAGGTGACCTGAAACTGCATCGCTAGTTTTTACTCTGAAAATTCTTATGATCTCTTCATTCTCCTCTCCAAGATGATTATGACAGGATTCCATCTTCTTGGTTTCTTGTGTTTAATCCTGTCATTTGTGTGAATGCTATGTTGTTGAGGACTTATATATTTTGCATTGTTAACTTGATATGATCAGGGCCATGAAGTTGATGCCTTCGGAATTGGAACTCATTTGGTAACATGCTATGCTCAACCTGCCCTCGGTGTTGTCTTCAAGTTGGTTGAAATAAACAATCAGCCTCGCATCAAGCTTTCTGAAGATGTTTCAAAGGTTTGATTAATCCTCATGATACTGCACCTTCATACTTTTGGGGACTCACTGTGTTTTCGTCTCAGGTCTCTATTCCTTGCAAAAAGAAGTGCTACAGATTATATGGGAAGGAAGATTATCCTCTTGTGGACATTATGACTGGGGAAAATGAACCACCTCCAAAGGTTGTTCTTTTGTTCTTTCTTGCTGATAGATGCTTCCAAGTCAGATGCTTCCTAAAGTCAGAATATACTAGAAAGACAATTACTTTTTAACATAATACAGGGAACTACCATGCCTCTTTCACATGTAAATAATTTGTGAACAATATTGTAGGAAGTTGAATATATGCATGAAATACAGTGTTTCATTCTAGGCGCTGCACGATCTCTACTGAATGATCGGTAACAAGTGCTTTTGCTGTCAGTTAAGCTCCTCATCATGTCAATTTTCTGCTCTAAATAGGTAGGTGAGAGGATATTGTGTCGCCATCCATTTAATGAATCCAAGAGAGCATATGTGGTTCCACAGCGTGTAGAGGAGCTTTTGAAGTGTTTTTGGCCTGGTAAATCAGGTAAACTTTCAGTCTTCAATGTTGAACATGCTTGTTTCTTGTGCGTGCTATTCCCAGCTGTATCAAGTTTCTCTAGATATGGACATCAATATGGTGATTTATCCAGTCTGAATGATGGTCCCAGAAATTAACGCTTACATTTCATAATAATAAATTAATGATCCTGCAGTACTCGGTAGTTTCCTTCGAAATGTTTGAGAAACACACTGAATCATACAGGCCTATAGATTTCATTTCCATCTACATAATGTCAAGGAATAATATCCAGTTATATTGACGAAGTTCGTATTGGGTCATTTGTAGGGAAAGCTAGGGAAGAATTGCCACCTATTAAAGTGATTAGAGATCGGTGCATTAACCAACTAGGCCAAATGCGACCCGACCACATGAGGAGATTAAATCCGACACCATACAAGGTACATTCATCACAGTACACAGGTTAGGGTGCAATTCAAGAGGGATTACAAATTGACATTGCATTACTGTTGCAGGTTAGTGTGAGCGCCAAACTATACGACTTCATACATTTCCTATGGCTGAATGAAGCACCTGTGGGAGAGCTGCAATAATTGAAATGCTTGAATATTGAATGCCTCGATCAACATATTTTACGTTTACTATTTGGAAAAGTGGCTGTGCTTTTTCTTGCAATTTTTATTTGTAGGGGAAGCATGTGTAAATCTGGTTTGTGTTGGTAGTTGCTTCGACCCAAGTTGCATAACAAACATAATTCGTAGACTCGTATTATGACAGGATACATTCTTTGTCTTCTTGCTCTTGTGTAAAAATACGATTCCTGAATAAATTGGTCGATCATGTTGATTCCGGTTTTCTTCTCCAACTCTCGGATTAATGATTATAATCATTCTATACAAGTTAATCAATATTGGACGTTCTTGCTCGAATGTTTCCTTACATTCCGAAACTTGGACAGCTCCATTTGTCTTAGAGGGTGTTTGGATGAGTTTATAAAGTTGTTTAAGTCTAAACTTGTGTGTACGTTAGCCTAGTAGTAGTAGAGGTTAATGTATGAGACCAAAAGTTTCATAATTGAACATTTCGTGACTCGGATCTTCAAATTTTATGTTTAATTGTTTTTTGACTACATAAAAATAGTTTCCAAATAACGGTTGACTAAAATCATGGTTAATAATTTCGGAGCCATTTAATTGTTCGGTTGCAGCTAGAAATCAACATGTCTAGTTGCAAATCACTAGCAATTTTTTTTCTGCGCAAGAAATCTGATATGTCAATCTAGATCTATTATGCATTTAAGTTTTAGCTTTTTCCAGCTTCAAGAGTGTTGAGTATTTGACTCAAAACTCAAAAGGCAAGATTCTGTTTCATGCGAGCTCCAAGAAATTTTCACAGATATATTTTAAGCCAGAAGATGCCAAGATGAAAAGAACAAGCGATAACAAAATTGACCCAACAAAGAAGGGCAGCAGCATCCTCAAATTTAAACTCGGATTATATTAACCTTTTAATAAACAGATATAATTGAGCTCTATTTTGAGCTCAGTAAGCAGATCACAACAGCTGAATTTAATAAACACTATATCCCTTAAACTTGATATTCACATATGAATTGACAAACATCAACTTGTGCACATAAAAAATTACCATTACATTAAATCTAAACTAGAACAACAAAGTCTTTGAGCTGAACCCACCCGTAAGCACACCTGTCGCGGATTTTCTCCACTGTCGATGCTGCCATTTCAACCAGAGGTCTGATTCTTGCTACTTCTTTCTCCACTGCCAATCTTTTATCAATCTCCATCTGTACATGCTTTCATGTTTCAAAATCAGTAGCTCCTCTATTTTTAATCCTAGTACTAGTACTACAAGTAGATTTGTCAGGAATTGAGATCGTACCTTGTTAATGCAGCGTACGGTGTCCAAAGTGTAGCAAAAGTATGTCAGCTGTCTATACAAATTGGCTTCCGTGTACTGATTCAAGAAAACAAAAAATGTCCGAAATTTCAGTCTCCATTTTGTCGAACTAAACAGCAGTATGAAAGGGCAGTCTAAGATTAAAAGCACAAAACCTTTCTTATAAGGCTCCCGGAACAGCGAGGATAATTTGGACAAGTTGTTCCCCTCTCGGAATCCCCCAGTGTACGAAGGTTCACACCACGTGTAGTGTAGTTGCAAGTTTCGTCGTCACACTATAATGAATTATAAGACAGTTTAGCAAGCGATATCACCTTTGAAATCCATTTGCAACAATTAGAGTAGTAGTTAATGGAAATACCGTCATAAGGCCCTTGTAATATATTGACACAAATCTTTCAGCTTGTCGTTTCACCTGATAAAACACAGGCAGAGTCAGCTGGGAAGGAGATCTATAGTGGTAGCAGCACTAAATCAGTAACAACTATTCAAAGAAAAGGTGGTGATGAAACATCTATTAGCTTGTCCAAACTGGAAGTGTGGTGAAGCTATAAATCAACCGAAAGAGTTTTAGCGCACAAATCCTATTAGTGAATTTATCTAAACTAAGGCAGAAGCTAAAATATAGCTCTCTAGACCTAGTTCCAGGATTCAGAGTTCACAATAAACTGAGAAAACTTCTATATGTACATGATAGGTTCATCATTGTTTTTTTCATTGGTTTAGCTTCTAAATATAACCTTTAGTAAGGACAAAGGTAAAACATTGTAGTCCCTTTTTGCATAATCTAACTTTAACAGACACAAAAACGAAAAGTAATTACCTGGTTAGCTATAATGGCAGGAGTTATTTTCCCTCCATCCCCTTCTGGGCACCTTGGACAGCACAAATTGCGCCAGAAATTACTAGTTGGTTCTGCTTGCACATCCTCTGGCTTGGTATTGATATATGTACAGACTGAGGTTATTATTGGCGAGCATCCGAAGGTGCTGGAGCAGCTTGGGCACGATAAAACCAAAGGTTCGCAACCACGATATCTGCAATTTTGACATTATATTAAAATCTAATTTATTCTGATGATGCTCAGTTTTAATAGAAGATAAATATAAAGCAGAAAAGCTCAGGGAAGCAAAAGACACTTTTCTCTTATTCCAATCGATGGTTAGAAAACAATAAATAATTGGTAAGTTGGGAAATATTACATCCATTTGACCTTTACATCACTATATATATGATATATCTTATTAAAGGGCATCTCTATTTTGATCCTCGAACGTCCATTTAGTTAAAGAATATGACAGATATAATTATTTTATATGGAGACATGCACCTTTCTTCGTCATCCAATACAAATGACAGCAAGCTGGACGGATCATTGCTGACAGAATCACTTGATTTGCTCTGGAACTGAAAGATTAGATTCAACTCAAGTTAGCATTGACAACCAAATTGAGATCATGCATATGCATACATGCATATTATGAAATGACGCACACCAATGTTATTTACCTTTGATGAGTCAAGTCCCAAACAATCAGCCAAATGTGCTTGACTGGTACCTTGAATAAATGCACACATACGCGATATAACGGGGTGAATCTGTAACGTTTGTCGAAGACATTAGGCAACATAAGATATGCAGCATGTAAACGAACAAACAAAAGCATCCAACACTGAAGCAAAGGCAAGGCAAAACCTGCTGGGCTAGGTAATAGTCAATGTCAATAATCCAGTTTCCATTGTCTTTTTTCAGTTCATCAGGATGCCTTGCCCGCTGGGCAATTCCAACTGAGGAGGTCGAACCATTTCCCTACAAATAGACATGCAATAAGTTATTTTGTACTTAATTTGTATGCAAAATATTTTAGTTACAGTGAACGTGTTACATCCACAGTCTAAAGGAAAAAAAAAAAAGAGAAAACTAAAACCAAAATTGTGCCAAACCTGCTCACAGCAAATGATATAAGGTACTGTATCTCCAGCAGAACAACCATGCGAATAACCACTTCTCTTCAGTCTAAGTGCTACCTAAAAAACCGCAGAACAGATGCTTCACATGTGGAAGGATGATACTGAATGATCAAAATTGTTTGCTATACTTTGGACTTACTTCTACATGAGGCTGACTTCTGGCATCAGGATATGCCTCAGGTGGATTCTTTAGTGCCTTTGTGATGACATACTTTTCCAGCGGTATTTCTCCATTCCTCATTTCCTCTTGTACCTGCAGTAGCATACAACCAGCATACTCAAGGCTTTCACATAAACCTCCTAACTTTTCTCCCATAATAGAAGTATATATTGTGAAACAAGAAAAGCAAACACCAATATATAACTTATGACAGATATGCGTAAACAACACACAAAACAACTGAAATGAACTCTCAGAAGCATCTAAGCCTTGATATAAGGTGAGAAAATACAAACGAGATCAAGAAGTACCTTCATGAGTTTGCTGTGTATTGCTTCAACAACATCCTCACAGGGCCTGAAAGCATTAGAAGCACGCATGTACCGTATCAGCTTTGAAAACAATCAAATACCTAACCGATTTAGGGAATGAGCAACTGACCTGCCAGAGAATATTTGAGCGAGACAGAATTCGCTTAATTCTTTAGACAGCAAACTCCAGTCACGCCGAACCATATCAAAACCTTTAACCTCAATAACCTCCTGTACCAAGAGCAATTGGATAGTGCAACAGAAGACAGAACACACTAGATGAACAAGACCAGAACTAAGTAGACAGGTACCTTATATGATTTACCATCATCCTTAAATTGCAATCTGACAGCCGCATATTTCTTTTTGTTGTTCAATAACAACCTTTTGTACAAGCCATCAAGATCAATTTCAAGACACCTGTATTTCTTGTTGACCTATCAATACAAGGTGTATGCAGTTCAGCAGAGAGATAAACAAAAATCATCCAGTAAGTAAAAAATCAAGTTTCGGAGATATTTAATGAGAACGAAAAGTAAAATCCAGGCAATTCTATTTAAGTTATTTGATTATATTATATTACTAATCCATGAGTTTGGCTCGCCTAAATTTTCAACAGAATACAATCAAGAAACTATTTTGAATTGACTGTCTTGGAATAAGTACAAAAACTCTATCCCACTGACTGAAGCAGTACCATATTGACTCACAAGATAAATAAATTCAAAACGCACCTCCTCAATGACCGTCTTCGCTATCGATTTAGCTTTTTCAATATCATCAAGTCCAGAATTAATCATTATTGAGTCTGTGTCTCCATAAATAACCTGCTTAGGTCAAACAACAATAAGGAAATTGTTACCTAGCAGTTCAAAGGAGAAAACCAGAGTACTAAGAAAACCATGCAACCTTGAACAGGTACTGACCTCTAAATTTAAAGTATTTGAAACAAGATTAACAGTGCTCTGTAAGATCTCCCTTCCCTGCAGAAAGATAGATAAGTTAGATAATAGCATTTTCAACTCTAATCAGTTACCAAGCAACAACCTCTTACTTGTGAAGTTGTAAGTTCTGCTAAGGGTTTTGCATAGAATCTCGAGTTGGAAAATCCCAGGCATCCATACATGCTGTTTAACAGTTATTTGAAAACAATGAATAACTAGAAACTGATAGAGGAGCAAAGAGAAATAAAGAAGAAAGTAACACAAGAAACCTGTTTGCTGTCAGCTTTAAAGCTTGCTGTCGTATATCAAGTTGTTGAGCTTTGAGACCTGTTGCCGTTTTTAATGATAATTTTACACTTCTCCTTCTCTCGACCAAGTTTTTAAGCAACTACACAAATGCGAATATTTAGAACAAGATAATACATACATAGATTAGCCAGCAAATAAATTGCTTATATACTAAATGAAGTATTTTAATTATCTTTAATCACTTATTTGCTTCAATGACAAGAAAAACAGGGACAAAACACAAAGAAGATGAGACAGTTCTTACTTCCCTAAGATAAAATCATCTAGATGGATAAGACTTAAGAAAGTTAATGTTTCGCAATAAAACTTATGGATATATGGGATTTAAAAATTGTCAGAGGCAAGGCAAGTATTGGCTTTTCATAGTTATGGAGTATGTTGCAAATGAAATAGCCACAGCATTGTGCACTCTTTATTTCATAGTTTCATTTAATGCTAATGCTAGCCAATTTTATATCATAAAGGTACATCTTTATTCACATCCATAGCATGTATAACATATTTGTAGTTACACATGAAAAAGAAAAAATATCTTTGGAAAATTTCTGACAATGATGGCGCTAATTTGGAAGTCAAACTTATATTAGCTTTTGCAAATAAAGAAATACGTAGTAAGATATTCAGTGAATCTTTATGTTGATTTTTCTGGAGTTAATATATTTAACTAAAAGTTGGGCAGGAAGGATCTGCCTCAATTATATATATCATGCAACCCTCTTTAAGTTACGTCCATTTCAGTTGTTTTACCTCCGGTAGTACTCCAGTCTTTTTACTAGAAGGTAAACGGGGAGCAGATCCATTGGCAGATCTTTCAACAGTAGTAAAGCAAATGTTGTATTCCTGAAAACAGCAAGAGAAAAGAAAGGCGACTCAACATCCTAAAAAGGGTAACCAACTACTAAGATGATTTCAGTTAGACAGCATGGGCTAGGTATATGAGGGTTGTATAGGAAGAAAGGAAATGCAATTAACCTGAATAATAGAAGGGTAAAGACTGTTGAAATCCAGAAGTAATATATACTTGTCATAGAGTCCTTTCTTTGGCTCCAGCACTTTACCACCAGCATAGGAAGGTCCCTTCTTGGCCTTCCCATGATGATCTTCTGGAGCCTCATCAACATTTATATCATCAAAATCATTGTCATTGCTCTCAGTGCCCGTACTGATTTTACGCTTTATAGACTTTGTATCTTTGGGTTGAGCAGAAAACCTGTCTGGAACAATAAACTTCCTGGCATGAAATGTGTGCAACAAATAATATTCCACTCTTTGAGCCCTGCCACCCTGAAATTTGACCAAACCATTCAGTTTTAGAATGAAATTTCTGGTAACCGAAATAGTAATGATGATTGTCACTCCTAAGTTGTGAAACTTCACCTGTAGGGTTTTATGCCAAAGATTTCCACTAATGTTAGTCAATTGACGTGTCAAGGGAAGGACACTCAAATGGAACATGAGTTCCATTGACAAATGTGCATCTGTTTCCCCATATGTTATCTGAAAAAATGTGAAGCATAAACTGCAGTATCAGATGAACAGTTTTAATTGATACATTTTGATCAGGGAAAAATCAGAAAAGAGTCGTGTCTGCGACTCAAGCTACAGGAAAATGATACTACATGTCAAGGTGCTAGTGTGTTATTGGAGCATGAGGGCATGAATAGAGAACTGGAGGATTGCACATTTACATTAAGAACTTTCCATAGTTATGCTACACTAATGCTATATGGTAGTCAAGGCTCCACAATTTTAGATACTTAATATACAGAACTGGCATGCATACAGAACTAGTTATGCATACTTAATAAACTTTAGTGACGAGTACATCATACATTAATTTAAATCTTTTTGGCTATGTAGATCGATGTCCTGAATTAATACATTTTACAGGTCATGACGTCAACTGAAAAGCTAAAAGAAACAAGATCGAGATTTCAAAAAAGAGCACAGACTTACAAGTTCCATAAGTGATTCAGAACTTTGAAACATCCGTAGGATATCATGTGGAGTAATTTCCTTATGGTCCTTCTCTAGCTGTGTTTTTGCTAGATCTGTCAGGGAGTAGCTCACCTGGAATAAGCAAAAGCAAGACAAATAGTAAGAGACAAGAAGAATTACTGAACTATAAAACACAAGAACGCACCTCTTTTTTCAATAGGTCCTTTGAACAAATGGAAGTGTCACATAAGGCACGGCCAGCAATGCATAACATGATTCCCGGACTTGCTCCTGAACCATTTGGTGAACTCCCCTTTTTCTGAAGTTTGGGCATGGCAGATCGTTTGAGACGGCCTATTTTGGACCACATGTTGCTGGGAACCTTGCAAGCCTGGAAAATGTAACATGTGAGGCATTCTGAGGAAAGTAAATCTCCATGAATCATTCCAGGAAAAAATGCTAAAGAATAGACCAAGAGATGAAGGGAAGATAAAAGGATTTTACTCGGACAAAAGAAACTGAAGGAAAGAGCAAATTTTGGTGCAAAGAAGGTTGTTTATATAAAAAAGATAAACGTAAATCCTGATTCTTTAAAAGGAATAGCCTTGCAGACAGATAAATATAAGAACTCTCTGGGCCTTAACATACAAAGGAAAAATACTAGAAGACAGGAACTTGATATTTTCAGTTGAAGTGCTGCACTGAGGCTACTGCAGTTCACAAAATCAAAACAAAAATCTAGTACCTAAGGAGTGCAAAAGTACCTGGACTCTATGGAGAAGGACATCCAGGTCAAAGCGAGATATATCGTGTCCAACTAGAACATCACTATCCAATTTGTGCAACTCAATCATCAAACGATTCAATAGAGCTCTTTCACTGTGCCAAATTATAGAGGCATGGAAGATCAGTAAATGGAAGTTTACATGATAAAAACTCAAAAACTTGGTCTATGCAAGGGGAATAGTAAATTGAACCTCGGTCACAATTTGTAATAAGACTTACCTGCTTTCGCAGCAAATAACAGTTGATCCAGCCTTTGTATTTCTCTCAGCTGCATCCTTAGTAAAACCCATTGGAAATATGCCTCCATCAAGTTTACGCACAACAGTAAAACGGCTGAGCATGCCTTGGCGGGTCCAGTCCGAGGTTACCATGGGAGTGTCGATCTGAAAGATTCATCATTCATTTAGATTTTTGCTTTTGACTCTTTGTATATCGGTTAATCAACCAGATTTTTTTTTATAAAGCCTAGTCAACCAGCACTATATCTACTTTACTCAAATGTAATGGACTACACTTATAGCATGGATAATATTGATAGCTCAATCAAACTTCTGAAACAATAGTTTCCATAAGAAAAAAAGAGTGGGTAAAAAAGAGTGAATTAAAATCCATTCTTTCACACCAGAAAAGTTTATCTAGAAATTATAATCAGAAACAGCAAGAAATATGGAATGGGAAGACGAAAAGGATACATGCTAACAGCAACAAATGCATCCAAAATGACTTCATGTGCTATACCTTAGCCTTGTGGCAGCAAATAACAGATGCAGAAACAATTTCATTTACATTCTGTTTCTCATTGATAATAGTTTTCAAACTTATAGCTGTAACCACTACTGGAGGATCCTCATTCTTCAAGGAAGTTGAAACTTGAATATCCTTTGGGGAATCAATATTAACCTCAAACTTACACCAGCTCACCTGTACAGAATGGGGAAAAAATAATCAATCACGTGATGAACATAGCAGGGACTAATAATGCAACATGCTTATCAGTTATAAGCCTCACACGTTGAGAAGCTGTACAGCTGGAGAATTTTGAAATTGATAGCCATGATGGTCCCATTATTTTCCTTTTAATTAGGAACATTTCCAGGCCGCTGCAAACAATATCAATCATTAGAATCCTTTGATACGTAAGATGAACTGAGATGAGTGTATAGATTTGATATCCACATGACCTTCATCACAAGCAAATCAAATTTGAACACAATTCTGAGCCTAATGAAAACATTTGTTGGGGAGAGGCCAAATTACTAAAAAATGAGCACACAAATATGAACACAGATTTTGCACCTGGTGAGCTAGAAAAGTAGTCATGCGTGTATTTCCTCTAAATGATTGAAAAGGTTCTCAACAGTTATGCTTCCATTAAAAAAGTTGAAGTATATCGACCCCTACTAATGATAGATCTTGCAGATATTAAAGCAATTAGAATAGAACACCATTTTTTAATACCTATTGTGAGTTCCAAGCAAAGCACGGAAGTTGTTTCCTCTAAGATCAGATGGAAGTGGTGGATCCTGCAAGTAAAAAAATCATTGATGTGAATTCCAAGTGACTCGGTGATATAGGCCTCAAATTAAATCTCAATCTTCACATATTCAGTGTTCAAGATAGTCGCAGCTCAATCTCCAAGAACAACTAGAAACAGTGTAGAGAATTTGGATTCATAAGAGAATATATTTTACAGATGAAATTTAGAATACCTTGAACGGATAATTGATCTTTAGGACATAATTCTCCCCGTGAGGTATGTCTAATCGCTCAAATGCATAGCTTCTCTAAGCATGGGTAAAGAGCCAAAGAATGTAAGGATTTCAGAATAGAGCATAATAGCAGTACAATTCACTGATCTAGTATTATAATGACAAACAAGACGCAGCGTCCGTATACTGATATATCAACAAACAGTAATTAGCACGATATTTGCTATTTACGAACCTTGACAGGTGCCATGCTGAAAGTTGAGACATTTCTCTCCAGTAACTCTTTTGTTATTTCAGCCTTCAATTCTGACGCCAACTCCTAGAAAGGAAATAATGTCAGCAAGAGTATGAATACATAACTATTATGACAATTATATGGAATCGCAATACATGAAGTTGAGCACGTAGAGCTGCTTGAGACTCTTCTAGATCTTTCTCTAGCTTTGCAATTGTTCCTTTAAGATCGGTGGATGAAATTCGAGGCTTTTCACCATCTCTCCCATTCTTTTTCATTGTATCCTTAGCAGCCATGAGGGATGCTCGAGAAGCTTCAACATTTTTTTCCAGCTCAGTGACTGAGTCATCTTGTATGAAAGAAACAGTTGGGAATGCGTATACACATCTCTGCATGCCTTTTACAACTACACAGCAGCTATGGTACGTACTTCCTGATTTGACCTTGATCACCAAAACCATCATCAGATGTAAACTAATGAGTTCCAGATATAACTAACTCTAAAAAAGACATTTTCTACAAGATAACTAGTGCAAATGAGCCAAGCTACTTGACGACACATATAGCATTTCTTTTGGAAGTAATTTGGCTGCAACAGAGATATTGTGATGAAGTTAAAAAGTAGCCAGGAATTCTTTATAGATCATTTCGCAAAGATTGTGTCAAAAACTCACAAAGACTCATCATGAAACCAATAACGTACAACAGATTGGCCGTGAGAAAACATAAGGTTCACAGCCTTGCAAAATCAGGAGTACATATAATTTACAAGTTACTTAAAAAAAAGATCCCAAGAGACTGCATAACCTTTTGTCACTCTCAAAACATAAAATGACGCAAAAGGACGGAATCAACCACATATAAGATTATGAGAAGCAAAAGTACATAAATTACTATCTGAAGATATATGCATCTAAAAGACTAGCAATAAAACTTTATTTAGAACAGAAAAGAGTAGAAGAATACCCATGGCGAATCAACACAACCTTCACTACTTTGTTGAAACCTAATATCTCTAACCATTATAAGACATATAGCAAGAAAAAACGACATTGAGTGCGTTTATAAGCTTCGTGACACAAAATGCTCTAATAGTCAAAAGGGAGTCCATATATAATCATAAAGTCCAATTTAAACTCAAATTCTCTTCTCCAATAAGCTGTAAACTAGCTCACAAGCTCAAACTCATAAAAATACACACAATCAGGACCATATAAAGTATAGCATACCTTCCCAAAGAGATAAAGTTTCCCAGCATTAGCACCATAGATCTCCTCATGTGCATCGAGTATATAGAAATGCAATGATCCGTCAGACTCCACTTCAAAGTCCAATTTATCCTCACTACTTGTTGTCTGATTTCCAGACCCCTTGCAATCAACAATACCTGCACTTACTGCTTCCCACGCAGCACTGGCACTTAGAGCTGGATCCTTAACCTCTTCAGTTTTTGCATTGAGAGGATACCTCTTTCTCTCTACCTCCTCCTCTTCAGACTTACAAACCAATAAGTCAGTTTTCACCTTTTCTACAGCTTCGTCGATCTCCTTCATTTCCTCATTTCTTATCATCTCATTAACATTAAATCCTTTCTCAGCGTTAATGGTACTATTATCCCCATCCATGATATCTCTACTTTTTTCAGAATAATCTATGTCCAGATGACCACAGCCGATGTTACTCTCATTATTATCATTCGTACTTGGATAGCTGTTTACAACAGGCTTCTCAATTTTAACAGGGAAAACCCTTATAGCAGAAGAAGGTGCAAAATTGCTGGATCTATTCAAATTGCTAGAATTGGCTCTCCTTCTCCTCTCCCTATCATTCTCATCAGGTGCAAACTCCGCAATCACATCATCAACAATACTATCACAGGAAACACTTTTCTGTATATCTTTCTTAAATACAGACGAAGTAAACATATTAGAAATCCTCTGCTTACCCATCAACGCGGCCGCAGATGCCAACGCAGAAGGCTTTTTGGCCGTTTCCTTATCCTTCTTCTCCGAATTAGAAACTTTTTTCTTCTTTTTAGACCTCTCAGATTCCCCCTCAGATTCCTCGGAAGATAATGACCGGCCGGCGATCGACCAGTCTTCTTCCTGGCCTTCATCGCCGTAACCTAAGCCATTGTCGTCGATAATGAAACCCTTGGCTTCTTCGCGCCGCTTAGCGACTAAAGCCTCGTACTCATCCTCATCCACGGTGTCGTAAATCGGCTGCTCCATCTTGATCTGGAAGCCGCCGGAGTCCATCTCCCGGCGGCGGCCGCCTCGGAGTGCCTTGAGACGCTCGATCGCTTCTGAACGCGCTGCGGCGGCGGTCCCACGGTTGCGCCGCCGTCCGGCTACTACTGGCTCCTCGTCAGACATCGTTTTTTTCTTCTCTGCGTAAGTTTACAGACGAATTCCGGCGTTTTCAGCTTGCCAGATCTGGTGTGTTCAGGGAGAGAGAGAGAGAAGTGGAGTTTAATGGTATAAAGGGCGGGAGATGTGATTTTGGCGCCAAAATGATTCTGTTTCCCCCTTTCGTGGTTTTTTATTTTTTAATAGTACGATACGATCCATTGGTTTCCATTTTTTCTCTAAGGTAATTCGAACCGAACGAACTTTCGGTACGTATTACCACCTAATTCACACTTCGTAGTTTTTTTTTTTTTTTTTAAACTTAGGGCCTAAGGGTGTATTAGCTACTCAAAGCTTGACTCGTAAAAAACTCGTTTAATGAAGCTCCTTAGCTAAACAAGCTGAGCTTGAGCAGCACAATATTCGGCTCAAAAGATCGTGAACAAGTTCGATAAGTGATTTATGTTATGCATATATTTTTTTAAGCAATTAAAACTTATATATATTGTTATGATAATAAATAATGGATAGAAATCTCTGACAAACCAAATGAGTAAATTAATAAATTTTTATAAAAAATAATGAATATTTAAAATATAAAATATAAATTTAGAAAGTCTGTGTGGGCTCGATAAAGCTCACGAATTTTATAGTATTCGAAAAGTAAACAGCCCTACTTTCATTTCATGAGGAGGGATTAAACATTAAAGTGTTAAAAGAACCATGTAAGATTATTCCTCCGATTATTCAACAAATAAAACGACGGATACTTAACCGAAAGCTTTACTCAAAATTTTCTTTGATTAGTTTTTTAAACGGTAAAACAAATTCAGATTTTTGCATCTTACCCCACCCCATAGTTGTTAGTTTTTTGACATTTAAAGCATTTAATAATATTGGCAATTCAGATTTAATCTCCTTTTATTTTTAATATTATTTTTTTAGAATCAATTCAGATTTAGAACGAATAATTGTTGAGAATTATAGTGTAATTCACTCCGACAAAGACGGTAACTTTGTAGCAATCAGCAATGTATGAAATGAATTATGATAAATTGTCTTGTTGCGCAGCATCAAAGAGCCAGGCCATGATATCCATTAATAAACAAATAATGAAATTCTTAGTCTACGGAACTCTTGAATTTTTTATTCTTTGTTTTACACATGAAATAACTACGTTTATTAGATTTATATGTAATAAGATCCACAAGAATGCTGATGGTAGTATATTTAAAAAGAATTATTATAAATATATATCTTAAAAATAAATTTTACCAATAAAAACTAAACACTGTCAAAGAAAATTAAATTTTAAATAGAAAAAATTATTATCGTGATACTGTCATATCAATGATTAACACATCGATAAGTAGGGGAGTATAGCTAAAGGTAAAGGTAAGCAAGCCACTCTAGGCAGTACTCGCTGCAAGCCGAAGCCAAACCAATTATTTTGTCTATTTAAGTACAAATTGTACAACAAATTATCAATAGCTTAAACTCATCCGACCCTTTCTTCTGTCTAAAGTACCACACAAGCTCCATTATTGTTACACAAACTCAACTTCTCAATAATGTGCCATAAGTTTTGTATTTATTATAAATAAATATATATAAGAATGTTCTCCTACTTATCGTGAGCATACTCAATATGCTTATAGATGACCTTGAATAATATATATATATATATATATATATAGTTTTAAAAAATAAATCACTTGACAATGCCACATCGGCCGTGAGCAGATCAAATGTGCTTACGATGGATAGGTGAGCATTTCCACACTACAGATATATTCTGATGCTAGTTCTAATTAGAGTATCAACATATTGTAATTCTTGATTTTAGCAGTAACCTAACCGGAAAAAAAAAAATAAAAATGAAAAGGAGCTCCTACACTCACATTCTGAAAATTTGTTATATAAATCTATGGTGCCACACAATCTGCTTTGTATTATTGTAGTCAAAACTATTTCATGTGCATAAGTGGTAGAAACTAACAAGTTGTTTATTATCACTTTTTTTTGGTGAGCTGAGCCAGAAATGGACTAATCTAACAAATTCAATAAAGGAATGGCTCTCACACACAAAATGAACGGGTTAGAGGCACAACAGTAGAAGCACGAGTAAGATAGTCGAATTGAAGCAGTGAATATAGAAAGGCCGGTGAATCGGAGAATTGTTGATAGGAGGTTGAGCCTGCACCGAAGGCGATAGTTGACCTGGAGGAGGAGGCGCAAGTATAGGAACATCGCACATACCAAATTTTGCATTTGCCTGCATAAATACATGTTTCATTATGAATATAATTATGTATTATATAGGGTGTAAAAAATAAAAAATGATACATCTTATGCACAAGCACAGCTACAATGCACAACTATAGTGCATCTTATGCACGATTATAATGCGCAGTGCATCATAATGTATTCTCAGTACTATTATAATGCATTGTTCATTATAATGCATTTTCAATACTATTATAACGCACCAGTTAATCTATATTCGTAGATCACACAATGATCAATAGTACATATCATTTCTTACAGAGCTATACACACACATATATAGTTCACTTTGAGTGGTTATATTGAAAGTACGTTTCTTAATTTTTTGAAAGATTACACGATCAAACAAGCTCAAGATTTGTCAATCAATCAAAGTATGTGATGGCCTAAACCTATAACTATCACCTAAAGTGAGCACCTTCACTTTTTTTACGGTTTGAGTGTGTTCTTAGTCGATCATGAAGCTTAACCTTACGTGTATGTCTGCTTTTGTGGTATCAGCTAATTCATTATGAGGATAAGATGATACCCTCATTATTAGTTTCTTTGTCGTTGTACAATTAATTTCTCTCTATAAGTTTCATCTCAGCCTTAGAAGTGCAATTATTTTTCGAAAGAGAGTCAATGATCATATACGATTCCAAAATGGCATATACGCTAGGGAAACATCTAAAAAGTTGCAGGCACTAAGCTAAAATAAGAATATTAGTTGATGAGATGCAAACAAATCAATGATAATGCTCTCAAAATTATAAGAGTTTTTGTTCGAATGTGTACTCTGCAATAAGCAATGTTGTCACAGCCACAAGTTAAGTGTCCGTTAGCTTCATCAACAGCTTCCGGGGCTCCCCCTCCGTCACTCCTCTGCAACAAGAGAATAAAAAACTACAGTCAACAGCCCAAAACAATCTCGAATTTCATGCAACTATCTTAAGGTTGAGACTCCATTAAAGCATACTTTATAGAAATCGACTGAAATGAAATTTGGCCAGCGATTTCCGGCTGCTATATAACAAGTCCTCATCATATCAAGAAGCTGAGCAGAGTTGTCCACACAAGCTTGTGATGTATTAGGATTATTCGGAAAGTAATTCATCATTACTAGAGATCTTGAAGGTGTATTCATGGGGGAAGATTCTCCACGATTGGGACATGATCCAGGAATCATCCCATTATTCCCATCTGCAGAAATCATAGTTCAGTATCGTCTCTGTATCAAATAATTAAAAAAACAAAAAAAACAAATCATTTCAACTAAAATCAAGTGAGAGTTGATACAGTGGAAACAACTCGGCAAAATGAAATGTGTAGAGTGCCACGTTTCAAAGACTCTGAAATGTCTTGAATTAAGCAGGTGACATATTAAGACTCTGAAATGTCTTGAAATAATGCATAATGCAGTATCGAGATTCAATCAAATATATAAACTGCACATGTAAGCTGGATTCGAGGGATTATTAAAACTCACATTGACTTTCCACAACGTAATTCCATTCGTATGCAAACATTTCAGAAGCTTCCTTGGATGAGACAGAGGTGAAGACGACCAATCTTTGATTCTTCGTCACCATATCATGCACGGTAGGCCAATCCTCACCATTTTTGGGCATTCGAGCGAGTGGGAATAAGTATCGATTGAGCCCAGATGCTGTGAACACCTTTGTCAAGCCTTGTGGAGATGACACATAATCCTCAATGAAAATGGTGACTATTTCTGTTGGGTTTTCGTGAAGAAAAGCTTGAATTTCTCTCAGTACATTAATAGCAGGTTGCTGGGGGTAAATATATATTAAAAAGACTTGCAATAAATCAACAATGGCAATAGAAGCCACAAAGCATATCAGTACACGGATTCAAATCACCGACATACTTACAAATGCAGTCACGTTTAAACACTTCCCCCCGAAGGAGTGGCACAACCAAATGTCGTTGTTGAAGTCATACAAGTCGAGCATTAGCCCTCGAACACCATTCTACAAAACGTACAGATCCCATAGTTAACGATCCAATCATGAAAATGGATATATCAATATGACTCAAAATAAGTAAATCAATTTAATCTGAATCTTATATTACATAAGATCTTGTTCCAGGTTGCAGCATTAGGTCATCAGTAGACAGTATCAACTCATAACTATTCTGTTAGGGTGTGTTATCTTTGATGGAAGAGGGAAAAGAGAACAATCACCCTTTAATTTTGCTCTTATTTCCCATATTTTCCCACCTCCTTATCTATGATGAAGAATTTTACTCTTTCTTCAATGGAAAATTTATCCTACCAACATGGAGTGAAAATATTTTTCTTCCATTGGAGTGAAAAAGAAGGGAAAAAAAAAGTAGAAGGTAGGAAAAGGAGGGAAATAAGGAAAAATTTTAAGGGTGATTGTTCTATTTTCCCTCCTTTTCCCGTGATAATTTTCCATCAAAGAGAACACACCCTTAGAGTAAAGGAGAATCACAACCCGAAAACTAAAATATATCTCTAACATATTCAAGATTCGAACTTTCAACGGACTGCTTAGAGATGAAAAGGCTGAGATATGCTTGAGGTCAAACAAGTACCAAATCCAAACCTGAACTTTTAACAAAAGGAAAGAACGAGAATAGCCGAGATTGCCTGATACGAAATAACTAGGAAAAATCTTATAACTTGTAAGTTTGGAGATGCAGCAGGACACTCTTCCTTCAAGAAATCAGTTGGCAACTATAACTCAATCCTCCAATAACATTTTATATATCCATAAAATTGAGTGGCAACCTAATAATTTCTTGCATTATTACCTCCAGAAATCTCGAAAAACTTGTAGTTTGTTTTACAAATAAGCACTGAACCATCAAAGAAACAACAAGTACCATGAGCAGAATGCATACTCAAAATTTAAGCACATAACAGCAAAATCAAATGGTAAAACAACAATATTAATTACGATTACACACTTTGAGCTGATCGGTGACGGAGTCCTCTTGATTGGTGGGCGCGAGGAGATCGGAGCCGACGCCGGAAGTTTCCCCGTTCCGAGCAAACGAGTTGTGTGTCGTCAGCCATGAATACTTATTAAAAGGCAGCCCTTTCACCTGTCCCCAAATCTCAATTCAATCAACACCTCAAACAAAAACACACTCCCCACACACACACACGCATTGATTGAGAGAAAAAAACAAAAAAACAAAATACAGACCTTAGTTAAAGGATTTATAGGTTGGACGCGGGTGCAGCGAGGCCTGGTGTTGCCGTTGGCGGCGCAGCTGCCGCAATTCAACCCGGCGTCGCAATTACTGCTCGAGCAGGTTTCCCCAATCTACATATCGAATTACCGGGAAATATAATCGGAGAATCGCGAAAAATTGGAGATGGAAAAAGGAAAAAAATTAATCACCTTGAGGCTTGATGAATAGGTGAAGAAGAAGGCTGCAAATGCAATGAAGAGCGCCAAGTTGAGAGCCTGAAAGGAAAGAGATTGAGAAAGGTGGCGATGGGGAAAGGTGGAAGGAAACTTAAACATAAGGGTGGATTTTTGCATGCCTGCATTTGGTCTGAGACTCCTTAAAATTAGCAGAGAAGAGAGATTTAGAGAGAGAAGGAGAAACTTATGTTCCTTTAAAAAAGGATGTCTGTAATTTCTCTTTTTTCGGTAAATCTTTCATCTTATTATACTATTATTCTTATTATTTATTATTTATTAGATTTTGCTTTAACTTTACGTGTTGCTTCGTGCATGTACAATACAATATATATAAAGCATCTATTGCTTTCGTAAAAATATATCTTTATTTAATATATAAAAATACTACTCACAACACTAAATCAAGCTCGATATGAATCACCGACGGTTTCTTCCACCTCCGTTTCTCACTCCCACAAGTAGACAACAATGGTTGATGGCACAACATATATAGGTGTTGTCTGAAACAATGTTTAAATAAAAATGAGTTTATCTTTTTTTCTTTTCGTGCAATCAAATACTGTATTTAATTTTGGACGAATCAAATGGACTTTCTAGAAGGGCATCTGTAACCTATCCGTCCGCATTTGAATATGGCTCCAATAGTCAGCACTCAGCAGTTTTCGATCTGTTTCGGCTCCCATGAAGTGATCTGCCTATAAGTAGCAGGCGTCACCCCACATGGAAATACATCTGAAGTCAACATTCCTGCACCTCTTCTGCATTCTTCCCTTCTTTCCTAGCTCGTTTTTTGCCTTGTTCAGTTCGCCAGAGGAATACGAAATTAGTCTTAACTTTTTTAGAGGTTTCATTTCTCTTAATGAAACTGGTCTCTACTATTGCGAGTTTTAGTCCTATTAATTAAGTACTCTCTCTTACGGTCACACTAGTATAAAGATTATTTGCTTAATTTGGCTGTTTTAAAGAAGGGAGAAGTTGCTTCAAAAAAAAAAAAGTAGGGAGAAGTTGAATAATTGATTTCCTTTTTGTTACTTTTGACAGTTGATGCTGTTATATGTCCTTGTTCCGTAATACTGCATCAAGCTAGTAATATGAGAAATGAGTTGTCCACATGTAATGCTATAACAGCTGTTGCTTTTTCACTACGTTGATCACTCACGATGTGCAGTAACATAGACTTATTCACCTTACCTAGGCTTTAATCTCTCAAATGGAATGTCCAAATCAATGCAGCAAATCTTTAGATAAATGAGGAATTCGTTTGCACACACCATATTGTTTAGAAATTTAACTCTTGAACATAGATAGATATATTCATCTTACTTTGGTCTTGAATCACTGATCTCTCTCTCTCTCTCTCTCTCTCTCTCTCTCTCTCTCTCTCTCTCTCTCTCTCTCTCTCTCTCTCTCTCAGTTATTCAAAATCAATGAAAATCTTTAGATAACATCAGTCATGAAAATCGCTAGCTACCCGTGATATTGCAATGAACTCGTACCATGATAGTGAATTGTGTTTGCCTGAAACCCTTTAAATAGTAGTACTCCCTCAGCCTCGCCAAAAGTGATGCATTTTATTAAAATATAACTCACATATAAATAAACAATGCTTCACTTTCAACGAGACGGGGGAGTATCTATTTTTGCATATATAAAAGGCAATGAACTGCTACTCTGAGGAGCTAGTATACTAATTTATGTAGGACGGAATACTATATGTATCAGTCCTTTTTAGATTAATATTGTTTTTGGAGTTATAGGTGGTAAACTCCTTTAGATTTTCCGTTTTGTATAAATCAAACAACGAAATCACAAGATTATGATGGTACGCCGTCGTATTAGCATTGTAGACAACTTATTAATATGTAGGAGAGATGACATGAACTTATTATGAGTTGTATTGATGATGAGTAGGTTTGTATTATTTTGTAGGAACTATCTATATTAGTCCTTATTTGTGAAGTTGTTAGATATAACTTGCTTTTATAAAATTGGCAAACCTCTACGTCTGGTTTAGTGATTTAAGTTGAGTTAATATTCAAATGCAGCCAGCACAAAAAAATATATATACTATTTTGAGGATTTCACTACTTATAGAACTTGTAATTAAAGATCCCAATTTTTTGCTTCAATTTTGTGAAGTTTGCTATGGATTTGATGACCCTGAAAGGTGATTGGCTGGTATGGTGCATGAGTGTGGCTTGAAATATATAACAAGGTGTGGTTGAGTGATGATAAAATCTTGGTAGGCTTCAAATAGTATTTGCTTTTGTAATGACAAATTTACCATATAATTTTGAAGATTTTCAGTCGCTGGTAATTAAATTTTTTCTGCGGAATATTTAAGGGACACAAATATCAAAATACGTACATACAAATGTCAGTTTGTGAATTCTAACTTAGAATCAGGGGAGTGCAACTTCTGAAATATTTTAAGTCAACCTATCTATAGTTTAAACCTATCTATAGTCTATGATGTATGATTATCTTCAAATTTTGGACCAACGATCCTTCGATGTGAGACATTTTTACGAAATACAAAGCAAAGACTTTAGAGAAATAAGAAAAGAGAACGGAGAAATTTTCACATGAAAATAAGCACTGTTACATTCTTTAATTCTAAGTACATAGGTTTCTACAAAACTTAGATGGATCAAGTTTCGAGCAAATTCTAAATATAGGCTATTTCTTGTGGGCTTAAGAATAAGCCCATCAATTAATATTTTTATGTCTACTTTATGCTATTTTAATTTTTTTTATTTTATTTTAAAGCATATTGCAGGTTCAAGATCTATTGTGAGAAAAAGAAAATCCACAAATAAAAAAGTTAATTTTTGGTACTTTTTTTAACCAAAATTAAATTATGCATCTATCGAGGGGGAAAAAAAATCCACAAACCCAACATGAAAATACGAAAATTAAAAATAAAGTATCTAAAATAACCATATTTGAACGAATTTTTACTTTATATTTGACCTAATGGTGTGATAAAATACAAATGAAAGTTTAGTTATCCTTTTTTGTGGGTGGTTTGCTTCTGCATATTTGTTTCATAGATGTAATAGAAAGATAAAGATTTTACAAAATATGAATAGTATATATATGGAGAAAAAAAATGAATCCGTAACATTTTTTTTATTTTTTTTTGAGATAATTGAACCCGTAACATTATTATGCAAGGAGAATGAATAATTCATATCTATGGAGTATTAGCTATTGCAAGCTGCCGATTCCAAGTTGCAACATGCAACAACTTGTGTAAATGGACTGCAATAAAGCAGTGCAATTGGGCATAAATATCAAGAGAGATTTCAATGAGCGAATCTCCCCATTTCCCAACAACAATTTACAATACGAAGAAAAACAAAATACTTAATTAATTGTTTGTGACCATAACATAAAATACAAAATAAAATAACAATAATAATAATAATAATAATAATAATAGTTTCACTATTATTACTCAAAGTAAAAGCATCAGTTCTGTACACTTTGCGGCTCATTAATTATCTGAGCCTCCAATTGCAAGCCTTTCGTAGTCAGAAATCGATAGATGCTGCTGCTAACAATAACCAGCATCCATTCAATGTGTGATTCTAATTTTCTATTCTTCTATCTACATATAATTAATTAATTAATTAATTAATAATACCAAAAAATCTGTTTCCTTCCACCCTCAAAAAATCAAATTTCATCCTCCGTCACCTGATTGTGACCCAGTCATCGGTGACGGACCAATCAGGGCTTTTCTCGGTGACATTGACCAAATCCCGCAACCGCTCCTCCGCCGCCGCAGCGGACCACCCCCACCCCCAATTCAGCTCCTCCGACGACCACGAATCCGCCGGCGAGGGCAAAGATGTAATTGACGCCCAATCTTGGAAATCGAAGGGACATCTAGGAGAAGTCGAGGCTGAATTTCCTTCTCCGTCTTTCTCTTTCGACGAATCACGGCCGTCCGTTTCTTCACCACAAACGAACGGATGATCTAAAAGCATCTCAGCCGTCCATCTCCGTTTAGGGTCTTTCACAAAGCACTTCTCCACAAAATCTCTCCCCTCCGCCGATAGAACCCCGGGAATCTCCGGCACCTCCCCGCCGACGCCGATTCTCATCAGCAGCGCCGCCACGTCGGAGCAACTCCACGCCGGAGATCCCGACACCATCTCCACCACCACGCACCCCAGCGCCCAAATATCAGCCGGAGCCCCCTGCTCGCTCCCGGCCACCATCTCCGGCGACATGTACATAGGCGTTCCCCTCAACTCGCACCCGGCGGCGGCGGCGGCGCCGCCGCCCCTCTTCGCCAGCCCGAAATCGGCAATCCTCACGCCGCCGTCGGAGCACAGCAGAATGTTCTGCAGCTTAATGTCACAGTGAACGTAGCCGAACTTGTGAATATAGCTCAGCCCTTTCAGCAAAGCTTTGGTGTATTGCCGGACTTCCGTCTCCGGCAGCTTCCGATCGCCGGAAAATTTGAGCCTATCGGCGATGGAGCCGCCGGCAGCGTACTCCAGCAGCACATTGTACAATTTCTCGCCGTTTTCACACGAGTAGCCGTCGCCGTAGCAGCGGATGATCTCCGGGCAATCCTTGAGCTCCTCCAGTATGGATCTCTCGTTGATTAGAGAGGAGGAGAGAGAAACGCCGCACGACTTCACCGCCATTAATGGTTGCAGAGCCGAACTCCGGCTTCTCGGAATCGCTAAATTCACCTGCGCAAAACTTCCGTGACCTAATTTCTCGCCGCGAAGCCAATCCATTTCACCAAAATTTCGAAGATATGGATTCAATTCCTTGGATTTTCGTTCAAATTTTTCCAGTTCGTGAGAGTAGAGAGAGAGAGAGAAGGAAACAGAGGTATGAATATGAATAAGTGTGTGTAAAAAGGGGGGATTGTATTTATAGGGGGAATGGTTGGAGCGAAATTCATTGAATCCAATTGTAAGTAATTGTATGTATAAGGTGACGCAAACGTGTGTAAGATTTTTGGTTGCTAAAAATAAAAAGCACGTGGAAGGAAGGATATTTCGCGGGAATCTTACATAGCGTACCCTAATTATGAAAACGTGGTTTATTATTATTATTACTATTAATTAATTAATATATTATTTATTGAAATAAAATCTCTTCGATTTTAAGGATAGTGATTTGTTAGGCATGACTTTTATGACTTGGAATTTGGAAATCAAAACTATTGTGCTTTCGGCTTCAACGTTACGCCAATTAATAAACGAAATTCACGAGTTATATTTTTACTTATTAAATTTTTTTAAAAAAAAAAAAACCACTTTTTTCAGCAAAATCACGATCTTGAAAAATTAGTGAACAAGTAATAATATAGTAATTAAAAGTGGATGTTATTGGATAGAGTTGAGGTATTTGTGTTTTGGAATGAGATTGCACCTTTTGGGGATGATGATGTGATCCACTAGGAAACGATTATTGAAGTAAAAGTGTCTTTTAAGAAGATAATTATTGATGAGGTAATTAGCAAAAACTAACTAAGAAGACTCAATTCGGTTTTGAAAAGGCGTTTGCGGCTCGTGGAGTTTCGGTTGGATTTTGTCAACTAGTCTACGCTTTGGTACACTTGCAAGGGCGTTTTCGGAATTTTGCGACTTCTCCCTTGACGGCTGAAATTCATCAAGAAATATCAATCCTTGTATAATGATAATTAATATAATATCAATATCGTTTGGTTGGAAGTACATACTCCTTATATTTTTTCTGATTTGACTTGTTTTATTATTTTATATCACTCATATATTAAATAAACAAGTCAAGTCAGAGAAAACTGAGAGAGTATGATAATTTTTGAACATATTAACGGATTTTATTTTTTATGGGTGTAGGCGTACTACATTCATCTCTCACATATGATTATTTTATTAATATAAAATATATTAATATAATATTCATATTGTGATATGTGAGTACACTGCACTTATATTTACACAAAAAAATTTCCATATTAACGATACGAATTTCCACTTCTACTACCTTTTATTACAAAGCCATATAATTCAAGGTATATAGCTCAGTGGGAAGTATTTAACATGAGTGAGGAATGCTTATATTTTCATCATGGGCACATTTAGTGCATCGGTAATTGAGGTGACAATGCCGATAATCGAATGGTCTACTATAATATAATACTATCACCATTTATTTTAGATAAATTTCACCATGGATTAAGAAAAAATGTTATTATTTCAAGTTAAATTGACTTAAAACGACATCGTTTTATGTTATATAAGATTTAATAAAATTTATTATGATTTTCAGAGTGGCATTCTAGGTGCCATGCTGATTGCACTATGTCGCTGAAAAATACATCAGAGATAAATTTGATAATAGGTTAATTGCTCATGATCATATATTTATAACAATTCAAAAAAATTGATAAAGGGAGAGTTTTTTATGTGGTAGGCTTGTTAAAACATATATTGTTGTGGAGATGCAATGTATGTGATATCAAAGTAGATTTAAATCCTAAATATAGATTGAGATACATCTACACTACTACAAGTCCATTCTTTGTGTCATTTTATATATACTTCCAATTATATACTATTTGAACATATGAGAAAAATAAATGTTGGTTACTATATAAAGTGGATGCATTGGATGTACATGTAGTGTAGATTTTGAGGAGGACCCATTTTAATTTTTAACTGGGAATTCTCAAATTGTTGGTTCATAATGAGAAAAAATATATTTCTAAATATATGTGTAGTTGATCCATTAAATGTACCAATTCATATCAAGGATACTTGAAAAACATTTAAGTTCTTAATAATTGTTTCATACTACATTACATTGAAAGCCATCGATGGCTTAATGCTCCAAGACCATTTCTTTATTTGTTAATCAATATATGTACTTTCCAATTATACTATTTGTACATAATAAATGCTGGTTACTATGTATAAAGTGGATGCATTGGATGTAGAGTAGATTTTAAGAAGCAAAAATCTTAAATATGAATCTCAATTTGATTGTATGTTATAAAAAAAATTGTATTTCTAAATTAATATGTACTTGATGATCATTGAATGTACTAAACCAATTCATATAATTAATTAATTGTGGTATAACTCGAAATTTAGATTGCCACGTGATCACAATATTTTCAAAATCAACAATAATTAAAAAAAAAATCATAACCAAAAATGACTTGCTTTAAAAATATTGTAGATATGCGGCAATATCATCCATTAACACAATAAGAATGTTACACGGAATTGCAATAAGAGATGTCACACATAATAAACTAAGGATATGAAAATATCCCAAAAAAACATAGTGAGATAGAAAATTGAGATTCTAGTATGTCCAATAATATTTGCAGCCTCTTCTTGGTCTTTGGTTGTAATAAGTCATGTAAAATTATTGGTGTGCTAGTTTCCTAAAAGGGAGATCCATTGCATCTAACTAATTTTAAAGTTTGGGATGTGGCTAATGATGGTGAGAGCATAACTTGCATTATTAAAATTGCCAAGTCAAATACTTACACGCAACACATAAGCACTTTCAAACAATATTCTTATTATTCAAGAAACATGGTCCAAATCATGAAGGGTCTCTTGGAGGTCTCTAATGTCAAATTTCATTTAATAACCCATTTGCCCTAATATTCCTATATACTACCCAATTCAGTCAACCTTCACTTTATTTATCAGTTAATTAATGTGTATTCTCTTTTATTAATTATTTTAAATAAATAAATAAATAATACTAGTTAATTTGCTTGTGGTGTGGTAAGCAGTCAATGATGACTCGAATAGTCGAATATTCTTAGTATACAGTTACTACTTGTCTTCGGTCAAAATGTTACTAATTCCATTTTCTTTACAAATTACAAGTGTCATATTTTGATTTTAATCCTATATCAAAATAAGTTTTTTATTTGAAAATTTAAGCGCAAATAAACGTGAATTATCCTACTTCCTTGTAGTATATAATTAAACAGAGGAACTGTATACTATCAATTATGATGCGCTTGGACTATTATTATTATTATTATTATTATTATTATTATTATTATTATTATTATTATTATTATTATTATTATTATTATTATTATTATTATTATTATTTTTGGTATATCTCTAGTTCTTGTTCCTTTTGTCATATTTTCATCCGTCTTATAAACGAGCATTTTTTGGACATGATAATTTATGAGATACTTATTTATGAACAAAATGCAATATTTAATATTTTAATTTTTTTAGTTTTTAAATTAGAGGATCATAGATCTATAAAAATATATTGATGATGAATTTTAAATTAAAAAAAATACTTACAATGAAATTTAATTTAATATAAAATAGTAAAAGTTAAAAAATAAACAAATTATGATAGTTAAATTTTTTAGTATTATATTGGGATATTGGGAAACGTGAAGAGAGGTGAATGAAATGACTTGTTATTATAAGAGTACTTAAATAAATATTGAAATGTGAAATTAAAAACTCTATGACATATGAGCAAAACATGACCAAACTTTGTTGACCAAATCACTTTTGAGACGTAACTGCGCTCTTGAACGTAATTCCACAGCGTGCTTCATGTACTCCCAAAATAATTGGGTCGGACCTCGAGTAACCTCCACAATCGTGTTATGCATGATAGTGCAAGTGTACATAACATCCCTCATACTGTCGCGCGGTACCAAAGTCGAGATGGACCGTAGATAATAGTCCATCACATTTGAAGAATTCCAAAGGCTAGTTTGACAATCTTGCGCTCACCGACTCATGCATGAACCTTATGACTTTCGGATCAGTTGCGTGTGGGGACTTGAGACGAACATTTTTCATTTGGCGAACCTCATTGGCAATGTAGCAACCCATGTTGTATGGCTACCCGGTCGCTTTGAATTCTATCGGCAGGGCCGTCTCAATGAAAATGTCGCTAAAAATATGTGATTGATTGGGGACATTGATGTCATCATTCGAGCTGACGACCCTAAGAAAAGGGTGCTAAATCTGCATATCATGGGGCAACGACTTTGAGGATGATCGTCGGGTGACCTTGATCTCCACGAGTGAAAGATCAGCATCACGCCATTGGACAATTCTTCTAAGCCCTATGCATGCAGTAGATGCTTTCAGACATTCCCAAAAATTTATGGCAATTCTCATACATATACAACAACCTCTCACAGTCAGCCCTTGTCGGCCACCTCAAATATTCACCCCAAAAAATAGAGACAATGGCCTTACAATTTTTTCTCAAGCATTCTATTCTAGTTGACTCTGCAACACACAAATACTCATCGTATTGATCTACCGAGTCGTCGTTCTTGAGCTGTTGCAGAACCATGTAAACTTTTGGATCGGCATGAAACCTCCTAACCTTCCGATGGCATTTGGTTGCTGTTGGAAATAATGATCCCGACTCTCCAACACTTGTATGATGCGGAAGAACAACGGCCGGAACAATACAAAATTGCTGACAAAAAATATTCTCACCACACATCGGCTGGTCCTCGAAATAAATTATTGAACAAGCGATCAGTGCCACCTTCCTGATCTCCTTCTATGTACACCTTTGAGGCTATCCTTCGAGCTTGTTTCGTCAGCGCCACTGCCTTCTTCGCCTTTAATATTTTTCAACAGATCATGTGCATGATGAATTACGACGAGCATATCTTTGACGAATATTTTTTCATCACTACTCATATTGCTTGAATGAGTGGAATATTCGCTCGAAGACATGATGATAAAAGTGATGGAAGATGAATAAACTTGATTTTTTTAAGAGACAAATTGAAGAAGATGAAAAAATAATGTGGAAAATGAGAGTGGAGAGCGTTGAATTTATAAATTTGGGAGCAGATGTTGCATTTCAGACGACCGTTTGCAATTCTTATTAATGTTTTTAATGTCATATAACTATTTTTTATCATAAAATTAATTTGCACATCATAAATAAGGCGAGTAATGCTCCCTACCTACCGTGGGCATGTCTAATGTGCCCACGGCTGACGTCGCAACATTATATTTAAGAAAAAAAAATAATTAATATACTTTATAAAAATAAACTATACCTAAAAAAAATTAAACCCTACAAAACAAAAAATTAAACTCTATAAAGGAAAAATTATTAACGTGGCAAGGCCACGTTATCCTTGGGCACACTTAATGTAAATAAGGCTCCCCAACAAGTCTCTCTCCTGATGCGTTCTAAGACAATTTCAAATAAAAAATGACTCATTATAAATAACATGTAAAATATTTAGTATTTATGTAGCGTTTGGTTTGAATAATAGACTAGAACATATGTGTATCTTTAAAAGAACGGCAAGGAAAAAGATGCATTAAGAAAACATATTTGGATTCAAGATTTTAGTTTATCTATATCATTTATTTTAATAATTGATCATAATCAAAACTACTAACTATAAATCCTAGGGCAAGTGCCTGAAGTTTAAATTAGAAAAGGACCCACCATATGGAAACTAGGGAACCCTGTTTTGGGTACTCGTCACCTTTTCTTTTTGTGAAATTGAGGAATTGAATTCAACTCAGATTATATTGTTATAATATGAAATCACATGAAAACTTACGAAACCACTTCCACTTGATATTCCAACTATTCCATGCTCGTGCTGCTGCTTTACAAACAGCTAGATGCATTTATTAATTTAGTTGTATAATCAAATTAAATGTCCGATCCCATAATCCCGGGATAATGTTTTCATTTTTTATTTTTTTTGTTATTGATATAATTAAGTAGTACTTCCTCCGGCTCAGAGATATTGACACCTTTTATACTCCCTCCTATTCACAATGTAAGTCGTTTATGTCTCTTTTTCTTTTTTCAAATTGTTTGTCGTTTTAAATTTTTATTCCAAAATTATCCTTGTCTGTTAACATCTTCATGAATTGATTTAATACATGTCACTAATTCCTAATTATTTAAAGCACGATACTTGTAGAAATATGGTGAAGAAGATGAAGTGTTTTGATCTCTTCTCTTTTTCCAATAGATAATAACCAAAAAATTCAATATAATTAAGCTATTATTAATTAAGGTTAAATTAGGAAAAAAAAATATTTCCTTAATATATGTGCCCATACTTCAGACGACATACATTAAGAATAGGAGGGAGTATTAATATGTGAGGTATAAAATAATAAAATGGGTCAATATCTTTGAGACAGATGAAGTATTTGTTTTTGTTGGTGTAACAAGGACTAAATGCTTGATAAACTTTCCCCGTTCACATCAGTCAAGCATTTTTTTAAACACGGAATAATAAAAAAAAAATAATACTAGAAGAGTATCCATAAAAACAGAATTGGAAAGAATAAGATATATATATAACAAAATAAAACCACATAATATAATAATTTAATGCAAAAAAATAGATATAACTTTGGTATATTCTTCTATGAAAAAACTATACATTTTTAAACATATAATGATGCATCTTCTAATATTAACCACATCTATTACCTATATAAAAAAGAGTTTTGTGGCAAAATATGTGTTGGCTATTTTATCCTTCTTTATTTGTTTAAATTAAGGGTAATGAAGTAATTTAATATATATAATGCAATAAAATAAGGATTATCGTGATTAATATATTCAATTTTTGTTTAAGAAAATAAGATTCCCTTCCTTAGTGGACAACTTGTCTTTTTCCTTATTATAATATAAATAACATATTGTTTTTATGTCCATCAAAATACTTATTCCATTGATTTACAATTGAGAGTATATGTACGCACAAAGCAAATATAAAACAACAAAGTATTCAATTGATCTAATTTAAGCTTTCTTGATATTACTTATGCGTTTCTTCCTCTCTCTTTTTTCTTTTTCTTTTTTCCTTCTTTTTTTTTTATCATAGTTAATGCATTTTTTGTATTTTTCTAACATTATATTTTTTTTATTACGTACATTAATTATAGTTAAATCAAATCTCCATCTACAATTATATATACATAAGATTTATTTTTTATTTAATCTCTCTCCTAATTATTAAATTTAAAATAAAAAAGTATTCAATTGATCTAATTTAAGCTTTCTTGATCTTACTTATGTATTTCTCTCCTTTTTTTTTCATAGTTAATGCATTTTTTGTATTTTTCTAACATTATAAATTTTTATTACGTACATTAATTATAGTTAAATCAAATCTCCATCTTTACTACAATTATATACGCATAAGATTTATTTTTTATTTGATCTCTCTCCTATTTATTTTCCATATGATTGCATATTTTTTCTTAAAAATAAGTAGTTGAAAGAATATTTTCAAATTTTAATAAATTCTTAAAATATTAATAAACTCCAAACCTCTTCAGAGTAATGATAAAGTAAAAATAATCTCAAATAACTCTTATTCATTAAACCAATTGAAGCAACATCACATTCTTTTTCATAACATGCTTTCTAAAAATATATCAATGAGAAAAATTTTGCAAATCACACACTAAAACTCAAATTAACACTTGATAAAAACAATTTAAGAGTTTGATATATGTTTCCAACTATGAGTAATCCTTTACGAAAGATCAATGGTAAAGATGAGATTACTTGACTAAGTAAGAACACTAGGAATGGATCAGTCTGGTGTTGGTCAAGTGAGTAAGTGACACTTCTGATTCTTGAACTTGTACATTTAAAATAGAGATAACTCTTTAAGATTTGACTTATTCTTACCTATAAGATGTTACTCATGAACATCATCTTTTCAGGGAGACTACTTGAGAGTTCTAAAATCTATTCAAAATAATTAGCTTGATAGATCATAAACGATTCTAAGGAATTCTTCCTTAACAATATATCCTAACATAATAATATTTTGAGATATGCAATGACCATAATATTTAATTGTAATTTGTAAGTAGCACTTTTGATTTTCTTTTGTATTAACGATCTGCCAAAAATTATAATAAGTGTGCGTAGTTCGCTATCTAAATATTATACTCCCTCCGTCCTCCATTTACTGACCCTGTTGGCTTTTTAGATAATTTTAAAGCTTTGTGATGATGGATTTAAAATCAAATTTTTGGAGTTTAGTTTTTTTTTTACAAGGTACTACGAGTGTTGTAGTAGCGTGTAAACAAAATTAATCTCCAAAAATTCAATTTAAAATCTATCATCACGAAGCTCCAAAATCATCTAAAAAGTCAACAGGGTCAGTAAATGAAGGGCATGGGGAGTATTTTAATTCAATATTTGTGTGTCATTATAAAAATATTATTATAGACATCAATAAAGTTGCCAATACAAGTTTATGAAATTGTTTATGTAGTACGTATGTGAATGTCCTAGAAAATAACAATCAATCAAACTCTTGAACACTAAAAAGTATACGTAAAAGTATTTGTAGAAATATTATATGAGAGTTGACATAAAAATATTCAAATACTTTCGTTTTACTTTTAACTTTTGTTTTATTTATAAGACAGAGCCAATTTTATTTTTATAATTTATAAATTTTTTAATGTATTTTTAATAAAATTATTAAAAAATACAATAGTTCCAAAACCATAACCAAATAAGAGAAGAAAAAAACTTCGTTCCCATGGAATGTCATATTTAAAAATTTCCAAATTCTTAGTACAGAAGTAAAGCACAAACTGATTTATATTCATCTCAATCAAAATAAAAAGATTAATACAAGTTAATTTATTATTTTTTCTTTTTAATGTATTTTAATAAATTTATAAAAAAGTACAATAGGTTCAACGTGCAACACACGTTTCATATGCTAGTGTCCTTAAAAGATTAATGGTCCATCTTAGTTTCTAGTTTGCAAGAAGAATTAATTTTCATTTTGCTATTGTTTTAGTGAAACCATTATGGTAGTCATTAATTTTTTTAAATGTGGCTATACAATAACATATAGTGAGATAGAAATGATTCTAAAAAGACTAAGTTAATTTTTACCAGCCAAAAAATTCCATGAGATGACCAATAAATTTTACAATAATAATTTATTCTCAAGAGTTACTCTGAATTGTCTATTGCATTCGGCTTATATGTTACTCACACCTTTTTTTTGTGTATGTGCTTTTATTTTGCTAGATTTTTGTTTTACTTTTTTCAATTATTTTTTTAAAAATATTCTGTGTAATAGTATTTTATTCTAGGTTACAACTTTTTTTTGTTAAAATTTCAATTAGACATCTATCAAGTGTAAGACGTTAATTGCACCCATTTTTATGATATTAAGGGTATTTGCCTTGAAAAACTTACCATAGAATTATACGAGCCAGAAAAATATCTACCATAAGAACTTTATCATATATTGTACCAAAATAGTTACTTTAGTACCGTGTATATCGCATGGGTGTATTTGGATTTTTCATATCAAAATAGTAGTACAATATATGATACTCCCTCCGTCCACGATATGCTGACCAATAATAATTTATAGATGATTTTGGAGCTTTAAGATGATGGATTTCAAATTGAATTTTTGAAGTTTAGTTTTCTTTACAGGGTACTACAACACTCGTAGTACCTTGTAAAAAAAGTAAACTTCAAAAATACAATTTAAAATCAATCATCATAAACTTTCAAACAAAATCAAAAAGTCAACTTGACCAACATATCGTTGACGGAAGGAGTAATATTTTGCACTATTAGCAAGGTTGTAAACTCTTTTAACCAATTAATGTACTGATGAGCTGGCAATCATCACCCAATTTATTACTAGTATGTATAGTAGCATGTTACATTAACCAAATTGTTTATTGGTGTTTTTTCATATGCCTATTGAACTAATTAACAATAAATTAATGTAAAGTGTTATGTGTACATCGTGCATAAGATATGTATGTGCACTGCACTAGCACTACTACGCTACGTAGTCCAATATCAATAAGGCAAGAAATATATATATATATATATATAATTATAGTTAATTAATTCGAGTTGGTGGATGTCTAACGACTTGAGAGGAAGGCATAACATAACAGAATTTAATTATCTTGTCCCCTTGAAATATAATTTGATCATTGGAGTCCTTCATTCTTGGCGTTTCGGAAGTGGAATGGAGAAATATATTGAGGAAAATGTATTTAAATTCTTATTTGACAAATATTTTTCTGCCTCCCAATCAACAATATCCTTTAACAGAAGCATCTCAACAGTAAATCTTGAAATTAATAAAATGTAATGTAGTTAGCCTGTCTTGTTGAAAGAATATACATCCGTTTTCAGCTAGTAAAATTACGGTAGTCTCGAAGCTACTGATAAAGATATACATCCATTTTCATTTTTCGTACGCTCACGAAAAACCGTCACTTCTATTCTAAAACGAGGATCCGATATAAAATTAAAACATCATTTTGAATTCTTAATTTGTTACTTTAAGTGAGACTCAAACTACACTTTAATACATTCACACTACTTTAAGTGGGACCCTAACTCCCCTTAAATATATACATCACTTTAATATCATCATTACAAAATACTCTATATACGTCCACGATATACTACACTAGTGTACCGCCCGTCGAAATTCGACGGGATCACTTTATATTGCAATTTTAAAATAAATTTAAAAGATAATCCCATTATTTATTTTAGATTGAAAAAAATGCAAAAAATTATTTTTAAATATTAATATGAAATTATATCAAAAGAAAAAGGTAAATGATAGACTAGATTTTGCACTTAGCAATATCAAATCGTCCATTATACGGTAATAGAAAATTAGATTAATAAAAATTTTCAACTAGTCATATTTATTCAAATTTTATTTTTTCAAGACGTTCATCATAAATGTAATAGAAAAATAGATTTAGTAGTGATATAATTTTTCAAGGCATTTTCATTTTGATGCCTAGCCGCCCGTTGTTTGGTTCAATCATTTGAAGGTTACATTTGTCGAAAGTTGTATGTATTTTTAAAGTAATATGTTTTGAGTAGTTATATTTATTTCAAAACTATCCCGTTGTTTAGGTCAATTGTTTTGAAGGAAAACATTTGTTGTGTAGTCGAGTGACTATATTCATTTTGAACCTGAAGCCGCCCGTTGTTTGGATTATCCGTCGAAGATATAATATTTCTTGGGTAATTGTATTCATATTGAATATCAAGTCACCCGTTGTTTGGTTCAACCATTTGAGGGTAACATTTATTCAAGTAATTATATTCATTTTGAATATGAAGACATTTGTTCGAGTAATTCATTTTGAATATGAAGTCCCCGTTGTTTAGATTATCCATTGGAGATATAATATTTCTCGTGTTTTTATATTCATTTTGAATGTCAAGCCGCCCGTTATTTTGTTCAACCATTCGAGAGTAACATTTGTTGGCAGTTGTATTCATTTTTAATATAATATTTTTTGAAAACTACGTCGCCCATTGTTTGGGTCAACGGTTTTGAGGGATAACACATTTGTTGGTTGTATTTCTCAAATCGAGTAGTTATATTCATTTTGAATATGAAGCCGCCTATTTTCCTTGTCCCACATTGAAAATCAACACTAAACATATATATTAAGTTGGATATAAAAGAAGAGTTTGGAAATTTAACTAAACGATGACTAAATGAGCATTGGTTGCACTTATGCATCTTAACTCAAAACAAGTATTAATTCCCTCCTACAATCTTTATCTTCTATATGTTTATTAAATTACAATATAAATCTAATTCTCCATTATCGATTGCTAAGCGTACATCATACATGTATGTCATCATTATATAATATAATGAAATATAAGAAAATGATCATGATTATAAAATTTTAAATATAGGTAGATAGATAGATAGATACAAAAACCATGGGATAGAAATAAGATCATGAATTGTCTTGTGAGTTGATAATTATGATTATGGTTCGAATGGATAGATTAATGAGTTGTTACAATTCTTATAAATACACAACTTAATAAGAATAATTAAGATTTCAAGTGAATACTGCTGTATCAATTACAATCTTTGACCTTTTAGTGACTTAACTTTAGCTTTTTAAATATTGCAAATAAATATTTAATATTTATGACACTGCAAATTCAACCCAAGTATTTCAATTTTCTAAATTGAATAATCATATTTTATCCGATCAAAATATAAATCGTGATAAATTATTTGAAATTTATCAAAAAAAATTGAACTAATAGAAAATCATTCGATTTTCATCTTTAAATCTAAAGTTAGAGATGAATAATTTTGAATATGTGGTGGCTTCTTTTATATGAGTTTTCCATTGATAAAATCTTATAAAAAATCGTTGTGGGATAACAAATTTTATTACTAATCCTAATGGAAATATAATATAATATGGAAATATGAGATATGTACAAATTTTCATTAATATATGGAGATATATTATAATATGGTATATATATTGATTAAATTATTGCCTAATATAGCCAAAGCCACGAGAATTTAGGAAAATAATCACAAAAATTCAACATAATTCCACGTAGGATGGAGATCCGTTTTCGTATTATATATATATATTGATGTTAAATTTCATGTGGCACGGAGCTTTAAAAAAACTGTTAAAATAGTTATTAATGAGTGATCGATAAAGTTATTGTGAATAAATAAAAGGGTAAAATTATCGGAAAAAATGGATAAAATGGTGGACCTAGCAGATAATTTGATAAATAAAATGTAAAGTAAGAATTTTGAATTAAAAAATATATAACATAATAATTTCTTTTTCTGGGAAATAACACATATATGGTGAGACGTCTAAAATAAAATTGGACAGAGAGTATTAAAAACCGTGCTCAAAAAGTTGGGAATATTTATTATGGACGGAGATAATATTTTTAAACGAATTCTTGAAAATTAAGAAATGAAACAACCGAATATTTTTTTTTCTTGAGTGTGTCGGTTTGTGCTACGTTCTGCTACCTCGCATTTCATGCGCAAAATGTAATAATATAGACAAATTGATTTCAACCTAACAAATTATTTTACAATGAAGCGAGAAAATGGGCATTGCAAAAAGTGGTTGGTGGGAAGGCTAAACATGTGGTGGGGTCAGTAGATACTCTTTAAACAAAATGATAGATATATATCACCTAATTTTTATGTTCGTGGACTACATACATTCACATGTTATAGGCACGTTGTTAATGTTATAAATATTGCCTCAATTATAATTTTATTTTATTTTTGGAGAACAAAGTGCTATCTACCGACTCTTATCACGACTATTTAAATTTGGATCATAAGTATTACTACAATTCAAGTCATATATAGTCATAGTGGTGTGTATTTATTTTGTCAACTTATTAGGGTTGTCAGTTCAAATCGAAATAGCCTGATAATCCAAATATTCTACAGTGATGGGTTTCAAAGTTGATTTTTGAAGAGTGATATACCGTAAACAAACTTCTGGTAATATGTCTTTCTACCCAAATATTAAGTGGGTATATATAAATTACCCATTCTGAAAATACATATGTAGAAAATACTCATTTCAATATATTAATGTTATATTGTTAAAATCAATGCACAAACTTTGTAGAGACGCAGAGTTGGGGCCCCACTTTTTATACTTTTTATCTATCTATGCCCCCATCGAGTTTGATTTTTATTTTTATTAGAAAATAAAATTTTTGGGGTGAAATTATATCACCGACACCAAACTATTCTAAATTCAGTCAAATTTAATATGATAGGTGAAACAGTAAAATTATTGAATGGATTCTCTGAAAATTCATATTCACGGACTAAATAGTGAAAATAATAATTGTATTCGGACAAATTTGACTAGTTTATCAAATTTATTTTCACAGCAAATAATTCATAATTCATACCTGTTTTATCCTATAAAGTGGGTAGAGTTCGCTCACAACACCTTAAAAATTATTTTCTTCATTTCTTAAAAGCTTACAATTTGAAGTATTTTTTTAGCGCTAGAAGGCAATCAAAGACAACTTACTGGTGGCAAATTGAGGAGGAAGAAAAAGCAAACGAAATTGAAAAAGCTCAGTAAATTATAGCTTTTAAGGTACATTATGAAGTTAATTATTCTATTTTTCAATTTTATTTTTGGAATTTACATGCTCAGTGTTATATTGATTATGCTCAATGTTATATTGATTCTTATGTGTTATAGTATGATTTTAGCCGTAAGATATTTAGATAAATATGAAAGTGTACTGTTTAAATTATTTTAATTATGGTATGATTAGGGCGATTTGTAAGTGCTATTTTATTTAAATTATGCTTAAGTTATTAACTCTGAATTTTAATTTTAGTTATTATTATTATTATCATTGTTATTATTATTATTATTAATTAAATCCCATGAGACATTTTTTAAACTATATTAATACTATTTTTTAATAAAATAATTTGTTAATTCAGAAAAGTCTTTCACGGTTAGACTAGAATTTAAACCGTAAATTCACGGTTTAAATTGTAGTCTAACCGTGAGACGTCTTTTTAAACTATATTAATACTATTTTTTAATAAAATAGTTTGTTAATTAGAAAGTTACATCACGGTTAGATTAACATTTAATACTATATTAATACTATTTTTTTAATAAAATAGTTTTTTTAAACTATATTAATACTATTTTTTAATAAGGTCTTTCACGGTTAGACTAGAATTTAAACCGTGAATTCACGGTTTAAATTCTAGTCTAACCGTGAAAGACCTTATTAAAAAATAGTATTAATATAGTTTAAAAAGATATTTCACGGTTTAAATTCTAGTCTCACGGTTTAAATTCTAGTCTAACCGTGAGATGTCTCTTTAATACTATTTTTTTAATAAAATAATTTGTTAATTAGAAAGGTATTTCACGGTTAGAATAACATTTAAACCGTGAATTTCACGGTTTAAATGCTAGTCTAACCGTGAGACATCTTTTAAACTATATTGATAATATTTTTTTAATAAAATTAGCACTTTTAAGTTACATTCTCAAGTTAATGAGTCTATTTTTACAATTACACATGCTCAAGTTAATTTAGGTACGCATCTATTTATAATTTGCCTTAGTTGAACTCAATATTAGTTTCAATTTTATTTTACTATTTGTATTATCATTGTTTTTTTATAAAATCTTAATTTTAAATTAATGTATTTTTTCATTTAATATACATCTAATGTTTTGAATTAAATTCATGCAGATGTCCTACGTTATCGTGAACGTAAACTATGGAGGAAATTGGGAAAGCGTTGAGTACGAGGGCGGTAGATAGATGGATATCGTCTTATCAACAGATGTTATAACTGTCTACAACTTGAGACGACAAATAGTTGATATCGTCTTATCAACAGATGCTTTCTTGAGTACTGATTTTGAGATCACCTATCTGAGGAAGACACCATCTGGACGTCTTGTTAAATCACCGTTGGGGACGGACGAAGAACTCGTTTGCTTGTGCAGAACAGAATCGTCCCCAAAAGTATATATATCTTGGAACAACACAGCATCGTCTTCTCACTTTTACGGTGAACAAGCCGGGGCGTCCTCTTCACATTTCCCTATGGCCGAGCAGACGTACCAGTATGGTGGCTCATTCGACTTCGGCTACCAGGGCACTGATTGGCACACATACCTCGATGAGATTGGTAGGGTCGCTACTTCATCATTTCCAACTGACGACGTGTATCGTCCAGATCTCAACCTCATAGCGAGTTCATTCCCTCATGCCTCGAGTGCCCGAGAAAATTCAATCCCAGACCTCAATTTTGCGGCCGAGGATGAGCATAATGGCCGTAGCGAGGCGCGGTCTCGAGGCCATGTGTATGAAGTTATAGACGATGAGGACGACCCAGATTACGACGTTGAATCTGATGCTCAGAGCACCGAGAGCGACAGAGCCGGAGACAATTCTGAAAGGCGGCTGAATAGGTCCTTGTTTGCTGAGTACACAGCGTGGATACTGGACGAAGGCGGGATGGAAAAATTATTATGATTGATGTATCCAAGTCCGCACGATGACGATGCTGATGAGGATATCGATACAACGCATCCGAGTAATTGGATAGTCCCCATGGTCCCTATCCAACCTGAAAACTCTGCAGTATATGCAGGTGAGGTTAATCTGATTGTTGAAGGGCTTGCTGTTAACGCCATGTACGATACAAAGGATGAACTCATGATTGCAGCCGGTCTGTGGAATTTGGAGAAGAGTGCGGAATCAAAGGTAGAGAGGTCAGATAGTGGAAGACTATATTTGAAATGCAAAGCATCGAAGCAAAACCCCTTCAAGTTACACGCCACCGCCAGCGGAGGCGGCCATTTTTTAGTGAACAAGTTTTGTGGCGATCACACGTGCAATCATGAAATAATGGGTCTGAAGAAAAGGAAGCTCCGTTCTACGGTCATTGGGGCATACTTTGCGAAGCGAATTCTACGTGATTAGGAAATAATCAAGCCAAAGATCATAATGAATGAGCTGAAGGAAGTTTTCGGTGTCGACATCACGTACGATGTCGCCTTGAGGGGGCGAAACCGCGCAATTCAGATGATTTATGGCGAGTACGAAGCTTCGTACAAGATGTTGCCGGGCTACCTCGCAATGCTGAAGAAGACAAATCCAGGTACAATCACAAAGATCAACATCGGCAATGATGGCCGGTTCAAACAAGTTTTTGTTGCTCTAGGCGCTACTCGAGTTGCGTTTTCACTCACTATGAGGCCGGTTATCATATTGGATGGCACACATATGAAGGGGAAGAACAAGGGAATCATGTTTGTAGCCGTGGCGAAGGACGCTAATGAGGAGTTGTATCCTTTGGCTTACGGAGTAGGGCCTATCGAAAACCACGAGTGCTGGACTTTCTTCATGCGAGGACTCAGAAGTGCATATGGAGCATTGAATGGCACGTTGATTGTCTCGGATCAGCACATATCCATCATACATGCCGTATCCGTTGTATTTCCCGATGCCTACCACGATTTGTGTTATTACCACCTGAGTAAGAACTTGGCACACTATGGTAAGCATGTCATCGGGCTGTTTGTACGAGCTGCATACACGTATGATGTGGAGGAATGGAATACGAGAATGGATCAAATTCGTGATCTGAACGCCAACACCCATGCAAAATTGATGGAAATCGGCCCTGCCAAGTGGGCTCGATCGATGTGCCAACCTCGACATTTTAGCAATATGACGTCTAACGCTGCCGAGTCTTTCAATAATACCCTCCTATGGGCTAGGCATCTACCAATCTGTGCTTCTCTCGATGCTGTAAGGCTTATCATCGAAGAATGGTTCGATGAACGACGCATAGCTTGCCAGCGGGACAATCATCCAATAACGTTGGCGGCGAGGCGAACAATTGCGGATCAGACAGAGCACGCGCGGAAATACAGGGTCACGCAAACATCTCAATTCCAATTCAATGTTCGTACATCCCAAATGACAGTTACTGTGAATCTTCAACAGTATGAGTGTCAATGTCTGCGTTGGCAGAGGACTGTCTCCCTTGTGCACACGCGATCGCGGCAATCATGTAAGTCACCTTCAAGGTATCATGTGAATACAACAATCATAATTTAAGTACTTTCAACTTAATTATATTTTTTTGTCTGATTTTAGGTACCAAGGGGAGGAAGTAGTGCATTACGTTTCACCTTACTACTAACAAGGTACTCATGCAAAAGCTTACGAGCTTCCAATTTTACGTGTACCACATAGATCTTCTTGGCCCAAAGAGCTGCGGAGTGCGGAGGTATTGCCTCCAATAAGAGTACGTCTACCGGGGAGGCCGAGAGAAAGAAGACGTAGAGGGAGAGGGGAAGCACGCCGACGGGCAAGCCGTGGTTCTCGAAGATGTCCACATTGTGATATGACAGGTCACGTTGCAGCCATGTGTCACTTGTGGATGGAATCATTCAATTAATGTAATTTGTTGCAGTAAATGAAGAATATATTATCCTATTATTTTATACATAATAAAAATCAAGAAAAATAATATAACATAACTTCAAAATTTAGGACAAATTATATAAATAATATACCAAAAATAAATTATCATTTGTAATGTATCCAATAACCGTGAAACGTGAAATCACGGTTAGAAACAATTTTAAACGTGAATCACGGTTTATGTAGCTTTCAAACCGTGATATCACGGTTTAAGAGCTAGTAAATCGTGTATAACATTCAGAAAACAATAAAAAAAATTATTTACACGGTTTATATGAGAATGAAACCGTGATATCACAATTACCGTGAACCCTAACCGTGGAATCTGGTCAAAATTAGAATCCGGTCAAAACCACTACTATTTTCACGGTTTTGTTGTGATTTTTACCGTGTAATTACGTGCCAGCCCGTGAACCCTAACCGTGAGACACTCTAAGTTGGTCAAAATTAAGGCCAAATTTCATTTTAAAGGCAAACATTCTAATTAATTAATATACTAATATTTAAATACATACATTCTTATATTTAAATAGAATATTTAAATATTCTGACATATATTCGTTTGGAAATATAATGTTCACAGCTCGACGGCACGACGTGAAAGGGAAAATATCCGTTTCGCGACCTCTAAGCGAAATGCGGAGAGGTACCTCACGCCAATCCGTTCAATTCGCGGCTTCTTCAGGGCGAAAATACGATCGATGTACATACACGAGAACGGTCCGCATGAATACTCGTCCTTCTGTATGTATTGCTGCTCTAGGGGGATCCAAACAACATTCAGAAAATCTTGATGCTTCTTCATCCCTGGATGTTGTTCCCAATATCCAACCTTTTGCAACACTCTGGGCCACAGTTTCTGGATCGGGTAGAGCTGGACCAACCGATGCATTCTGTCTCGTGCATTAGGGAGCGTATATAGAAGTGAGTCGTATACCTCCATCGTCCACTGATCAGTCAGTACTCGGCAAATAACCCAGTGATCGGTGGCAACGTGGCAAATAAACACAAACTGCAAATTAAAACAACACATTACAAATGGGAAACAAGTTCATATTAGAATTAGTGACTCAAAATCAAAATAAAAGATCAACATATTTATATTTTTTTAACTACATCCACACAGTTTGCTTCATAAAAAAAAGATCAACACAAGATTTTGATATTAATCACACTACTCACGTTAAATCTCACAATTCTTTAAAAATTAATTTGAATAACACTAAAATAAAATAGATAAAAATTCGTATTTTTAATTTATGTTTTCTAAAACATCTTATGCATTTAGTTTTATATAATTAGTATAATGCATTTAAGCACTAATAATAATACGTAATAAAAACTCAAAGTTCAAATGAAGAAACTTACACAAGTTGCGTTCATCCAAACATCGTACGAGCCAACGCCGTGAAACCAATTCCCGAGATCATCGGACAGCTTGTAATCACGATACTTTAGATTCGACTTTGCCATTGCCGTTTGATCTCCCTTGTGAAAATCCATCAGGGCCCTCCTCAAGTCGTATTGTCAATAAATATCTTAATTTAGAGATTACAGAAAAAAATAAAATAAAATAATATATTCATTTAAAATGTATAAAAAAACTCACATATACGCCCATTCCAAGGAGAACGGTCCGTCTGTCATTTAGAGACGGACACAAAGAAAGTCCGTCTTGGAGTCGACTCCACCAATAAACAGTATACAGGTCCATGATCTATAATCCACACAGAGTATTAATGAAAAAAAAAATATTGGACTGCGTATCATAATTAATAATAATATAAAGTAAGGATCGTTCTAACCTCGGCTGAGAACTGAATATGAGGGTGTTCGATCTCATCAAACAAAGACTGGTTCATCTGAAAAGGCGGGTCCTGCAGGTTCCAGACGCAGGCATTCGGCCCACTTAGTCTGAATTCTTGATACAGCTGTTAGATCGTTGTACCGCAATACGGTGTCGGAATATTCGGGACAAAGGGGCTCTGTAACGACGCCGATGGCCTCACGGTCTGCCGCCCAACACGGACCCGACGCACAGGTGTCACTCCTGCAATATCTGAATCCGCGTCACTGTAGTCACCCCCCTGCAGAGTATCCGAGTCTGGAATCACCGGTTGATGGGCAAGCACTGGCTGCAGTACAGGATGTACCCAATCCATCAGGGGCATCTTCTCCAGGTCCCTAATAAAAGACGAGTGCGATGACTCCGCATCCTCGACCTCAGCCTCTCGAAATGGAGGCGTCCTTGATCTCTGCCCTACTGGCTCTGTAAAAAACCCGAACATGTGCTCGAAACCCGGAGCGGCCTGGGAGGTAGGTGCCCTCTGCTCAATGTGGCCCCCGTCATCGTCGTAACGAGCTGCGTAAGCATCGTGAAAATCAAGGTTTGATTTAAGTAGAAACCGTGAAATTTGCTCAGTCATCAAAATTCACGGTTTAAAGTAAATGAAACTGTGATTCACGGTTTGTTTGCAACAGAAACCGTGAAACATGTATAATTTAAATCGCAATAAATCCATATATATTTCAGATTTCGAATTCATAAATTACCCAATAAATCCCAATAAATCCAGATTTCTTGCATACCAAAATCGAAATATTAATGCATTTTATACACATTATAATTTATAGTTCTATTCAAGATAACATAAAATCATTAAATCATTACATACGAATTGATTGAGGAAGCTAAAAAATACTAAAAATTCAAGACTTTTTAAATAACAAATAGTAACAAAGAAGAGACGAAGAAAATTATAAAAATTACCGGAGGATGCGGATGAGGAAGGTTTCGACGTTCTTCCATCGTCGGAACGCGGTTGAGTCGGGACTCCTTCATCTTCGGAATCCGAATTGTTATTGGTGGCCATACTTTTCTCTTCTTTTCTCTCTATCTCACGGTTGAAAAAAAAATTGGGGGCTAGGGTTCACGGTTTGTTGAATCGTGAGAGTGAGAGAGATTGAGAGAGACCCGTGAGATATCTCACGGTTTAAAAAAATATATTTGGTGGCTAGGGTTCTTCAATCGTGAGAGGGGCGAGATAGATTGAGAGAGACCGTGAGAAGTGGGTGGGAAAAAGGGGGAAGGACCGTGAAAGTGAAAGGGGCAAAATGAATTTTAATTCTTTTAACTGGGTATAATTCTTTTTTTTTATTTTATTATTATTTTTTTAATCTGTCAAGCTCAGGGCCGAAATTAAGTTGTCAAAGCCGGGCCCTTCTACTATTTTCTACCCCTTTGTTTTTTTTTTTTTTTTTTGAAATTATACTTTTATAGTGGTCGAATTGGGTAGCAGTCAAAGTAAACAAAACAACAACAAGACAAAAAAAAACAAGCACTGATAAAGTAATGAAACTTTGCAGAATTCCATGTGAAAAAGCGGGCCCCACAACCATTATTTTAACAAAATGAGTATTTTTTGCATATATAAATTCAAAATGGCTATTTTGATAATCAACTTCTTTAAATTGGGTATTATTAATTTCCGCCCAACAAACTTTAGAATTAATCATTGTAAAATATTAAAACTAACTAGAAAAAAAATTGGGATCCACTTATCGTGGACGAGGAGTATACAATATCGACTCTCGACACAATTTCTGTAAGATTATAATTCGTAGGTGAAGACGGGACAAGTGCCCCTTGCATTTTTTCATGATGTCGGGGAGTTTACATTGGTAGTTATAACAAGAATTGGATTGTAGGTTGGATTGTAGGTTATAACGATAATAACCTTCCAACAAATTATAATGGTAGGAGAAGGAGACCCATTACCCATATATTTATATATCTTAGTATAGGGTTGGTCGTTTTTTGAAATCGAACCGAATCATACTAGCACTAAAACCAACCCAATTCAAACCATATTAATGCGGTTTGGTGCGGTTCGGTTTGCGGTTTTCAAATATTTTCCATCTGCTTATGTTTTATTTAAAATATGTATGTACTAAAATTTCAAATAGTAAAATAAAATATATTATTTTATAAAATCAAAATTGACAATAAAAAAGGCTCATTACACAGCGAAAATCATGAACTACAATCTAACATTTACATATAAAATTAAATAATTAAGAATTTAAATAAAATTTAGAAAATATATTTAATAGCGTAAAAAGAGAACCTCTAAATAGTTGGAAGTATTATTCTATATAAAAAAATTAGATTAAATTGTATTAGCTTATTTATTTTAATTAATATTTTTCAGCATTCAATGGTGGTAGAATAAAAGACAATGTAATATGTCAAAAATAATAATCGATACTAATATTTATTATCATTATATTACGGTTTTACAGTTTACAGTTTGGTTTGGTTTATCTATTTATAAAAACCAAACCTAAACCGTAAACCATAATTTTTGAAAACAAATAACCAAACCATATTTTTTTAAACCATAAACCAAATCAAACCAAACCATATAATACGGTTTGGTCTGGTTTGGTTTACTGTTTTAACCAGACAGTGAACACCCCTATGTGTGAGTGTGTTGTGTTTGCCTGATAAAAAAATAAATTAAATTATTAAGTGTGTGTGTGTGTGTGTGTGTGTTTTAATTTAATTTTATTGAGTATTAAGTCATACTATTTCTGTAGTTTCGGCGAAACAATTTTCTATTCATTTGTGGCCCGAACTAATTGTACGTATTTCTTTAGTCAACTTCCCATTCGTATCTCTCTCTTTTTTTTTCTTTTTTTTTTTAAATTATTGATTTTATGCTTTTAGCCCTCGATCATTATTATTCTTTTAGGTTAATTTACAAAGTAAATACTCAAAATTTAAACTCAAAAATTTGAAATGTCGCCTTCATTAATAGGATAAACTAAGATGCGTCATAAATATTTCAAAATGCCATTGTTTTGTGTCCAACACTGAAGAAATATTAAGGTTCTTAAATTTTGTATACATTGGTATTTATGTCCGAATTTGCAAAATTTTGTTATTTCAGAATAAGAAATGATTTAACTTGAAATTTATGAATAATTATGAACCCTAGGAACCAAATCAGACATAGTTAAAAATTATTAACTGATAAACATGGAGTTTTTTTCCCTTACGGTTTTGAATGCTTATAAATCGTGTTCAAGTTTTTTTTCCCAGACATAGTTAATATTAGTTGAAAATCGTGTTCAGGTTAAATATTATGCTTAAAATTTTGATATTTCTGTCCATGTTTTGATTTGAAATTGTATATAGGAAAATATATTAAGAATATAGGAGAAAAGACATAAAAGTAAAGAAGAGTATTCAAATAGGAGTTTAATGGGGAAATAGAGTGACACAAAATATTGGAGCAGAGTTCGAAGTGATAAAAGATCTCCGTAGAAAATTACTATTATATTTTCTTATTACCAAAAGATAATTGCTTATTGTATAGTATATGACGTAGATGATCGCATATTTATCATTTACAAGTCTAGTACATTTTTTTTTTTAAAAACCATAATTATTATACAGAGTAATAATAAAATGATTACTGACCAGTCATGTAGAATTTGATGCATGCAGTACTGTTTTATTGAAATTTTGTAGGTAAGAAAATCTTACGCCATATTAATTTCTAGTCAGAATTTAGCTTCCGATGTAAATATCCAACGGCCTGAAATATCAGAAATAATGTTCTTCCGCCGCCATTAACTATATATATCTTACACATTAAATTCAAAGAGAAATAATCGATATCACTAAATGAATGACGCGAAAAATTTCTGATTTTAGAATTCAATAATTCTTTAGAGGAATAATGGAACGTGCTTTGACGTATTGTTAGTTGTTAGTATTTAGTTTTAAGTTTGTCTAATGGAACTTGATACAAGATGAGGCCTTGGTCTAATAGTAAGGTGGAGGTTCCCAAAATCTCTCCTTAGTCGCTCATGTTTGTCGCAACCAATAATCCAACGATCAAAAGAAAATATAACTAAAAACAGACAATTCGGAAACAAATTTCTCAAGTCTTGAATGCTTAAATTAAGAATTTTTGATCTTCTCGTCTCCTCTTCTCTTCTTCACAAACTTGAATAAAAACTAAATTAGAGAAATAATAATAAAAAAAATTTAGATGTACAAAATATGTGATGTGACAACCTATTTGTAATTTTGGTAGAAGACGTAGAAGACATGATTAAAAAAAGTAAGAGATACACCTTAATTTAAGGGCCAAATCTATAAATACCCATTTTTGAAATGTAGATTTAAAATATACCCATTTTGAAATTACATGTTCAAAAAATGCCCATTTTATTAAAATACAATAAAAATGGGTCTCACTTCACCAATATCTCTCCATGAGCCTCAATATCTCTCCATGAATATCAATAACTCTCCATGAGGAAAAACTCCCGGGAGTTTTTGACTTTTCTCAATTTTATTTTTTTTTTGAAGATTTTATAAATCAATGAAAAACGCCCGATAATTTGTGAAAAACGCCCCATGCTTTCTGAAAAGCGCTCAACGGTGTTTGAAAAGCGCTCCATAATGTGATTTTCCATTTTTTTTAATTTCATGAAAAGTGCCCGTAATTTTTGAAAAGCGCTCGATGTTTCATCAAAAGCGCTCGTTGCGTTTTTATCTATTTTTTTTATTTAATGAAAAGTTTTGAATTATTTCATACTGTACGTTGAATTACTTTTTCGAACATAATTATTTGGTACTGAACAATATTATTTAGTTCATAAAATATAAAGAAAAAATATATATACATATGAAAATATTTAATAAAGAAAAAAATATACATATGAAAAATTTTAAAAAATAAAAATTAAGGCACAAAATGACAAATTTATTGATGTAAGTGGTAAAGGTGGGGCCCATTTTTAATGCTATTATAATAAAAGTGGGCATTTTTTGAAGATGCATCTTCAAAATGGGTATATTTTGAAGATGCATCTTCAAAATGGGCAAAAATACATATTAAGAGTAATTTAAAATTGAGCTTGACACGAAAAATGTGACTTTTAGGTTAAAAAATATGTTAGGCTCAACCTAGCTCGAAAACTGCGCGGGCGTGTCACTAGGGCACAGTTCTGGTGCACCTGAGTGCATTTCGAGAACCCAGGATGCAAGCACGACAAGGTAAAATGCGCCACATCATCAAGAAGTTTGAAAGCATTTGCCACAAATGCTAAAAAGAAATGACTCAACTTAAAAGGGACGGAGGGAGTACTATTTTATACCATTACCACTTAAAATCATTGTATTTTTTTAAATAACATATGCGAGACCCACTTCCATTGTGAACAGTCATAATTGACATAGAGCACATTGTGAACAGTCATAATAAACAATCTCTATAAAGTCTTCAACTTTGCCTCCAAATTACTCTCCAAACGATTTGGGCTACTAATGAGTATGAGGATGAAGATGAAAAAGCCGCATCATCCCTTTGGCTCATCACTCTCCTAGAAAATCTACTCTAATGTATGCTATATGAGCAGCACATCGATAATCGATCGTCATGTATGAAGTGATCATATGCATTATGTTTATTGGAATTGACACCGTAGCTAGGTACGTCTCTACGCGCCAATCAAATTATCTAACTCCATGAATGTCGCTCAAATTGCCTCCCCTAATATTTTCCACGGTTCCGAACTGGAACCGACTGTTCTGCAATTGGTGTTTTAATTTTTTAATTTTAATTTTTTTTCACCTTTTGTATTTTTATAGAGTTAAATAATATATCATAAATAATAAATTTTAAAAAAAAGATGTCAAACCGAACCACAACCGGTTGAATAATAGGAACTGCAACCAGACCGCCGGTGCTAGCAGTTGTGGTTCATCAGAACTGAACCTCATCACTTGGTTCCGATTCCAATTATAGTTCGGTTTGACAGTTCCGGTTCATTTGGGGTACCTCATTTATAAAAAAAGAAAAATTAATACATCTATGCTCCTATTAAGAATGATGTCGTTATCAGTGAAAAATGAAAAAGCTAATTCATTCACAAAAAATTAAAAAGAATGGAAAATCTTCTAAGAAAAGGATGGAAAAGGAAAAGATAATTAAAGTTAAGTACTACCTCCAACCCATATAAGTAGTCGCATTTACTTTTTTTGACTTTTCCGGCACGTATTTCCACCGAAATCTAGTACGGGTTTTAAAATATTATTTTGAAGTATCGTTTTTTTTACGGGATACTATGAAAAGTCAAAAAAAGTAAATGAGACTACTTTGGTGGGTTGGAGGTAGTATATGTTAGAATTATTTATTCCTAAAGGGTTAGTATGAACAGTTAATAGAGAGTCCCAATCCCAAATACCAAAGCGTAAGAGCATCCACAGCGGGCCGGAGGAGGGGGGCTCGCGCCCGCGTGCGAGCCCATGGAGCGAGCCCGGGCCGCACTGGCGAGCCCCTCCTCTGGCGAGTCCGGCTTGCAATTGGGAGCCCGGCTCGTGCCCCTTCTTTATGCCATGCTGACGTCATTTTGACGTCAGCTGGCTTTTTAAAAAAAATAAAAAATTGAATTTTTTTTTAAATTGAATTTTTTTTAATATTAATTAATTAATTAATTAAATTTTAAAATAAAAATAGGATAAATCTATTGTGAATCATCCTTTTTGGGTGTGAGAAGGAGGTGGAAGAAAAAATTTATAGACTACTTCATCTCAAATTTTTTCTCATTTTTTCGATGTGGGACAAGGAAGCAATATAATGCTCCAACTTCTCCCATTTTTCTTCATTTTTTCGATGTGGGACAAGGAAGCCATATATAATGCTCCAACTTCTCCTATTTTTCTTCATTTTTTCAATGTGGGACAAAGAGATACCAACAACTAGTATACAAAATTCTTTCCATTTCCTACATTTGATGTGTAATAAAAATAAATAAAATTACGATCATAACAAAATAAAAAATAATATTTGAATCAAATTAAAAAATGCCAAAACTTGTGTTATTTTTTAATTGAAAATAGAATTCAATAAATAAAATCGAAATGAAAATTGAATTAAAAAACAAATCGAAAATTGAATTAAAAATAGAGAATTAAATAAATAATTAAAATCGAGACGAAAATCGAATTAAAAAAACAAAATTGAAAATCAATTAAAAGAAGAATTAAAAATAATATATTAAAATTCAGAAAGCCCGGGGGAGGGGCTCTCGGCTGTGGACAAAAATGGGAGAGAGCCCCTCCCTGCCGGAATAGTGCCGAGAGCCCCGAAAAGGGGCTCTCGGCTGTGGATGCTCTAAGTCACCTGCAGAAGGCCTGCAAATCTAAAGATGGAAAAAAGGTCCATCTTTAAAAACCACTTGCTATATATTTTTTTTTTAAACCACTTGCTACTATTACAGTATTACATGTATTTTCCCTGGGAAAATTTCCCATAATAATAATAATAATAATATCTACGCCTACTTGGCTACTTGCAAATTGTGGGCTCGCTTGCCGCCGTGAGCGAGAGCCCCCTACGAGCCCTTGCAGCGTTGGCGAGATGAGAGGGTTGGCGATGGGGTCACTCCAGAGAACCCGCATCGAGCCCCTATGCTGATTTTTCTTTTCTTTCTTTTTTTTCTTTTCTTTTTTTTTTTCCATTGTTTTTTTGTCTTTTTGTTTTGCTGCGTTTTTTTAATTTAATTTATTTTAATTTATAATTTGAATTTTATATAATTTAAAATCTGAATTTCTTTAAAATTGCATGAGTAATTACAATTATAATATAAATATAATTCAAAATCTGATTGTTTTTATTTATGTAATTTTGTTTATTTAGGGAACTCATCAGTTGCTCAATGTCTGACATTATTTTATATAATTATTTTCAAAAAATATTTTATTTTTTAAAGTTAAATATATTGCATTAAAATAAATAAAAATGAAAAAAAAAAATGGAAGAGAGCCCCATTTGGGCTTTACACTAGGAGTGCTCTTATTTCACGTCAATGATTTTTTTTCTAGTATTTGTTTTTTAGTATGGTTTAATTTTTTTTTGTATGGTTTTTTATAAAGTATATTAATGATATATATATTTTTTGAAATAATTTAATAAGAAATTTAAAAGTCGCGCTATGGAGGATTCGAACCCGAGACCTTTAGCCTGAGGCATTAACCCTACTACTAGATCAACTTACGCACACATATTAATGATAATTTTCTTTAAATATAATGTCGCCACATCAATCATGACCACATTAAATATGTCAACTGTGAATAGTGGAAAATAATATATATATATATATATACTCCCTCTGTCCCACCTAATTAGTCCACATTTATTATTTTATACCTCATATATGAATATAAAGGTGGACTAATTAGGTGGGAGGAAGAAGTATATACTACTATATAAATGATATGTTAGTCACCCAATGGTGGGCACCTTCTTCGTTTTTTCGATTTGGCATTATTTTGTTCGATTAATTTATATTCTAGTATCATATAAATTAATATAGAAATTATTAAATCTTCAAAATAAATAAAGAACAAATCGAGCTTTAATTTTTATTTATTTTGTAAATTTAATAATTTTTATATTAATTTTTATGATATTAGAATATAAAATAATCGAACAAAATAATGTCAAATCAAAAAAATTAAGATGATGTCCACGAAGATGTCCATCGTTAGATGACTAGCATATTGTTTATATATATATATATATAAGTGAACACGCTAGCTATACAAAATTCATTCATTGTATCAATAGTCAAATACCCACCAAGATGAACATCCAGCTACTTAAAATGGGAAGTAATACTGTGTGTGTGTAAAAGTTAGTGGTCCTATCTACCTTTCACCATCAATAATGCTGTTTGAATTCCCAAATATTTATATGTACACACATACATATATTCCTCTTGTGACTACATACTTGCATGGATCTTTTCACGGACATTTATACACAAATTAAAAATAAAAAAGTTATTCATTTAGGGTTGTTTATTTTGAGAGATAAGACTAATCTCATGGGATGAGATAAAATATGAGATGAGATAAATTATTACAATCTCATGTGTTTTGGTGTGACTCATATGACATGATTAAGACTAAGTTAATGGATAAAATGCAAGCCAATACCGATATTTGAGATATACGCTATTTTTGATCCTACAAAGTAAACATGAGATTAGCTGGGTAAAATTAGTCAGTCCAGCGTAATCACCAAAGTAAACGCCCTCTCATTTGTTTATAAATATATGAATTTTCTTGAAGTTAAGCTAACTTTAAATTTAGCTTGTATATATGAACTAATGATTAATTCAATATTTGAAACGAATTGAAAAAACCTCAATGAAAGTTGAGAAAATGATGTATTTCTTTCTTTCATCTTTTTTCCATTTTATATCCAAACAACGTCGCCTAGATAAGTTAGAAATGACGTATTTTTGTTGGTTGAACGATCAATCCATGAATTGTGAATTTCTTGAATTCGTGTCAAGAAAATAAAATTGGTCATTCGTTCACGTATATATAATACATATTAAATTTAAATTTCGTGTTAAAAAATAAACTACCACAAAAGTTCAAATAACCAAATAAAAAAATTATGAAAATCTAACATCATATACCCCTTTGTCTCACAAATTTTATCTCGAACGATCAGTTAGAAATGCTATAAAAAAATATTTATAATAACATTATAAAGGTAAAATAGTTTCTGAGTATTTTTTGTCGCATTATGAGTATTTTTGGGACGTGCCGGTCAGGCTGGGCCGGATCGGGCTGAGCTGCTACTTTACCAGCCCTAGGGAAGATGGAAGGACATTTTTGTCCTCCAAAGTAAAAATTGAGTAATTTTTGTGTTAATTATATTCAAAAGCTAAAATTAATTTTACAAAGTCAAATTGAATAAAAAGGTATATTATATCATAAAAGAATTATAGAAATCTACCATCGTATACCCCTTTATCTCACAAATTTTATATCTGAACGATCAGATAGAGATGTTAAAATAAATAAATTATTTATAATAAAATTATAAAGGTGAAATAGTTTTTAGGAGTATTTTTGTCGCATTATGAATAGAAGGAGAGGCTTAGGATGAATTGTACTCCGTAGTTATCTATTATATATATAGTGAGACTCCTAATCAACACAAGTGTGCCTTTATAGTCATGTGAATTACTACTATCTTCCTTTTATTTTTTTAAATCACGTGAACTATTTTCAAATCTTTGATTTATACTCCTAATAATCACGTGAACTATTTTCAAATCACTTGAGGCGTCATGTATTTGACGACGTCAAGTGGTACATAAAATTCAGTTCATTTCAACAATGTGCTGCAAAAATTCTTAACGCAAACCGTATAATTGAAATTTTCAAATACATTAATAAGAAATAATTAATAAAAAATTTAGATTATTTTCAAAGATCAAATAAAATTCAGTTTATAAATAAAAGGGTCAAATTTTATAGGTCCAAAAAAATGTGTTGCAAAACCTTTTTTAGGTCTCGGGAAAAAGTAAAATAAAAAATGTTAAATCTTAAATCCCAAAAGTTGATGGTCCTTTAAAGGGCGTAAGATCCGACGCTCACGGTGCAGCCACGTCATCCCATGCCACTCCATCGCAAAAACAGAGAGAGAGAGTAGTCCGTCCTTTGTTGTGTTTCTGAAAGAAGAAAATGAAAACAAGTCCTTTATCGACAGTCTGTAATGGAGAGTATGAATTAGTGGTGATGGATAAGAAGTTGCGAGAATTTGCTTCTAATGATGTGGGGAGCATGGCGAAAGTCGTGGCGATGCTTTTCAATTTTTGGATGTTCGTCTTTTCTTTTCTCTTTTGACAACTGTTGGATGTAATGCATGAATTGAACCAGTTAATTAATTAATAAATGTCCATTTTTAATTTTGCTATATAAAAAGGAGGCATGGTTTGCTGGGGATTTCCGCACACCGAAACCCTAATTATTTCAATTTCTGCGAGATTTTTGAATTCCGGTGGAGAAATGGGAGGAGAAAGGAGGGGGGGATGAGAAATTGAAAAAAATAAATTGACAGAAGAGAGTGAGCATTCGCAGCCAAATTGTATAGATAGAGGCTATACATTTGTTGATGCGTGTGCTCACTACTTTTCTGTCAGCTTCTCTACTCTCTACTCCCACTTTCTTACTTTCATTCACGTCACTCTCGTCTTCTCCTCTCCTCCTTAATTACTGGTTTTTCTCTTTCCTTTCCTGCTGCAAATTTTCATCTCTCTCTCTCTCTCTCTCTGCTATTGACCGTGCCACGGACGGTCTATAGCACACGTCACTTTCGTGCTCACAAAATCACGAAACCCCCCATTCCTTTCCTTTCCTTCTACTGATTAATTTCAAGCTTTCATTTTTTGGATTAATTCTTATCTTCTTTGCCCGTATTTCTTTGGCTTTTTCTGAACTAATTTAGTCGGCATGAATATGAATATGATCATGTGATTTCTTATCTTTGACACTGTGAGAAGAGGTACGCCTTCTTTGTATAGTATAGGGCTTTCCAATAAATTAAGGCCGCTTGATTGATTATATTTTAAAATGAAAAGATGAGATTAACCAAGTCAAATTGGTTATGCCGTTTCGCTTAAATTTCATAGCTATTACTCATTATATATTGAACAATAATCTCCAATCCTCTCCAAACTCATAAGGCGCAGACTAAATAGTAGTATGATTGCCTAAATTGATGAAATTTCACCAGAAAAAAAAAAAAAAAAAAAAAAGAGATCTCCAATGATGAAGGTTTGATTCCTCCCAAAATCCTTTCATTTGTTAAAAATTGAGAAATCTGTTCGTTTTACGTTTTTCTTTCTTTAGTTAATTGATGAAAATGTAATTTTATATTGTTAGATTAATCGATGATGTGTCATGTGTGTGTGCAAAGCAAAAAGGATTGAGAAAATTCATTTTGCTTTCGGAATTGTTTCAATATCATTCCAATATCTCCCATTCATTAATTGTTAGCACTCTCGAGTCTTCGTGTGATACTCTTAGAAAAATGGAGTATTATTTTTTTTGGAATTTTGACCAATTTTTGTCGCAATTTTGCAAAAATTAGATTGAATTCATTAGTTAACCGTCAATTGCGTATGGTTTTAGCTATTAATTTTTCATATCAAAATTTGTGAACGATCGCTGATCTATAAAGATATATATTCTTATGAAATTCATCGACACTTTTATTTACATTTATATATTTTGTAGTTTGTAACATAATTAATATTATGAATGTTTTGGTTTGTTTGTGAAATGAGCAGTATGCTAATTTCAGTAGGTATGATTCTATTTTATTTTCGCTACTATTTTGTTGTGTTTTTGAAATAATAGAAACTAAACCACCAAAAATTTAATTGAAGTTATATTCTTCTTCTCCAAACGACACAATCAACAAATGCCGCTTACCAATTGACGGGCGTTTTCTTCATCTTTAAATTCTCACTAATGTTTTCCTGATTAATACACGATTTCCAATGGCAAAAATTAATGCATGTTCGCTTCTTTATTCCTATGGAAATCTTTTTCGTAATGAATTATCAGTTTCTATGAGAAGTGCCTCCTTTTTTCTTTACTTTTTTTTGGAAATGTAGATTTACAACTAAAATTTATCCACATTCGACTTTATATAGGAACATGACACAAAAGAAGAAAGACGTTGATATGTTAATATGTTAAAATGTTAAAGTGTATGTGGGGCCTACGTCCCAAAATAGAAAGGGTCTAGAAATGGAGGACGTCCTGATATAGTATTAGTGTCAAGAAATGGAGGATGGATGAAGTAATATATAGTCTTAACGACTACTGTGCAGACTGAATTTTTTTAATTAGTGATATATTATGCTTCACGTAGAACAAATTTTGAAACAAGTCATAAAAGTAGAACTAATAACGACACATAGCTTGGTAATCCAGTTTGATGTTAATACATCTATGTATGGGGGGACACAACCTGAGGAAAGAGATGCAAGTATACCAAACCAAACAATGGTCACCACCAATTGTTTACTCCTCACTTGTCTATACTCTCCTCTTTTGAACTTGAAGTTAGTGCTTCTCAACCTTAGCTAGTCTAACCAAACTTATTGTTCCTTGGTCGATACGTTTTTTCCCCTTGTGTAATTGAATATTCTATTACAAGTTCACTCATCAATTCCAGTATATTCTGCCCAGTTTGAATACGTTGCTTCTACACAATTTCTCGTGTATGCGGGATTATACTCACAAACTTAGCAGCCACAGCTGAACGCATATATAAAGTCACTTGCAAACCCTAGATAATATATATTTTTTTTCCATCCAAAGTTTGAGATCTTTGAATGTACTTCATAAAAATTGTTTCCTTATAATTAGCGGGGGATTCCTTGTTAAGGTTATTTGAATATATTAATGATGAGTAATGCTCCAATGCCTACCGTGGTCATACTTAATGTGCCAACGGATGACGTGTCTTTAGAATATATAAGGAAGTTAATAAAAACCTACCAAAATAATTAAACCCTACTATAAAAAAACTAAACCCTAAAAAAAAAAATTGCAGACGTGGCACTGCCACATCACCGGTTGACACATTAAGTGTGTCAACCGTGAATAGGGGAGCATTTCTATATTAATGATATAGATGTACTAAATAGTGTATCTTCATGCACTCACATAAACAAATTTCATTAAGTAATCAAAGGAGACGAACTTAAGGTTTAATGGTGGAAGATGAATTACAAGAATATGATAAGGTTTGACTTTACTGGGCGTTTACTTTGTAGGATAATGGTGAATTTACTAATTTAATTTATTCAACTTTTAATCTCATGTTTCCTTGTTAGTATTGCAAATGAAGGTTATTCCAATACATGAGTTGGGACTATAACTAGCTAAAAATACCCAAAGGAAGTCTTTTCTTCTTTTTTTTTGGAAAAAAAAAATTAGTGAGAGGGTGGAAGCAAGGGGTAAAAACGGAAATTCGCGTAGATGGTGCATGCATAAATGGCACACCAGCCGAAGGAGAGCAGTCAAAATCAAACGCCCTCTTTCTAATAATAGTTACTGCAATAATATATAGTACAAATGGTTTGAATAAATAAACAAATAATTTTGATTAGAATCACAAATTCACAATCAAAACATGTGAGCTCAGCTATCAAATAAACGGGCCACCAATTGCGGTCAGGAGCAGCAAACGAGTCTGTTTCGCAGAATCCACCTCTTTTGATTCTGGGCCCACTCCTCTTTCAACTAACTCATTAGATCTCCTCAAACGTCCATTCTCCATTCACAAGAGAGAGACGAGTGAGATTTTTACGAAAACGCTCCTCCGTGGCGAATGAGATCCTATATTGCATTTATACCCGACATTTTCTATTTCATAAATAGATTAATGACATGTGACAAATTTTAGAGGTTTAGAAATTTCAAATGTTATGGTATATATTTTTCTTATATAAATCTTAAATCATAAATCATTGATTATGCCACATATCAATTATTCATAAATGCAATAGAAAATGTTATATACAAATGCAATAGAAGATCTAAACTACCGCCGTGGAGCGTGGACTAATGTCCTACTGTTGATGTGGTAGTGCTACATTTTTTTTTTTTTTTTAAGTTTTAGTTTTTGTTAATAATTTAATTTTTTATTTAGTGTAGTTTATTACTCCATATATATATATATATATATATTGAAAAAGTATGATTTTTTTTCATCTTAAGAATCGCCAATGTACATAAATTGAGATTAATTAGGGATAAAGAGGGCTACGTGGGCTTAATCGGGCCCTGTTAGGCTTCAAAAGGAAATGGTCCAATTCAACAAAGAAAAAAATATTCCTCAATCCTCAGTTTAGAAAGTAGGCCGAATGGAAAAAAAAACAGAGAGAATACTTTTCTTTAAATATATCATTAGTCATTACTATGCCAACCGTGAATACATGAACAGTGGAACATTCCTAAAGATCTTTATAGGTAATTTATTTATGTATAAGTAATCTTTTAAATTCTAGCATGTTTTTCCGTCTACTATCAAGAGTATATGATAAGGTTCGATTTGAATTATCTAATTATACCGCATAAACTACCTTTGTTGTCCCACTCTTGTGCCACTATTATTGTTTATTGTTTTCTTATGTATTATGAATTTCGTTTAAAGTTGTTTATAATTATGATTAGTCATTACAATCAAATTATAGTGGTTCAAATCAACTGTCTTACGTTAATTATACCTCGTATTTGAGGTAAATATCAAATGGGGACAACAGAGGCATTAATTGGCGCCCAAAAGGAGAAGCGAAGAGGTGATCTTTGATGGGGCAACTTGAATTTGCATCATGCAATAATTAGATTTTTTGCATGATATTTTTATTATTATTATTATTATTATTGTTTTTTTTTTTTTTTTTTGCTTCCAACAGTCATTTTCGAGGGCTATTGGCTTTTTACGGCAGTTGCAAGGTGGGTCACTTTCAAATATAGGGGCCGATTTATTCAAGAAAAAAAAAATAATGACATTGATTTATTAAGATTGTTAGATTGGTACGAATAAAAATGTTTGCCTAAGCAAAAATAAGTAAACATCATAGAAGAAATGTACCTTTCTCTGCAAATGAACAAAATGTCATGTAGCAAGTATACAGTACTATAATTCCAACTAAAAATAAACATAACTATAGTTGCAACTATTTACGTCTGTGCTCAAGAAAAATGGTTTTTAGTTGATCATTAATAATCAGGGTTAATTGCAAAGTGAGTGTGTTGTATTTGCCTGATAAAAAAAATTAAGGTTAATTGCAAAATAATTAATTTTTACTATTTTATAAATTAGACACATGTACATATGTACCCATGATAATACGATCTTGGATAAGTTAGTTTATATATATATATATATATATATATATATATATGGATGAGTTATGGTGAAAACTAATTATTACGTGAAACCTGCAACCCATCATAAAATGTTGCATTTTATACACAAAAGTATTGCATTTTTATCATTAAATGTTGCATTCTCATAATGATGCATTATATGCATAAAAATAATATAAAATAAAATAAAATAATATATTTTATTATGCAAATTATCATGATGATGCATTATATGCATAAAAATAATATAAAATAATATATTTTATTATGCAACATTTTATGATGGGTTGCACGTTTCACGCAATAATTAGTTTTCATATGATATACTACCTATATATATATATAGGTGGAGGATCAAATGGGATCCCTATCTTTAGGTAGTAACTAGGAACCAATCTAAACCCTCCAATCATTTAAATCAATGGATTAAATTAAAAGATAATGATACAAGATTTCGTTCCTTTTTTAATCAAAAGGCTAGCTTAGTAATTTTTACTAGATTTGAAACGCCCTTTTCCTTAAATTATGGGAATTGTTTTTCTTTTTTTCAAATTTTTCATAGTATTTCTCCATTTTATTTGATAATATTCATATTCATTGCAAATTTTTCATAGTATTCATTATTATATTCCCTATAATAACATGTGTACTGTTCGATCTTGATTTTCTTGGAGAAATTAAAAAGCGTAACGAGAATGTAAAAGAACACCAAAAAATTACGTGGTTCGATCTTTAATGAGATCTACGTCCACGGAGCAAGAGTACGAATTTTATTCGAATACTTTTTGTCCCTTTACAAGATTTCTTTCCCCCTATTTATAGAGGATCTACACGTAACCCTAGCCCTAATTTCTTTTAAGCTTGATATTGGGCTTCACTTCTATTTCTTCTGGGCCACATCCTATCACATCCCCCCCCAAAAGACATAGAAGTGAGGGTGTGATTTGAGGTCGAACTTGAATTGCATTGCCCAGTCAAAATTGGAATTTCGACGAAGTCGAAAAGCGTACCGCCTCGCTAGGATGATGTCGTAATAAAATTGCATTGCCCCGTCGAAATTAGGATTTCTACGAAGTCGAAATGCTAGCTTGTACTCGTCTTAGACGAGTTTAGGCTTTTGAATAGCTCTACTCCGTCGTAAGACGAAGTTTTAACTTTAAGTTAGCCACTTCGTCTAAAGAAGAAGTTTTGGTTTTCGAGTAGCCACTTCATCTAAAGATAAAGTTTTGGCTTTCGAGTAGCCACTTCGTCTAAGGATGAAATTTAGGCTTTCGAGTAGCCACCTCGTCTAAAGATGAAGTTTTGGTTTTCGAGTAGCCACTTCGTCTAAAGATGAAGTTTTGGCTTTCAAGTAGCCACTTCGCCCGGAGACGAAGTTTTGGCTTTCAATTAGCCACTTCGTCTGGAGACGAAGTTTTGGTTTTCAAGTAGCCACTTCGTCTAAAGACGAAGTTTCGGCTTTCAATTAGTCACTTCGTCCGGAGACGAAGTTTTGGCTTTCAAGTAGCCACTTCGTCTAAAGACGAAGTTTCGGCTTTCAATTAGCCACTTCGTCTGGAGACGAAGTTCAGGCTTTCAGGGTTTCTTGTTTGTCGAATTTATCGATAGGAGTGGTCTCCCTACGCGCGTTTAAATTTTAGGTAGCTCTTCCTCGTCGTGAGACGAGGATAGGCTTTTGAGAGCACTTCCTCGTACGAAACGAGGATTGACTTTAGTTAATATATATATATATATATATATATATATATATATATATATATATATATATATATATAAGAATTAATAAAAGAAATTAGAGTTAAGAATTTACCTTGGTTGCAGCTCGTCGAGTTCAGCTCGGCAAGGGGCCCGAAGGAGGAGCTCGGCAGTGCAGCTCGTCACCATGCTGTGGCGACGTCGGCTCGACGGAGGGCTGCAGCTCGGCTGCTCTTCGTGGGAGTCGAAGGGGGCGAGCTCGACACTGCAGCTTGGAGGTGCTGCGGCGACGAGGTGGAGAGCTTCAGTTCGGCCGGCTGCTGCTGCGGCGACGAGGTGGAGAGCTTCAGTTCGGCCGGCTGCTGCTGCGGCGACGTCTGCCCATGCAGGTGCAGCTCGGCGGTGCTACGGCGACGATGTCGGCATGACGCAGCTCGACGGAGAAACTCGGAGGTGCTGCAGCTGCGGCGTCGTCTCGGGGGCTCGGTGGAGGCGCATCTTGGCGGAGAGCTTGGCTGCAGCTCGTCGAGTGCAGCTTGGCATCTCTTTGGGGGAGCTCGGCTCGTCGGGGGAGCGAGCTCGGTTCGAAGAGCTCGGTGGTTTGGCAGTGCTTCGCCTGCGTCGCTCTCTACGTCGGCCTTAGAGTGCAACTCGGCCTCGGCTCGGGTGCGTTGGGAGGTCGGCGCCTTACCGTCGACGTCGACGTTGGTGTGCATGCGGCGCAGGGAAGGTGGTGGAGGGCGCCATTGATGGCGCTGCGTCAGCTCGACAAGGAGCTGCAACTCGGTGGTGCTGCGGCGACGTCGGCTCGCAGCTCTGCGGTGCAGCGGAACAGCGGCGGCGGAGCTCGGTTGGTGTTGCAGGTGCAGCTCGGAGGTGCTGCAATACGACAGCTCGACGGAGGAGTTCGACGGTGCAGCTCGGAGGTGCTGTGATACAGTAAGCAACTGATAAAATTTCCCGGTCCCACCCCATCCCCCGCCAATAATTCTGTTTTGTGTTAATTAATCAATCATTGACCGGTGAAGGGGTTGACTCTGGCGACCAATCCTGGCAGATCGTACTCGCAGACGACGAGCACTCCCTTCTGGTTGTCGCAGCAAACAGCGCCACTGCAGCCGACTCTCTTTGTCGTCTTCCACACCACGTTGAGGAAGTGGCTGCACTCGTACCCCTCCCTCTCCGGCTTGCACCGGCACCGGTGGTGCGCGGCGTCGTACATTCTGCTCTCGTTGCACCACCACCCGACGACGTCCCTGGGCGTGAACTCGCGGTAGTTCGTGAAGAAGGTGTTCTCGCCGTAGGGGGAGTCGGAGTGGTTGCGGTAGTTGCAGACGCTAAGGTGCTGCGATACGGCAGCTCGGCAGGTCGGAGGTGCTGCGGCGACATCGGGAGAGCTCGACGGACGAGCTCGGCGGTGCTACGGCGACGTCGGCTCCCAGCTCAGCGGTGCTGCGGCGACGTCAGCTCGCAGCTCGACGGAGGAGCTCGGCGGTGCTGCTGCGACGTCGGCTCGTAGCTCGGCGGTGCTGTGGCGACGTCAGCTCGCAGCTCGTTGGGGGAGCTCGACGAAGGAGCTCGGCGGTGCTGCGGCGACGTCGGCTCGCAGCTCGTCGGGGGAGCTCGACGGAGGAGCTCGGCGGTGCTGTGGCGACGTTAGCTCGCAGCTCGTCGGGGGAGCTCGACGGAGGAGCTCGGCGGTGCTGCTGCGACGTCGGCTCACAGCTCGGCGGTGTTGTGGCGACGTCAGCTCGCAGCTCGTCGGGGGAGCTCGACGGAGGAGCTCGGCGGTGCTGCTGCGACGTCGGCTCACAGCTCGGCGGTGCTTTGTCGACGTCAGCTCGCAGCTCGTCGGGGGAGCTCGACGGAGGAGCTCGGCGGTGCTGCTGTGACGTTGGTTGACAGCTCGGCGGAGCTGTGGCGACGTCAGCTCGCAGCACGTCGGGGGAGCTCGACGGAGGAGCTCGGCGGTGCTGCTGCGACGTCGGCTCACAGCTCGGCGGTGCTGTGGCTTGGGGAGGTGCTGCTCAGCGATTCCGTCCGCCGCTGCTGCTTTAGCGAGGGAGAGGTGCTGCTCAGCGGTTCCGTCCGCCGCTGCTACTTTACCAATTTGAACGTGTTCGTCCTTTTCGCCCCACTCCCCCTCTCTCCTTAACTCCACCTCTCTCTCCCGAACGTGCATGATGCTTCAGCAATTTTTATTTATTTATTTATTTATTTTTATTTTTTTGAATCATTCTCTACGCCTAAATCCCCCAAAGAAAATTTTCGATCTGAAACACGAATTGATCGTTTCCCACAGACGGCGCCAGTCTTCGATCTTGATTTTCTTGGAGAAATTAAAAAGCGTAACGAGAATGTAAAAGAACACCAAAAAATTACGTGGTTCGATCTTTAATGAGATCTACGTCCACGGAGCAAGAGTACGAATTTTATTCGAATACTTTCTGTCCCTTTACAAGATTTCTTTCCCCCTATTTATAGAGGATCTACACGTAACCCTAGCCCTAATTTCTTTTAAGCTTGATATTGGGCTTCACTTCTATTTCTTCTGGGCCACATCCTATCATGTACATTATTTATATAAAGTTATAATAGATTGCTTTATTTTTGCACGGAAAGTGCTTATTAATAGAATTCAATAAAATAAAAAATATTTAAATATTTATTATGAAAAGAATATATAAACAATAATCAAAGAGTAATTGATAATGATGAAACCATATAAGCACTAAGCATAGACGAAAGAATAACAATCAATACAATAACATATAAATTCTCAATAAGCAATACAAAAGATGTCGATTGATAATTCAAATGAGAAACATATACACATAATAAGCTTTTAAAAAGGTGTAAATAAGCAATTCAAAATGTGTAAATAAGCAATTGAAAAATAAAAATATATATGCTTAAAAAAAGTGAAATATATATAAACACTACAAAATAAGCATTTGCTTAGTGTAAATAAAGCAATTTGATATGAATAAGTGTAAATAAAGCAATTTGATATGAATAAATAAGCAATTGAAAATGTGAAATATATATATACTACAAAATAAGCATTTGCTGAGTACAAATAAGCAATTTAATAAGAATAAATAAGCAATTAAAAATGTGAAACATATATACAAGACACATATTTTTAATGCAAGTAAGCAAATTCAATATGTGAAATGCATATACCAAATAAGCACTTAGTAGTGTAAATAAGCAATTGGAATATTGTAATTAATTATATATTTTATTATAAATAAGCGATTCAAAATGTGAAATATATATACAAGATTCATATTTTCAATATAAATAATCAAATTCGATGGGTGGACGTAAATACAAGATAAGCAATGGGATGTGTGTAAATAAGCAATGAATTTAGAAAAGCTAAGCATTTTAGATTTAGGATCTACAAATTGGGCAGCAAAATAAATTAGCATTATTTGAATAACATTTAAATTACTCTAAGCATTTAGAAAATACAAAGTGAATTGCACAATTAAATACTATTAATTTATTATAATGGTTTGTTGCCTGATTTACTATAAATATCTTTCAAATCGCGAATTCTACGCCACTAACCAAGATGTGGGATGGATTTGTTTTGCAAGTTTCTTATTTGCCCTTAATTTAATTGCCGGGTCATTTACTCAATTAATATCAAAATATTTTGATTAAATCTGGAACGTTCAAATATGTTAGATCAATGGTTTATAATGGATCCTAGTTAATACCTAAGGGTTGGTTTCTATTAGAACCACTCCCTATATATAGAAATAGATCCCCAAGTGAGAAATAGGAGTATATCTTATCCATCTATTTATCTAAATCTATGGTTGTAGATGAAAGCACTAAATGATTTATTAAGTGGGGATAAACGTGTAGATGAGTTGGCTTAAGGGTAATACTGTCTAAGTACATCTTCTTAGTAACCGCATCCTACAATTAAGGGATCTAATTATGAATCAAGAAATAAACGGTTTTATTAAATTTCAATTTTCATTTCACAATCTTTTAACATTTAAATGCTATCTTTTTCCCCACACGATGTTCATTGCATGTGTTGATTTTATATAACATACAAATAAGATTCTTAATTTTCCGTATTACAATTAAGGGATTTTTTTTTCTCCGGTTCTTCTCTCCCTCTCTCTTTTTTCTCTCTCTAAATATGGTCTCCCTTATACCTGCAAACATTTAATTGTTTCTTCTTATTCTTTAATAGTAAATCGTTAAAGTAACATAAGTAAGCATGATTTTGTTTAGTATTAAGCATATGAATTTATAATGCTAAGCATCATTTTATCTAGTATTAAGCATAGAATTTTGCAGCGTTAAGCATGATGTTATCTAAGTATTAAGCATACAAATTTGTAATGTTAAGCATGATTTTATTTAGTTTTAAGCATAAAAATTCACAACATTAAGCATGATTTTAACTAGTATATATTAAGCATACAAATTCGTAATGTTAAGCATGAATTTATCTAATTTTAAGCATGCAAATTCTCAAAATTAAACATGATTTATCTAGTATTAAGCATATAATTTTTACATTGATAAATTTAATAAGAAGAAAAAAAAGTCCACATTTGCTGCTTTTACACTGCGAAATCCTCTTCTATGTGAAAAAAATTGTGATTGCATATTCAATTATTCATTGTGGCTTGAGTCCGTTAATTTAGGAAACAAATTATTTGGTGGTGGGACCCTCGAATACTAAATGTACCTAATTAACCCTGAAGTAATTAAGGATATTGGATTAATACGTGAATTAATGCGTGTGGAATTAATTTATTTTCAAATCTGAACCATTGATTTTATTGGATAGATGGTTAGGATTTATTTCTATTTCTCACATGGGGATCTTTTAGCACATGATATCTTCCCATATATATATATAGAGAGGATGGATCATATAGGAATAGGTCCTTAGGTGAGAAATAGGAACAAATCTCATCCACACATTTTAATAAATCAATGGTTGTAAATTACGATAATTGACGTGTAAATTTGGTAGTTACAACTAATCTAGGAATATTATAGTCAATACGTATATTATTATATATCCTACAATCATGGGATTCATTCTCTCTCCTAAATATTCTATCGTAAATACCAAATGGTTCCAACATTGCAATATTTGAAGCATGAATGCATGATTCATTCGAATAAAAAATATTTTTTTGAATTTAAGCACCAAATACATATTAGTGGTAAACAATACAATATTGAGTAAAGCACGTAAAATCAAATGATTCGCTAAATTAACACCAATTTGGAGACATAAGTTTATATAACTGGATAAGAATACATTAGTTTATATAACTCCGATTCTTATGAAGCATGATTTTAACAATAAATATAAGCATGTGTGTTTAATATTAAACATAAAAATTAACTTTAAAAACTAATAAATCCTAAAATTAATTACATAACTTTTCATATCATTATATTCATTAAGCATGATTTTTTTAAAGTAAGAAGCATGTATGTGTTAAGTATTAAGCACAAAAAATAACCGTATATATTGTAAGTGAAATGAATAAGCATGATTTTAACAAGTAATAAGCACGTGTGTGTTTAATATTAAGCATAAAAAGTTAATTGTAAAAATCAACAGATTTTAAAATTAATTACATAACTTTTCATATCATTATATTCATTAAGCATGATTTTTTTAAGGAATAAGCATACATGTGTTCAGTATTAAGCATAAAAATAACCATAGAAATATATCGTAAGTGAAATGAAATAAGCATATTTTTAAGAAGCAATAAGCATGTGTGTGTTTAATATTAAGCATGAAAATTAATCGTAAAAACCAACTAACCTTGTTTTTAATCTTGTATAAGCATGCTTAAACGCATGCATGACTAGGCTTACATCTTACAAATACAATGATGTTGAATGCATAAATTGAGGATTCATAATTACAATTTTTTAATGGGCACTAAGGTGAGTCATGCAAATCAAACGAAAATAAAGAAAGAAAGAAAGAAAGAAAGAGAACTTGAAAAGGAAAGTAATACTCCATGAATACATTAACTGCTAACAAAATCCCATAATTATAGGGATATCGGTAGATTGAATATGTTACAATTTGACATAAATAGCCTTAATTCTTGTAGATAACAATTAATTTTATAATTTTCGTCATTAATTAATAGCCACTGATTAACATAAATGTGTGGTTGAGATGTATTCTCATTTTTCACATGAGAACTTTTTAACATAGGAACCATTCCCTATATATATATATATATATTAATCGCTAAAGTTATTTATGATTTGGTAACCAATTTTCCTAGGATTTAATGGGCCGATTGTTAGCCCTTTCCTTTGGTAGGTAATTAATTTGTTATTTTTGTGTTTGTGAATTTCATATTAGATCCGTTCCAGAAATTTTGGATCTTATTTATGTTAAGGTAGACCGATTGTAAAATTACTTTTGATGCCGTCAATGAGAATAATTCCGACTATACTGAATTCGATTCTATTTCCTATGATTGCAAGACAATTGTTAGCTTATAATGTTGATTCTAAAATTTTACATGTTTGACGTGAGTTAAATTATGTAGCCCATAGTCTAGCTAGATTGGCTAAGAAGGTCTTTTCTTTTGAAAAAGATCTAGGATAATGTCTTGCATAATTGTGAGAAGATTTTTACATCTTGGACTCTCTATTTGAATTTGAAACTTAAGATCATCATTGAATGCAAGATGCAAGAGCTTTGATCTATATAACAACTCCAACTTTAAACTTTTAGCAAGTAAATTTTCTTATCGTTTTCTACATATGACAATGGATAAATTGCATAACGGTGTTAATTGATGATTCCAATAAATTCTAAATTCTAGAAATTATCGAGCAAAAATATCTCTCTCTAGCTCTATGTATGTAATATTTGATAATTCATTGCATTTGAGACGTGATGGACTAACTATCATAATAATAATAATAATAATAATAATAATAATAATAAATAATAATAATAATAATAATAATAATAATAATAATAATAATAATAATAATAATAATAATAATAATAATAATAATAATAATAATAATAATAATAATAATAATAATAATAATAATAATAATAATAATAATAATAATAATAATAATAATAATAATAATAATAATAATAATAATAATAATAATAATAATAATAATAATAATAATAATAATAATAATAATAATAATAATAATAATAACGATGATGATGATGATGAAATCCGTGTTAAAAGTACTACCGAGAAATGAAATTCATTAATAACAGAATAAGATACTATTTATTTTTATTACATAAACTATGGATATGCATGTATTCATTATGTGAAAGTAGATGTGTTATGTAAATATAGGTATAAACATATGTCTCATGCCATATATAATGTAAACAATTATCAAAAATATGTTCTCGTATTTAAAACATTTGTCATGTTTTGTGCCTAATTTCAAAAGAAAGGTGCGCATATACAAGGCAGAATGGGGTTTGGAGAAGAGTAATGGATCTGGATTCATGCAGCAATATTTAATTATGAGCAAAAAGTAATCATGAATCGATTAGTTTCTCTAACTACATTATAATAAGATTAAATATAGGACATTACCCTATAGAATATAGAGTTTGAATTCTTAGGTGGTGCTTGATATGGTGGAATGGAATAAGGTAGGAATGAAATGAAAGTGGGAATGGAATGAAGGTAGGAATGGAATGGAATGGGATGCTTGATTCTCATGCTTGGTATGCATAATTGGAATGGAAATGAATGAGATGGAATCAATAATTTTTCATTTATTTTGTATAATAATAGTAAATTTTTGTGCTACCAAAATTTTAGACGAGAAAATGATGATAAAGAAAAAAATTATAAAGAGAAAGAGAGTAATCATAGAGAAACATTTTAGAGAGGAAAAAAAATTAGGGAGAGGAAATAATGAATGAAAAAAATTAAAGAGAGAAAATGATGAGAGACAAATTTTAGATAGAGAAAATATCGAGAGCGGAATTTTTTAGAGAGTGAAAGTGATGAGAGATAAATTTTCTTCATAGACAAAAAATTTTGAAAAATAATATTTTTGGAGAGAGAAAGTAAGGAGAGTTAAAATATTTAGAAAGAGAAAGAATGATGAAGGAAAATTTCTAGAGAGAAAAAGTCATGAGAAAGACATTTTAGAGAGATAAATTATGAAAAATATAATTTTTAGGGGGAGAAAGTAACGAGAGAAAAAAAAATAGAGAGAGAAAGTGATGTGAGAGAATTTAGAGAGATGTAAAAAAATTTGAGAGAAAAATAAATTTGCACAAATAAATAAATAATTTGTTAAATAAAAAAAGTAGTAAAAATAAATATAGAAGGAATGACTAATATCATGTATATTCAATGAATGACTATTTTCAATCCATTGGGAATGAACATTCCGTTCAGAATCATGATTTCCGATGAAAAATCATACCAAACATAGGAATGGAATGGACGTAGGATTGATCATTCCATTCCAACCCTCACTCCACCATACCAAGCATCACCTTAGTATGAGATGATGAGGGATGGTCCGGGTGGATTATATTTATACGTTGGGGGTCTAAGTTTAGGCGAGTGCTGAAATCAAGTTCATTACAAAACTTAACTGATGAGATCCTCTCAATCAAATTCGGTATAATAATATTGCCTTCAATATTAATTTTTATTAGTTTTATATTATTTTTTATAAAAAATAAAAAAATGCTATAATATAGTAAATCACAATAAATTTTTATAAATAAAAATATTAAAATTTTCAATAATTATATTCCCTAATTTTGAATTTAACAACCCTAATATAACTAATAAAAGTAAAATGAAATGTTAACAAATAATTATAAACCCTAATTGGATGAATGAACCCTAAAAAGTAATTATAAAATTAAACTAAATCATTATAATTAAAATCATTGAAAAATTTACGTAAAACTAGTATAAATTAAGATTTGGTACATGGTTGTAATACAAAAATAGAAATAGATGATCCCAGGTGAAAATCTAAATAGCTGTGTAAGGAAAGTTAGGGTAACATAATTATTGTCACATTGCAGAGGAAGAAAGGAGGGAAAGAAGGTGAACTCTTGGGCTTATTATATTGGGCTTTCAAAAGATTTTTCTTTGGTTCTTTTTAAGCTTGGACCCCAAGAAGTCAATATAAAATAAATACTCTATATGTCCCCAATTAAATGTAAAGCCACCAACACAAACAAATCAAAAGAAATGAGTTAAAATTACCTTATTTATCATAATCATTACATAAAAAATTGAAAAAATAAAAAATTTGTAATGATGACAAGGACAATTTTGGTAGTTTATAGTACTATTTTTTTACATTGATAGATGTGATCGGACACATATTTTGGGGACAAATTTTTCCCATTGGAGTAAGTGTTATGGTGAAAATATAATCAAATAAATAATCAAATAATCTATATAATAAAATATATTTGACTTTGATAATTATATGCTACTGCTTGGGAAAAGTATCTAGGCGCAACTTATAAGACTTTAAAGTTTAATTGCATATAATAATTTTTTATTCGTGATGAGGTAATAAATTTTGAGAGAAAAATAATTAAATAAGTAACTTTTACGTGTAATATTTTCTATCTTTACAAAATAAACGGCTTTATTATTATTATTATTATTATTATTATTATTATTATTATTATTATTATTATTATTATTATTATTATTATTATTATTATTTTAATCTTTATCGTATGTAACTGGCTATTTTCACTTTATTCTCTAAATTAATCCGCCAACCGATTTTTCTTTTTCTTAATATAGAGGAGAATCTCATGACCATTATTTATTAACCGCAATAAATTTGTGCATGTATAGTGGTAGGTGGTTGACATAATATCATGCAGATGCAAAGGAAATAGGAAATTCAATATATCTCGAGTGCATAATTAAACGATATTGCTAAACGGCAATTAAGGGAATTTTATATTATAGAAAAACAATACCTTATTCTTAAACATATTTTAATTGAGTTTGTGTCACCGCGCGTTAAATTGAATAAAATATATATATATATATATATATATACTAGTATTGTTCATTGAAAAAAAAATGGCATTTTAATAGATAAGCCCTGTAATATGGAAAATTTCAAAGATTAGGGTTAATTATTAAGTACGGGTTCTTGAGAGATATATATGTCACAAGTCACAACATGACTCGTATCTATCCGTCTTAGATTACAGAGAATCCAGGTTCATTTCTTCCATATTTATAAGGAGGGGAATCGTCAACCTACTAATTTCATGATACGTTGGGATCTGCAGACCGATATAATGATGTAGTTTGATACTATTAGCGTCTAGCGATCGTTCCTAGCGCTTGTTTAGATGTACCAACTTGACGACCATAACTTTAGGTTCCGGTTTATCTAATTTACACGTTCTCTAGTTCAAGATTTTCTTGCATGTTTGAATTGTTGATAAGTCTCGTTATTAGTCTCTCAAGATGATCATTGTGGGCTATTTTAGTGTATTTTAGGAGTATTGTATAATGATCTTATTCAAATTATATACAAGTTGGGTTCAGTCTAACTCCTCATCTTCTGGGTGTTAAAAAGAATATCCTGTACTAGTATTAAGCACATGGTGTACTTGCTTAATTCCTTACTTATGTAGCGTCATCATACAATAATATTGAAATGTTTTACTAAATCTTTTGATTATTTATCTTATTATTAAGTAACACGTGAATATTTTGATATTGCATTAACAAATACTCATAAAAGCTGTCGGCGAGTACTGTAATGTACTACTATTATAGAAAAAAGCTACACGAGTCCATTTTAAGAAACTAATCCTTAGTTTACAAAACAATCATAATCAATTATTGCGACAAAATCAAGATGATGATTGCAAGATTAGTCAGTGCAGAATCAAACTCAACATTACCATACTAATTTGATATTAACAAACAAATCATACCCAGCAATAACAACAACAACAACACATTACTCGTACAAACAGATCTGCCCCTCAAAACTCAAAGCACCCAATTAAACACACACACACTTGAAGGAAATTATTAAAAATGCAAAAAAATCAACGGCGGCAGCGGGTAATGGCGGAGCAGCCGCGAGTGTAGGGATGGACGGGGCCCCTAGCTCTGTGGCAATTGTGAGTGTAGTAGGAGCGGCCGGAGCGCGGCGGGCAAGGGATCCTGTTCGCCGACAGAGCGCCGTACGAAATGTAGTAGTGGATCGCTCTATTCCAGAAGAGCGACCGCCGATTCATGGCCTCTTCCTCTTCGCCGTAGAACGACGTCGCGGCCGGCTCCCATTCGTCGATCTGGAAGGAGGATTGAGCGGCGGCGGAGAGGACGATGAGGAGGAGAGTGAGGGCAAAGAGGAAGCGGTTGCTGTGGGAGGCCATGGTGTGTTGGAAGGTTTGGGCGTTTTCAAGTGTAATTGCTTTTGGTTTTGATGGAAAGAGTGGGTGTGGGACACCATGTAATTATTTGCCTAGCTGGGAATATTATATGTGCTGTGCCCTCTCTCTATATTAACTTTTCTCCTACTTTTCAACATTTTCTACATTTTTTTAATTAAATATTTTTCCTATAAAATTAAAAAAGTACTAGTATACTATAACAAATTATAATAGAGTCATGGACATTTGTAGATATTTTTTATTTATTTATAATTATATACCCCAGTTTTGAATTAATCAATCATGATATAACTAGTAAAAGTAAAATTAAATGCTAATAATTTATTATAAACACTAATGGAATCAGTAAATAATTGTAAATTAAAATTGTTGAAGAAAAATATATGAAATTATTAGAAACTGAGATTTGGGTTACGATTGATTCAGTACTAAAATAGGAATAGAGGATCTCGAGCTCTATATGCCTATTCTAGTACTTTTCTAATCATTTTTTTTATATAATAAATTTTTAATCCAGTAAAGTATACAAAAATATTTTTGCCCCTCCATCTCTCTCAATCTCCTACAGAGAAAGGGCAATTAGGGCTTGTAATAAATTCCTGCAAGAATGCTCTCCTATCAATGATTTTTCTATTTAAGTTAGATTTTTTGGTATATTAATAAAAAAAAAATTAAATATAACATGGCTATATCAGCCGTGTGCAATATTAAATATGTCTACAATGGACAAGGGAGTATTTTTGAGGCCCCATCGTCATTCGTTTCCTATTTCCGTTACCGACATTCACATCGTATAAATAGTGTGGTGCAAATGAAAAGTGCTTCATTTATAAAAGTCCATTTGCATTTGGGTAATCTCTCCGGCTACCTATGTCGCTAATTCTCATTTCACTTCACTAAATAAGATTCCCTTCGTCTATAACATTTTTACACAAAATCTTTCAGCACGTGTTTTACTATTTGTGATCGGTGAATTTTAAAGTGGTATAAGAGTTTCACTTTTTACAGTGTGCATTAAAGTGTATTATAGTGGACGCTTGATGATAGAAAATGAATGATGGAGATGTGACCAAAGTCCAAAAATAAGATGTACACAAATATTGTGGATAGACGAAAATGCAAATAAAATAATTGTGCATAAATATTGTAGGCGGATGTAGTATACAATTACTTTTCTCTTGAGAGAATTATCAATTTCTATGTTCAGTTTTTAAGCTTAATCTTATCACTACAAGAAATTGAATATTTATCCACATATAAACTAACCACACATAATTGTGTGTGACTAAGTTAGGCACACATAATCAAAATATGTGTGGGTAAATAAATCGGACACTTTTTTTAAACTTAGGGACATTTAGTATGTGATTAAAATTGTTTAATCACATTTTGAGTTTCAAATTAACTTTTATTTTTATTTTCTATTTAACTAAGCATTTAAGTTTTTTTATATATGCTGACATGGAAAATTAATAAAAAAATTTAGCCATATATAGTTATATGTTGTTTATGTGTGGTTAGTGACTCATATCGTAATTATTTATATGATTTCCAAATATTTTATAAATACTCATGTATTTATAAAATTCAGAAAAAATTCACACCAAAAAAATTCAAAACAGTTCACACCAAAAGAATTCAGTCAAAATAATTACCTCAAAAAAATCCCTCCAGTATCTAATCAAAATACTTACGTGTGATCATTGATATGTATTACAAGTACTAATTATTGACACATTAAGAAATGTGAGAATTAAAAAATAACATAAAAAAATAGCAAAAATAAATAAGTCTCTCATACGTGGCATATGTACGTAATTATTTACTCTAGTTATTTTTCAGATTTGGAGCATTACACCTGCAAAAACAAATACTCCGTACTACTTTTATAAAAACAATTAATTATTTCGCAACAGAAAAAATAAATATATTGAAAAACTAAAAGCCACGTATGTTTTTTTTACTAAGTAAAATCTTAATACTATATTTTATGAAAGATTACAGCGAAAAGCTTCTCCCCGCCTTAACAAAAAATAAATAAAAAAAAAGGTCCCTCCCAAAATAAACCCGCTCAATCCAAAAAATTCAAATACCCCACTCTTCCATTTAGGAACTGCTCCGAAATTCCCTCTCTCTATTCATTATTTTTTTTGCAAATCTAATATTTCTCCCGAAATTTTATTTTACCCCAATAATATATCAAAAGGAGCAGTTGTATGTATTGTAATGTACATTGATATCTATGGCTCTAAAAGATGTGGAGGCAGAGACATCGATGGTGGGGAAATCGGCCGAATTGAAAGCTTGCAGGTGGTGAGGGTTGCTTTCAGAATCGGTAGCACGTACAACATCTTACTTCTTGCGGTATATACATTCCATAAATTCTCTCCTTATGCTTCTCTTGTTTTCGATCCAATCGATTTACCATCCGTATTTCATTTATGTTTAAACTAGCCATTGCCCTTTGCTTTGTGCTTTAATCAAATAGTTAATCGTATCTTTGGCAGCAACGAATTTCGTTAATTGGATAAAAAGGAGATGCAGGAACAAAGAACATTGGCGCTAGATAGTATTGAATTCAAGCAATGGAAGCTAATTAATACATTTCATCAGTACTTCAGAAGTTGGTACAAATGCAAGTATTTCAATTATACTGTAAATTTATTTTAAATTTTTTCTTTCATTTTGGCATAATATAAGCTTAAGGAGTTGTGTTTCTATTGTCATAACAGGAAACCGAATGAAGCTTGCAGATACAAAGTTAACCATCCATTTGGTATTTGACATGAGATGGTCTTGTGATCGAGGAGATCGTACGAAAATTAGAAGGCCTAGATTAATTGTAGTATAATTATTTAGATTTTAACATAAGATTTTAATTTTTTTATTATTATTTTATTTATCTATTAATGATTATATTAATCTTCAAATAATTTATTTCATATAGTATTATTTAATAAGTAATTTAGTGTGTGTAAAGTGTAATATTAAAAATTATATAGGTATTACTTTAAAATGCGTGGAAAGTTACATGCAGAATAATAGTATAATATTGTATTCATTTGGACTTTTGGGTTCAAGATATATTAATGTTTAATGTGATAGGTACTGCAAAATGGGTTTTCATGATTTGGCCTAAGAAAGACAAAATATTGTTTTTTCACGAAAGATTATATTAATTCCACGTACTACCTCAAAAAGGCACAAAACCTTGAAGATGCACTTTAAAAAAATGAACACAAGCTTTAATGCATGAGCGTATTCCACAAATATGGATAAATATGCCATGAAAGAATCTAAAGCAAAGCAATTAAAATCCCCACGCAAAGGGTTAGGATGCAATTCCGTTTAGTCATCCTATTCTTTGCTTAAGCTTACAAGATTCCATCTCATGCTTACATGCATGTGTGTATTTGAGTTTGAATTTATATAACATTCGTTAATTATTCACATTTTCACCATGGATCCTAATGAGCACAACCCCAAAAAATATCTGGAGTTGAAACCTCGAAAACCCAATATTCGAGGCGTTTTTGGTGTTCTATCATCTGATGATTATACACGAGAATGCAAAGATTTTATCGAATCGGAGCAAGTGAAGGAAGAAATGGTAGAGAGAGGGGGAGGGGTTGTCTTTGCCTCAATGTTGGCTCAGAAAGTGCTTCAATATATCCAGACGCCGCTGTCGTTGCTCGGCTCCGGATTGGAGATGTGTTTGAACATTCTATGCAATGCCAATGCTTTCCAAATGTTCTTCAAAAACTTGTTGAGAGGTTAGTATATATACACACGCTCTTATTGTCCTATCATCTAAAAAGTATCCAAAAAATCCAAATGTTCTTCAAAAACTTGTTGAGAGGTTAGTATATATACACACGCTTTTATTGTCCTATCATCTAAAAAGTATCCAAAAAATCACTCATTGTTGATCAAATGCTTAAATATATTATTTCAGTTACTATACTATATTTATGTATAATATTTAAGAATTATTAGCAATTTAAAAAAAAAATTATAGGATCTATACATATATTTATAAAGGGGATTTCCTAAAAAGTAAGGTTTTATTATATAATTAAAATCTAACTATTTTTTAATTTGACCCAAGTCGAGATCTGAGAAATTTTTTATTTAAAAAAAATTAATAATTTAGTGAATATTAGTACTATATTTTTGCAGGAAAGGTGGTGATGCCGAGTAAAAGTTCAGCTAATTTTGTATCAATCATAGGGCTTGTAGATAGCAGGGTGCATTTAGACATCAACATTCAACCAAAAACTAAAAAATATTTAGCAGCCCTTTCTGCTATGGCATCAAAATTAGCCTATGAAAACCGCCCATATATCCAAACCATAGTGGAAAAAACATGGAAGGTAATAGATCTTCTATCCCTCAATTTTGATGTTATCACATTTCTTCGTTATAATTGTCACCTTTTTCATTGTAATTATAACTTTTTAAAGATTGCCGCTTTTGTTAATTTGAAGTTCTTTTTTTTTAACATAATTAATCGAAATTTAAAGACTGTGCCACGGAAGATTCGAACTCGAGACTTTTGGTCCCGAAACTTAACCCCTTACTGCTAGGCCAACACACGCATACAAAAAAAAATATTCGAAGGTCATTTTTATTAATGATAATTGTCACTTTGAAACATTATTATTTTTATTAATTACTTGTAACCTTGAAATATTGTCACTTTTATTTAAAATGACTATCACTATTAAAACCAGTTACTTTTTTCACACTAATTATCACTTTCTGATCACACGCTGAGGTCCACATCGCCTAAGTTTTTGTGAATTTATTTTGTAAACAAGGAAATCAAAAACTAGTTTTCAATATTTACCAACCCTAATTGACTATTGTAAAACTAAACTAAAACACAAGAAAGACAGATTGAAGGAAAAAAAAATGAAAAAATTGAAGATCTGGTGTGTGAAAAGAAGAACAATCCATCCCTTCTTATACTACAACATCCGTCCATGATCTTTGCACCCCCAATATTTTTTTAGCTGGTTTTGAGTAATGATGAATTTAAAATGGATTTTTGGAGCATAATTTTTTAATAGGGTTACTACTATACTCGTAGTACCCTATAAAAAATTACAATAATGATATTCGGCCTATAATGTGGCCGGCCACAAAGAGTACTTTTCTCAATATACATAATTAAAAAAAATATAAATTAAAAGTTATAATCAATATTTAAATGTTTATAAGAGATTACTCTTAATTACTTTTAAATTTGAATATAAAAATATTTTTTTTCTCCCTAATAATTATTTTTTTTCTCTTAAATAATTAAAGGTTAATATGTTAAAAATACATAAATTATATCACTTTTTGAATTTTTTCATAAAAGCTAAATTTTTTTGGCATAAATACATAAATTATTACATATTAATATTAATTATGGCCGGCCACATTATGCCCGAATAGCATCACCCAAAAAATTATATTCCAAACATTCACTCTAAAACCAATCATTACGAAACCCCGAAATAAGTGCGAAAAAAATTGGGGTCCAAAGATCATGGAAGGAAGGACTATCTGATTGAAAAGTTTCAAAGATCAAGTTGTGGGGCATTTTTGCAGATGGAATTATTGGGCTGGTATAGCTTCTGGGATGGTAAGACATGATCGATTAAACAAAAGTTGTATATATATATATACCAAAGAACACAAACAAGTAACACAACCTTCTACTTAATTCCTTTCAACAGAGAGATACAAGGGGGACACAACGCAGGCCTTCATCTTCCGCGACACCACCACCGATCCCGACACGATCGTGGTAGCCTTCAGAGGCACCGAACCGTTCAACTCCAACGACTGGATCACCGACTGCGATATCTCCTGGTGCAAGTTGCCGAGCATCGAAGGCAGAGTCCACTGCGGCTTCATAAGGGCACTCGGCATCATGCATAACACAACTCCTCCACTAAACTCCCAAACTGCTTACGCCACCATCACACAAGTGCTGAACTCCCATTTCGAGGCCAACAGCGCGACGAGACTGGTCGTGACCGGCCATAGCCTGGGCGGGGCCCTCGCGGTTCTCTTCACCGCGGCTCTTGTCATGTACGGTGAGACCCGAGTGCTGGAACGGTTAGACGGTGTCTACACGTTCGGGCAGCCGAGAGTCGGAGATGCGACTTTTGCCAAGTTCATGGAGGAGAAGTTTAAGTTGTGCGGGGTTGAGTACTACAGATTTGTGTACAGCCATGATATTGTGCCTAGACTCCCCTTCAACACCTCGGCCCTCATGTTTAAGCACTTCGGAACGTGCATCTACATCAATAGCCTTTACGAAGCGAAGGTAAAACAACTTTCATTCCTCGATAATATGTTGATATTCTAAAATAAAAAAAAGAAAAGAAATATTTTTCCACAAAAACTTTCCCATCTAAAGTCGATTCAAATCATCTATTGCAATTTCGTGTTGCATATATCCAATTACAATGACGGATGGTCGCCACGTGTCATAAACATTTTCGAAATTAACATTAATATTTGTTTATGTAAACCTCAAAATATTAATGGTTTAAGAAATATTTTTGACACTTGACGACCATCTGTCATTAGGAGATGCAATACAGAACTGCAAAAGGAAGATCCGAATCAATCTATAGTATCCTAGGAATAGTACATCTTTTATATATACTACGTATTTTTTTTTTATGATGGTGATACTTTATATATTTATACAAAAATAAATCTTTTATGATAATCTATTTATATGGTACAATAGTACTTCTTTTTTGAAATACATAGTAAATCATACAAAGACCAATGTTCTTAATTATGAACTTAATTTGCATAAAGACGGATGATCCATATTAGCTCGTAGTTTACTAAAAGAGAAAAGAAAAAAAAAATCACCCTTACATATATCTATTACTAGTATTGAGATGGAGGTAGTACTACTATAGAAGTGTGGACTCTTACAACTTTTGATAATGCATATAATTTTGTTATCATAATTTATTTTAGAATCTAAGGATATTTTAGTATATATATCTATATATATAATATTAATTTTATTTATTTTGAAATGAGATACGAATATTTTCTTTTGTTAAAAATTCTATAAAAATAAGGAAAAAAAAATGTATTATGAAATGCATAGTTTCTAAATACGCTTCAACTAGTATGTATGCATACATAATATATAATTCAAGCGTTCCATATCTAGCCATGCGATTAAAAATATTAAATCTAATTAAAAAAGATCCTATAAAAAAAAAAAAACCTTGACTAAAATTGTTAAAGAAACAGATTGTGGAGGAAGAACCATTAAAGAACTATTTCGACTGCGGCTCATTGATAACGAAGAGAATGGATGCAATATGGGAAGTGGTAAGAAGCTTTCTTCTTCCCCGCATGTTTGGAGCAGATTACAAGGAAGGTTCGGTGTCGATAATGCTTCGGATCATCGGCATTCTATTCCCAGGCTTACCTGATCATGGCCTCCAAGATTATATCAACGCTACTCGATTGGCAACTTATTGATTTATGTACTTTAATTTCTCATTGCAAGAAATCTTCGAGATTATATATATCGGGTGTGATGGAAATCGATCTTTTGGAGGACTTCTTATTGTTTCGTTGAATCCTAATTCTTAAGTGCAGTGTGTAGTTACAAGATGTACTATCTTGGATCCTTAATCTATCAATAAGAAATCGGTTTTTGAGCTGTGAACGTCAGAGTAGATTGGGTTTGGTTTAATTTACAAACAAGATGTTAGTTTTTTCTGTAAATTTCGGAAAACAATTATTAAAATAGAAATAACTACTATTCTAGTGGATCTCAATTCCACTTAAAAAAAATCTAAACATGTACTAACTTTTATTATTTATTATTTTTTTATTTTTAAATTATTATTATAACTCACGCCACCAAAAACGTACCCCAATTCAATTCTAATAAAAAAAATTAAGTTTATGTGCTGTCGGTATTTAAATAGCGGGATGCATCATTTATTCTATTTGATTACCATGAATATTAAATAGGGTCAATTATAATTTTAAATAATGAGAAGAAATGAATTTATACTGTAAAATGATGTGTCAGATCGACTTGGAATCCTCTATCCCCAAAATGGTGTCCCAGAACTCAATTTATTTTATTTTTATTTTATTTTTCAATAAATTTATTTTATAATGATTTTGTTTAATTTTATGATTATTTTCAAGGGTTCACTAATCCCAATTAAGGTTCATAACTATTTTTCTATATTTAATTTCACTTTTATTAGTATATTAGAGTTGATAAATTCAAAAATAAAGTATATAATTTTAAAAAATTCCATTTTTTCTTATAAATGTCTATTATGATTTACTAAATTATAATATTTTTATTTTTATAAAAAATAATATATAACTAGTAGAAATTCGATTTTAGGACACCATTCACAGTTTTTAGGATATAGAATATCATCCCGTGTGAGATCATATATTAGAAAAACACAACATTTTTTATTAAATTATACGAAAATAGCAAAAAAACTGTACTCTTTGTATACAAGTGAAGTATTTTTTTTTTCAAAGATATTAATTAGTTTAATTATTTGATATGTAATTCTAAAAAAAAATTAAAAGTGACCGTTAGAGAAAATGAGAAGAGAAAAAAAAAAGAAAAAAAAAATAAGAAGAAGGAAGAAACAGAAGTCAATCGAGAAATATGTTTGGTTTGACCCTATAACCAAAGAGTACAGAAATGCAACCTGGAAAGGAAACAAACGATAAATGCTACTTAGAACCAAAAGTCGTGTTTATGAGGCTTTAAGTTGTGGAAAGTCGCTATTTCATCAAGACAACTGAATTAACGTATCAGAACAATAAAGTTGGATTAGAGGGGCGGTTGGTAAAGCTGAAGCTGAGCGACGCGAGGAGAGAGAGAGAGAGAGAGAGAGGATAGAGAGAGAGGAGCGGGCGATTTAGGGTTTTGAATCCTATCGAAGCCAAAGGTCAGTTAAGCGGGCGGCCGAAGCTATTCTGCAGTAATTTAAAGATTGTTTGTGAATTTGTTTTTTTTCTCTATTAGGTATTATTGTGTAAGAAATTTTACAATTAGGCAACTTTGATTTGGTATATGATGATGATGATGATGGTAATTGTGTGTTGTGAGAAAGAGGTGTCCGTATTATTGTGTGCAGGAAGAGTGCGTGAGCGATTGAGGGTTGGTGAGAGAGAGAGAGAGAGAGAGGGAGGGGAGAGAAATTTGTGGGAGCTGCCCAAATTCGCCATTTTACTAGATAGCGGGACCTCGTTTCCATCATGACTGATCGAAAGCTGGTTGTAAGTATCATGATGTTTCTCTTATTTCTCATAACTCTATTGTCTGATTAGCGTAGATATGTTATTGGATAAATGTGCATTTCTGTATCGATACTAGGTCTTGGGAATTCCATGGGATGTGGATACTGAAGGATTGAGGGAATACATGAGCAAATTCGGGGAGCTGGAGGACTGTATCGTATTGAAGGTCAGTTTGTATTATGTTGTTAGAGCTGCCCCTGGTGTTAAATTAGGTTGGAACTTTGTTTCTGGTTCTTTGAAATGTGTTGGTCTATGCCGGAGCTCTAGAAATAATATCATGCTATTTTGGGTGTGGGTTTCCAACTTTATCTCACCTGGAACATGTTATACTTTAGGGATGTAATTGCAAGAGGGTCCCTTATCTTCTTGTCTGTGGTCATTTCAGGAGCGTTCTACTGGCCGTTCTCGTGGTTTTGGATATGCAACATATGTGACAGCTGAGGATGCAAAGGTTATTCATATCTTGAATACTCGCATGTAATTTGTCAGCGTGTGTTATGTGCCAATCATCAGTTCACATAATGATTTGTTATATTTGTGCATGTCGCAGACTGCATTAACAAGTGAGCACATGCTTGGCAACAGGATGCTGGAAGTCAAAGTAGCCACACCTAAGGTTACCTTTCTTAAGGATCATTTCTTTAACGATTTTAACTTTTTGCCAACCTAATGGCTTCCATTTTTGCAAAATCATTGAATATACGTATTGCTTTTATTGTTTGACTTCTTTTTTTTCTTTTTTCTTTTTAAATTCAATTTTAGGTCCTCTAGAAATGATTTGATTCCTTATATTTTACTATTGAGCCCATTATCTATTTCTTAGGAGGAGATGAAAACATCATCAAAGAAAGTTACCAGGATATTTGTGGCTAGGATTCCGCCGTCAGTTACTGAAGCTGTTTTCAGAAGGTTGCTCTCCCTTTTTTTTACTTTAACTTTTATGAAGTTGTCCACGTAGTTATTTTCTATCTGGTATTCTAAATTGGTGGATCTATGTATAGTGGTCTCTTATTTCTATGTCCTGAATAATTGTGATATCTGGTGTCTTCCTATGCAGTCATTTTGAGAAATACGGGGAAATAACAGATTTATACATGCCAAAGGTTCATTTTTTTCTCCCATCCTCTACAACAAGATGATTTTATATGGTGTTGCACATCTGACAACCTATTCATTTTCTCAGGATCCATCTACCAAAGGCCATCGCGGAATTGGATTCATCACTTTCGTGAATGCTGGTAATTCTTGTTTATTGCTTTTGTCGGCATTTTACTTCTAGGAGTTGGCTACATTGTTTTCTTTTTCTGGAGTGGTGCCTGATTTTTATGTGTTAACTATCATATATTATGAGAGCAGTTAAATATGATTGATTAGAAGAAAGTTTATGTAGTTTTGAAGATGCTTTCTTTGTGTAGGAAATCTATTTTTTTTACCAAGTTTGTAACGCCCACTTTACCAATATATCTTTTGTGCCGTTTTTTGGAATATATATATTGGCTTATTAATTCTCTTGACTTGTTAACATTGAGTTAAATAAATTTAGGCCGGAGTTGCTGATTTTCTTTACTTGCTAACATTTTCAGCCTCTAATTTGTATTGCTGCAGGTCTCCAATACAATATAATGATATATTTTCTGATATTTGAACTCATATGTTGACTTGAAATGTCAGTCTCCTAGTCTTGTTAAGTTGTGACCAAGATTGAAGTGAAGGAACAGGATTAATATTGGATAGTGTGCATGTTTTAGCAGAATAGGGCTGCATTATGGAGCTCTTCTCTATGAAATCTTAGATAATCACTTTTCTGATTTACCTAAGACTTTATCAGTCTTTTAAAGCTATAGCATGCCTGTGAATATTGTCTATTGTGGGGGAGCCATGTTCTTGTGATTTGCATCATTATGCATGCGGTGGTACTTTTATGCAACTCATATTTCATTCCAAAAGTATTTTCTTAATACTTTCTGAACTGTTTACAGAAGCGGTGGATGATCTTATGGCTGAGAATCATGAGTTGGGAGGTTCAACTGTGGTGGTGGATAGAGCAACCCCGAAGGTAGCTTTCAGAATCATATTTTTCCCCAATTGTGCTATATGTAATTTTGCCATTATACATATCAATAGCTAAAGAAAAGAAGCCACATCATAATCCAAAAATCATTTATCATCTTTTGGATCCACTATCATGATAGACGCCCTAATCTTTGTAGTTCATACATGAATATCTAAGCTGTATTTTCTTACTTGATTATAGGAGGAAGAATTCAGGCCAGTGAGCCGAATGCCACAAGGTGGGGGTGGATATGGTGCCTATAATGCTTATATTAATGCTGCAACTAGATATGCTGCACTTGGAGCTCCAACCCTGTATGATCCTCCTGGCCCCGTGTATGGAAGTAAGTAAATTGTTCAAAGCACACTGTTAACTTCTTAAGTTACAGTTAGATGTTATTAATAGACCATTATCTCATTAGGGGAAGTACCTCGTGGAATGGGCAAAAAAATCTTTGTTGGTAGGCTTCCTCAGGAGGCAAGTGTAGATGATCTTCGCCATTATTTTGGGAGATTTGGACGAATTTTAGATGTTTATGTTCCAAAGGTAAGAATATATGTGCTTTACTGCACTTGATGACACAAGCTTTTGACACATCAACTATTCTACTCTTTTAGGATCCTAAGAGAACTGGTCATAGAGGATTTGGTTTTGTGACTTTTGCTGATGATGGTGTTGCAGATCGTGTAGCTCGAAGATCTCATGAAATATGTGGACATCAGGTTTCGACTCCTTTTATGCTTGACTGGATTTTTATCTGTTTTTGAATTGAATTGTTGTGCTTTTCTCTTTTCAAGTAGCACGTAGGTAGAACCAAAAGCGATCAAGGTCAGTGTAAGTCTCAGATGTCTAGAAGCAGTTTGTGTTAACATATGGATCAAATAATGATTGTGCTGAGTGATCTATCTCCTGCCAAATATAATATCCAGATATCCTAAGAACGTTGCAGTTGGACTAAGTGTTAAAAATAGGCTAAAGAAGGCATTGGTTTTATGTATCTTACAGCTGTGTATTGGTAGATCCTCAGCTGTCTAAAAGGAAGTTTACAACTTTTCAACTCATTTGTCATCATTTCATTCTCCATTTCAATAGACATATAACCAAACATAGATGAATGAGCTTAGGGGTTGAGGGATAAGCACTAGATGATTCTCGAGTACTATAACCCTTTCTTTATATGTTTGTTTGTTTTTCTTTTCCATAAGAGCCTAAGACACTGAATTTGATATAACTAAGAAGGGATATCAGATCTGTTATATAAGGGTTCACATCTTATTGCTGAGGGATCCATAAACAACACTTACCTCAACTCTTTGTTTTCTATTGTCTGTTATCCAAATTCAATGAATTTAGCTGGTAGAACTTGATGTTTAGTCTGAAACTGATGGTAGCCTATTTAACTGTTATTCATTTTCATTACTTGGCTAAAATATGAGCCTGACCATCTTCATATTATGTGTATCGTTCAAACCCATCTTTCAAGAATGAGTACTTGTATGAATGCTTATTGATAAACATTGTTTTATGATAAGATTAGCGTAAAACTATTGACTCTTCAATAAATTGCAAGATACTTTTTTTTCAAGGTTCTTAGTGATTTTACCACAGGTTGCAATAGATTCAGCAACACCTGTTGATGATGCTGCTACTGCTGCTGGCCCCAGTGGTAATGTTGTGATGACTAATCCTGAGCCATTTGGTTACGGTGCACCACCTGTGCGTGCTTATGGCAGGATGTATGGGAGCTTAGATTTTGATGACGTGAGTACTCATGTATTATCTCTTCTGCTTCTGCCATTAACACAAATGAGTTTGTGCACTATGGTTTTTTGTGCTGTTCATATGACCATCTATGTATAATCTCGCACTCTCTACCTCATCTCTTCAGTGTGAATTCCTGTGTGGTATTTGTTGCTTTTGGATAGCATTTCTCTTGCTTTTCTTTGCTATGATATATACCATAGTGCTGAAAAGTTGAAGCTTCTATCTGATAAGATCCAGGGTTCAGTAATTTTAGCCCCTATAAAGTTTATTGCCAATAAATAGGACATCATGATGGTTTGTTTGCATGCTTCTCCAGAATAATAGGGTTTAGTAACCATTTATGTCATGTTTATTTAAATCATTCGGCTTAATAACTTATTTTATGTGTGAAATGTATTTCAATTTATTTCTGGGATATATGATTGCATATTCTAAACTGTATTAGTGACTGAATGTAATTATTTCTTGGCAGTGGGGTTATGGTGTAGGTGGCAGTATGAGCGGAGGTAGACCTGGTGCACGTGCAGATCACAGGTATAGGCCTTATTAAGGATCGAAAGATAGTAGCAGCTTATCTGATCAATCTTCAGAAATCGATTGTTGCCCTTTTCAGATATTTGGATTGTCTTTATTTATAAAAAGAGAGATCTGCATTTGATTTATCCAGGCACTGCATTTTAGTTATAATAACTCATTTGCTGGTCTTGTATGTTTAGAGCAGATTAACTGCTAACGTTAGATGCTAGTTGATCTTGAACTCGAAGTCAAATGTCTGACATTTAACGAGGTACTTCCTATGTTTCTGTTTAGGTTAGTTACTGTTTTAAGCTGTATGAAGGATGCTTTCTGTGTTTCTTAGTGTTTGGAAAGTGTTTTTGATTCTTCAACTTGTTCAGTACAATCTAGTGCAGCAAAATGTTGGTTACAGCTTTTGATTCGTTTTCATTTATGAAAATAGTTACCTTGATTTTACGGATGCGACTTAATAAGTACTCTGAAATCACAAAAAATAATCAATTTTATGAACTATCTCTTGGTGCATGTAAAGCAGCTACAAATAGAAGGTATCTTGAAATATAGAGAGCACGATATCCTCCTGCTCCTTCGAGAAGTTAAAGGAGTCCCATCTGAGAGTGAGTTTCTCATGGCTTGGGCTTTTGTCTGGGCGTCTCTTAGCTTCTTCGTTATTCTGTCCATCTTGGCTGATCTCTTCTTCTCCAGTTTCATCTAACCAAACTACTTGTTAGTCAACTTATTTACAAAAAAGGCAAGCCAGATTTATGCATCTCAAAATGCAAAACTAATTGGTAGAGGAAGTCGCACTTTTACACCCAAAGTTTCGGATACTTTCAATCTAAATTTGATAAATAACCGAAACTTAGGGTGCAACTATGTAGTTTTTCATAACGCATAGCGAATGGAGCATATTTTGTGCTAAAACAAACCTCAAGTTTCCGAATAGCAGCCTCAGCTTTAGCCTTCTGCAAATTCTCCCAAGCAGTGATCTTCGCCTCCTCTCTCTGCAACCTGCAGAAAGAAATTTATCCACATACTTTTAACTTTTGAGTTTCTGAATTTTCAAGAGCTTTTGATAGTTATTGTATTTTAGGTTCGTATCGTTCATAAAAACCATAAACAGACCTAGACATGCCTTTCGATGACTCGGCCACATCCCAAGGTATAGGTAGGTGAGTCGAGTCCATCTCTTCGACTCCTTGTTTCCTCGAGCCTCTAGACGTATTGGTGCCTTTGTCTACCTGGACATCTCTGATAACATCTTTCCCTGAAGAGTTTCCATGAACAACTGAGGAATGTAGAGAAAATGATAGCCTTCCTTTGGATGAAGAACGAGTGCTCCCATCGGGGCTCATTTGAGTAGCCATATCTCTTCGTGCAACTAGGGCTTCTTCCTCCTTCGCACCAACTCTCTCATCTGCATATAAAATTCATTAATCAAGACAAAAGTGCATCACCATAAGTTCCATTTGGATTGAGGCGAGATTTGTTTTAGACAGAGGTGGATTGCTAGAAACGGTCCAACTATTTACCCCAATTTTATAATTTATTTACCGAAAAACCTAGCTGTGTCCATCATTACTGCTCACATAATACACTTTACATTGTCGGTCCATTTCTTCACTAACTTTTCAATTATCACAAATGTTATAACTCGGGCTATTAGAGTTGAAAAACAATCATCATGGACGGAGAGAGTAATTCAGTACATTAAAGTCGAAAATGAAAGTGCTTTTTCAATTTTATTATACTCCGTATTCAACAATCAATCTCAAAAAGATAAAAGTAAACACGCTCTAAATGAACTACGCAATGTTGAGCTAGGTTATCAGTCCTTAAAAAATACTATATTACTAAGATACAAATCTTTAGAGTAAACGAGCCCTAGAGGAATTACATAATTGAAATGAGTACTACCTACATTTTACTCACATAATCATCAATGAATTTAACATGTACTTCCTCCATCCCAGTTCACTAGTTCTGTTACTTTTCGGCACGAGATTTTAGGAGAGTGTGTAAAGTTAAAGAAATGAGGGGTCCACTAGAGTTTAATGCTTTCTAATTGACCCATTTCTTTTCTTTTATAGAAACATGACTATTGAAGTGAGACGGCCCAATATAGTATACAAGACTAGTGAACTGGAATGGAGAGAGTAATAATTTTGCAGAAAGTGATATGAAACTGTAGTGGAGAAACAAACAAAAGACATGGCTAAACCTCGATTGCTTACTCATAGAAAGGTGAGTGCCATTAACCTATAATTATAATTTAAAGTGCATGAATGTTGAAATAGGCTCCACCACTACCAACTGCTCAAACACAAAAGTTGTATACATGAACCAGAACATGTGAAAAAAAAGATCTAAAATATACACCTCATGTAAAAAGTATAATATTTAGCAAAAATCATAATACTTTTTCCTAGAAACAATAGTTCTTTATAGATATTAACACTTTTGAGTTTTGAATACAAAAAGTAAAAGTTCTATCAATATTATTTCTGTTAAGAAATAGAGCTATCATTTTCAAAATTGTTACCGAGATCTTCTATCTCGTTGGTCTAGTCTGTGTACAACAGTCTTATAAGATCTACCATTCCTCGAGTTATTACATATATGGATCAGTAAAAGCATGCTTCTCAATCGTTACAACCAAAAGCTATTGCATTATCCACCATTCTCTCCCTCATATTAAAAATGCCAGAAGTGACATAGAATCTACGAAAATTTCATTTTCACCCATAAGTTCATAATTCCATATAATTTATAGAAATGATAGGATGTAATTGTCACTGCTTGATTCTATATGCTAGGTTCAGTATAGAATTAGTTCCGCATCAACTCAGAACAAATGATCCTACTTTCAAGACTCTCTCAACTCACGTCACCCCAACTAACCATATTAGTGGAAAATCATAACAGAAGTTACAAATCAAAATCCATAGACAATCATCCAATGCGTAACACTTCTCATTTCTCATACTTTGCCACCAATATGCAAACAATCATGAGTTAACTACCAAAATAAGCCAGAGCAAGAAAAGTAGAGTCCATACCTTGGGAACTAGGCTCAGAAATTTCGCTAAGCATATCAGAGAACCCGAGCATACTAGCACCATGTGTCCCATTGTGTTCACCATATAAAGAACGAGATCTTGCAGCAATTTCAGCCTCATAATGAACAGATAAGCCTTCAGGTACCAAGACACCAGTAGTAAGAGGTGAATTAGCCATGAAATTCCTTATAGAACCGCCCTCGTGTAGAGGCATGGTGGGCGAGTAATTGGGCAAGTATACAAGTCCCATCGGGCCTAAAGGGCCACTCTTAGACTTCGGCCTTCTATGAGGCTGAGAAGCTACAGTGCTGAAGGCACCATAGCCCGAAACGGGGCTAGTAATCCATCTTTCTGCATCGTCCCATTTCGAAGGCACCGCCCTCCCACTATTGAAGGGCATCAATGCAGAAGAAGAGACATGCCTTCTGCTACTGCTTGCAGCTAATGGTACTCTCTCAGAGCTCCATGTCTTCGGCAAGTCGTCACCGTACTCTGGCGTTCCCGGACTAGTGTAGGCACCGGAGTTTCTAAAAGGCGGCCCTGAATTCCTTCTCATGACTCTCTAACTTAGGCTAACATTATCCTCACTACTAACAAAATCTGAAGTGAAACTACTAGAGATTCAGATCTAATATTCATAGGGCTAATGCAAGAACGGTTCTCAAAGAATAACCAAAAACCTCAGACAAAGAAGGCAGAAGACAAGTGCAAAATAGCTCCAAAAATCTCCATTTTCTGCGTTAAGAAAGTTTATGGGCGCGCAAAGGGTGGACCACAGGAAGGGTGGTGATGTAGCTGTACAGCCAAGAATGCATCATCAAATCAATATACATCCCGTATAAGTATAATAGATGCAGACATTTTTTAAGAGACATAAACAAAATTATGAAGCTCTAAAACCCAGCTCCCTTCTTCCACCACCACATAAAAACACGACCTTTCGTTGTCGAAATGGCTACACAACACAGTTGTTACATATCCCCAAATTCCCTTTTCCCTACTTCACACACACACACACACACACACACACACACACTCACTATACCAAACCAATGGGACCAGAAAATGAAAGGCGAAAAGGGAACAAAATTGAAATGTGCTTTTCCCAAGAAGTTACCTTTAATTGGAGTCGAGATAAAGAAATTATTAAATCAGCTTCTTCTTTCTTGCCTTTTTGCCTCGCATGAAATCATGTTTGTTTACACTTTTGATTGTAAAATAATGAGATGATGAGCGCAATGAAGGAACTATTTATATTATTTTATTTTATTTTTTTCTTTTTTCTGTTTTCGGCGGTAGGGTTTGAGAATAGTTTAATCGGACTAGTGGATTTTTGGAATGTGAAAGCAAGTAAAGTAGCTTTGAATTCTCTGCACCTGAAGAGTGAAGAGGGAAGACTGAAGAGTGAGATTTTTTCAAGAAAATGAATTAACGGTGGAAAGGAAGGAAAGAGTTGGCAGATGATGTCTCTCACTCTCACTTCGAATCCATGTGAGGATACTACAAAACATACGGGCCCCCGCTGATGATCCACTCTGGATCTCTCTCTCTCTCTCTCTTTCTGTGGGAGGAGAACTTGCCAAAAAAATACAGTATGTGTTAATTTTGATTTTTGTAAATTTGATTAGATTTTGAAATTCACTATAGTAGTTGGCAGACTTCCAAATTTTAGCCAATGTGCCAAACTCGAGTATTAACCAATGTTTTAAAAATTGAATAGAAAGTCGGACCGATGAGATTTCCGGTTTTCGATTTTTTTCGATTGAATCATGGTCAGTTGAAAGCCGCCAAAATCGGGCAAACTTTCGAACGGCCAGTTTGGTCCGATTTTTAAAACATTGGTATTAATATAAATTTTTTGAGACATCAACTTATATACTCCATCTATCTCATTCATAAAGGGCTAAGTTTCATTTTGGAATGTCTCATTCATTTTGGCTATTTCCGAAAATGAAATAATTAGCACAATAAACCAAACAATAAGGGATGTTAATGGCCCAATTAAATTCCTTAATTTTATGAATGTATTTTCACTAATGTATTTTTACTGACCTATTAAACTAAATTTAAATTATAAATATAAATTATTAATCAAAACATAGTATTCCTCTTATCCATAACCAATTTAGACTGTCTTAATTCTTGTATCGAAAAAATTAAGCTCCTTATGGATGGGACGGAGGGAGTATGTCGTTTTAGTTCAAGTAATTGTAAATTTGTAATTGACAAAGTCACGTAAATTACAGCGAGTTGTGAAGTGAAAATTGAAGCCCACTTAATTCTGTATTTACTTATGACGTTTTAATGCGAAGGTGAAAAGGTGAGAAAGCGTTGAGTACGACTTCACCAATGATTCTTCTCTATCTGCATAAATACTAGTGTAAATCCCTTAAGTAATCGTGAACAAACTATTAATAAATGTTAAACATTCCACAAGTCGACAGCCCATATCCGAAAATGGTTTGAGCACCTCCAGCGCGTCGGAGGCGAGGGGCTCGAGCCCGCTCGCGAGCCTGCCGCGCGAGCCCGGCCCGCGCTGGCGAGCCCCTCGGCCGGCGAGTCCGACGCGCGATGGAGAGCCAGGCTCGCGCCTCCTTTGCTGACGTCATCTGTTTATTTATTTTTTATTTTTAAAAAAAAAATCAATTTCAGGCGTAAAAAAATAAAAAATAAAAATAATAAATTAAAAAATTGCAGAAAGCCGTTGGATGCTGTAACCGCTAGGAATTCCTCCCCCTATAAATTCTCACACTCACATACACAATTTCTACACCTTTTATCTATAATTTCTACACAATTTACACACAAATCTATCACCAAAAAATTCTATTTCCTACAATTGCATAACATCAACAATGTCGAGCTCTTTCGAAATTGAATCCGATTCCTCCTCATCCTCCGGCGAACTCGAAGCGATATACCAACAAATCCAGAAGACTGCCGAAATTGCTTGGAAATTAAAAGAAGCGAAGAAGAAGATGAAGGAAAAAGCCACTGAGTCGGCAAAACGCCGAAGGTATCCCGTTCGGCGAATGATCGATCGAGATCGAGTCACAGGAGCGGCCCAACTTTTATCCGACTATTTTGCTGAGAGGCCGACTTACCCCGACAATTTATTCCGTCGACGTTTCCGAATGTCGAAGCATCTGTTCTTGCGCATCGTGCAAGTATTGGAGACTCGCGTCGAGTATTTCCAACAACGAGATGATGCAATAGGCAGGCCGGGTTCACAACGATTCAAAAGTGCACCGCCGTTATACGTCAACTCGCCTACGGGGGTCCCGGCAATCAATTCGACGAGTACTTGCGGATGTCGGAGACTACCGCTATAGATTCGTTGAAGAACTTTGCATCGGCGATTTGAACCATCTTCGGTGGTCATTACCTGAGGAAGCCAACCGGAGATGATTGTCAACGAATTCTGGCAATGCACGAGGCTCGCCACGGCTTTCCAGAGATGCTCGGTTCGATCGACTGCATGCACTGAGCATGGAAGAACTGTCCAGTGGGGTGGAGGGTCCAGTACACACGTAGGGATAAGGGCCACCCTACCATCATCCTTGAGGCTATTGCATCTCACGATCTGTGGATATGGCACACCTTTTTCAGGGTAGCTAGAGCGCTCAACGACATCAACGTTCTCAATGAATCGCTGGTGTTCAGTTACGTCGTGAAAGGAATAGCACCTCCGGTTTATTTCCTCGCCAACGGAAGGCAATACAACATGGGCTACTACCTTGCCGACAGGATTTATCCGAAGTGGCCCGTTTTTGTTGCAGCCCCACCACACGCCACTGATGAAAAAGTGGACAGTTTTAAAGTTCTGCAAGAGGCAGCGCGCATAGATGTGGAACGCGCTTTTGGCGTTTTACAAATCCGTTGGGGCGTTTTACAATCCGTTGGCCCATCTCAACTCTGGTATCGTTATAATATTCAAGATATCATGTATGCTTGTATTATTTTGCATAACATGATAATCGAGGATGAAGGAGCAAACGCGACAAATTGGGCTCCACCAGACGAGGAAGCCTCTACTTTTGCTAATGGTGGAGTGTATCGAGGAGCTACCGGTTCATTTCAGGAGTACTTGGAGCGGAACGCGTCGCTACGCAATAGGACCAAACATAGCGATCTTTACAATGATTTGGTCGAAGAGATGTGGGCGCGTAGAGGTCCAAATTAGTTTGCGTATTTTTAAAATTATTTCTCTTATGTTGTACTTTGTTTGTTTAAATCAATGTTTGTTTTAATTTAATAAAAAAATTCAAAAAAAATGTTACTTTTTTAATTGGAAATAAAATTAATTAAATAAATAAAATCAAAATTAAAATGAATTAAAAAACAAATCGAAAATTGAATAAATAATTAATTAAAAATAAGAGAGAGCCCGGGGGAGGGGCTTGCGGCTGGAGACGAAATCTGGAGAGAGTCCCTCCCTGCCGGAATAGTGCCGAGAGCCCCTTTTAGAGCCCCTAAAAGGGGCTCTCGGCTGAGATGCTCTAGAGCATCTCCAACCCTCAGTCACCAAATTCAAACTTATTTTGCCTCAATTAAAACATTAATTCATTTACAAATCCAAAATAATATATATATATTTTCATCTATATCTTTTCATACCATTTTTAAAAAATTTATAATAACATCTATATATTTTTTAAATTACACTTCAGACCTATTAAAAAAATTATTTAATAATACTATATGAAATAAATACGACTTGTAGGCTTGTAGCTCTTAATTACTCTATGTATTATTTTAATTATTAGTTCTATTTGATTAGTAATCTGAGTTATCTGTTTAACAAATATGGATTTTCTATGTGTTTCATGCATGTTGATGAATATGATGCTTTGTTATGTCTTTGTTTGAAATTGTAAGAAAAATGCGTAGAAAAATGCATTTTGCAAGATGATTGAAGACAAGGATCAGAAAACGGGTCAAAAGTAAGATAGAATCGGGAAATCGGACATAAGAAAAGTTGAAATGAGTATGAAACGTGTCAAAACATGCCTGAGGCGCGTTCAAACGAGGCGCGACCGTGTCCCGGGTGCACAAAACGCATCTAGGTGAGCCTTAATCGCGCCGATCTTAGCATGTCCGCGCCCCGCCCAATCCTCTCCGAACCGTATCTCGACTCTTGAGAGAGAGATACTTGCATTGGCTTTTGTAGTTTAGATAACAAATGATTTGGATGAAACTGAACACGAAATTTGAGATATACTTGCATTGGCTTTTGTTTAATATTTACGTTAGGGTCCCGAGCATCACCACTGAGTTTACATTAATACTGGTATTGTGACGCTTTGGGCCAAGTTATTAAGGTTTTGTTTTTGGTTTCCTTCCCAAAATGCCTTATCGGTAGAGGCATTATGAAGTCACACACCTCACAAATCTCCCGGACAATAATTTATTCCTCCATGTTACACATTTGTAATTAATTTACTATCAATTTTATGCGATACTTAAACTACGAACTCTAATAAAACCCATACATTAGTTTTCCTTTCATTTCTTTCGAGTGTAAAGTATAACAACCGATTTCATTTTAAGATCTATTATTACTTGATGCATTTCTTAATCTGAGTGAAACATTGTATATACTTATGGGATGAAGGAAAGGGTAAACCATTGTTATAAATTTAGCCGCATTTACCGTCGAAATTTATTTTGTCACGGTCTTAAATATAACAACGCTGTTAATAGAAAAATATATATATATATATGGTGGGCACGCTGGCTATAGAAATGAATTCCCATCAAAACTTCAAAGTCCATCACCAACTAATTAAATAATCAAAAAACGTTCCCACGAGAACCATTAATTGCAACCAACATCATCGATACCTCTAATCTTAAAAGGTTAATGTTTGAGATCAAAAATTTCGGGTTCGAATTCTTCAAAGTGTGGTCTTTAATTTATGTTAAAAAAATATGGGTGAACTTTAGATATACCAAAACAAATAAGTATATAAGTTTTATACCCACAAGTTTAAGAGTATAAGTTTTATACCCAAAATGAAATGAAAAGACATAAATAACCTCAACCTTTACTCACAGTTTAAATAAAACAAAAGGGAAAGTGGGCCCCACTTTACAATTTATTCTTAACATTAAAAAAAAATCTACCCCACTGAATCTCACTCTCTTCTCACGTCTCTCTCAATCTCTCTCCCTCTCACGATTCAATTGAAACCGTGAACCCTAGCCCCCTTTTTTTTTCTCAACCGTAAGATACTATTTAGCCGGCGCCGGAGAGAAAAGAAGCAATGGCCGATTCCGAGCACCATTCGGGTAACGAAGATGAAGGCAATGAAGGTCCGTCACAGCCACGTCGCCGAATTCCGACGAGGGAAGAACGGAAAAACATTCCCGATCCGCCGGCGCCGGTTAGTAAATTTTTTAGGAATTTTTTTTTATATTTACAGTTTTTACTTGAATGTTTAGTTTTTTTTGGTGAATTTTAAGCATGTTTATAGTTTTATGATTTTAGAATAAAATTAGAATTATAATGTGTTTATTTCGTTCGATTTGTGGGTTTGAATTCATGAATTTGTATGCATAAATCTGGAAAATAGATCCGTAGAAGATGAAGTTAAATTCCCGTCTCACGGTTTGATTTAAGAGAAACCGTGATGCCTCACGGTTTGGATACATTTTAAACCGTGAGCTTTACTTTTAACGGTCAAGATTTTAACCAAACCGTGAGCTCACAGTTAGATTCAAACCGTGAGCTCCACGTGGCTTAAATCTAACCGTTAAAAGTAGTGCTCACGGTTATAAATGAATTGTAACCGTGAGACCTCACGGTTTCTATTATGTTTCAACCGTGAGAAGCTATTTTTTTTTTTGCAGAATTTGTGATTTTTTGAATAAAATTAACTAATCAATTAATTCGCGCTTTGTGTTTATTTTTTTTTCTTTTGCAGCCTAGGTTTAATTGGTATAAGCCACGTATGCAAGGATTTCCGGGTGAAATAAATTGTTACCATCGGGACTATGCTATTCGGTCGATCATAGATTCGATTATGCGTATAGGCGGAGAAGGATTGGTTAGGCAATTCAGCGAGGTATCTCCTTTCGCCCGGTTATGCACGATGAGGAAGACCGGCAATGCGAAACGTGCCTTACACGAGCTGTTATCCCGAGAGTTATGGAGGGGCGACGAACATGAATTCGAAAGATTGTTTCATGTGGGTGGCCAGGATATTCGGTTTGGGCTTGAAGAATTCTGCCTTGTCACCGGATTAATATTCGGTGAGTCGTCCTTTAATCCTCACGGCAACAACCACATCATTCCAACTACAAGCCTCTACCATACTTACTACGGCGGCAATGGAGTTAAGGTGAAAGTGAAACAATTGTGGAAGGATTTTACTGATGCGTCTCGAGTTATAGGGACGTCGGATCAATACTTGAAGGCCGCCAACATCCTTTGCTACTACTACTTGATATTGTGTAGAGACTACGATAGAAACGTTGATGATTGGGTGTGGACGTTGGCCGAGGACCTACAGCGGTGGGGGACTTTTCCATGGGGATCATGGGGGTTCCAAATAATGTGCCACCAGCTCGGAGTGGCAAAGAAGGACCCCAAAGAAATTGGAGGCAAAGGTACTTCTGTTACCTACCATTTATATGGTCATGTCTGGGCGTTGTATTTTTGGGCATTCGAGGCCATTCCAAGTTTAGGGGAGAAGTGTGGTAGACGCTTGAACAACCACCAATATCCCCGACTAAAGCGATGGGAAATGGATGGCTCGACCGATGATTTTGTTGATTTTTTCAACAATCCAAGGGTACGTCATTAATTTTAATTAAATTTTAAATGAATAATATTCGTGAGTTTAATTTCTTTAATCAATATGGGTGAATTAATTGAAATTGTTTTGTTTATTTATTTAATTTGATTAATTCTCGCATATATTCTAAGTCACACGGTTGAATTTTTAAAAAACTGTGAGATTAACGGTTAAAAATGAAAGAAACCGTGAGATCTCAACATCACGGTTTGATTATGGATTTGACCGTGAGGTCATGGTTAAATTTGAGATCAAACCGTGAGATGCACTCTCACGGTTCGAACTCAAATTTAACCGTGAGCTCACACGGTCAAATCCATAATCAAACCGTGATAAAGCGTGTATTTTTTTTTTTAATTGTTATGTTTTTTTTTGCAGCTCCTAGTAAACCCCACGCTCGAACCCGATGCTGAGGAAATGGCGTCGTTTTATTTTCTTAGTATTTTCAAGAATCCAGACCCATTGATGGTTCGATTTCAGACGATTACGCGCCACTCGTGGAAGAAAGCGCCTCCAGCCCAGAGGCAATCGAGGGAAGCCAGAGGTATGGCAAGAGTGATCGATCGGCTGAGGTGTCGAGATGTTAGGGATGTAGTCCCCGGTCGCGGTCGCCAACCTCGTGCCACCAGGGCAAATTCTGATGGTGGACGTCCTCTCCAAGCCCAAAGGGCTCGTCCCAGCACGTCGAAGAGGCCGCGTGTTGATAATTCAGTCCTCGATCGGTCCCCGGGCATCGTCTGTTGCGTGTATGGGCATCCGTGCCCCCGAGGATGTGATAACGACGCGTGGGCCGACAAGTTCATGGAGAAATTGACCCAAGACCAGTCGGAGACCGGGGTGATGGCTCGTATCGCCAAGTCTATAGCCGAGCACCTCAAGGGGATCTTCGGGAAGTCGAGGAGTTCCTCGAGCTATGGCTCTCAATCTCATCGTCGTGCACCGTCACATGCCAGCAACGTGCCCTCTGGAGGCCGGGCCCAGGGAGATTGAGACGATCAGGAAGCTCCCTACATTGACCAGAGGCCGCCTACCCCCCAGGCTGCTCCGGGTTTCGAGCATATGCAGCAGAGGAATGCCGGTGAGTACAGTAACGCCGGTGAGTACAGTGATGCCGACTCTGACGTGGCAGGAGAGACGCCTGTGCGTCGCACTCGTGTTGGGCAACGGGATGTGAGGCCATCTGCTGCTTTACAGAGCCCATTTGTGCCGAATATCGTCACACCGTACTCCGGCTCGTCGATCAAGGAGATGTACAGGATATTCAGAGCAAGCGGGCCGGAATGTGTCGTCCGGAACCAGCAGGACCCGCCACATACGATGGAGGTATACGACTCGCTGCTACATACGATGCCTAGTGCAGCCGACAGATTCACCCGGAAGGTGCAGCTCTATCCGATCATGAAATTATGGCCCAGAGTATTACAGCAAGTTGGGTATTGGGATCAACATCCGTCACTGCAGAAGCAAACTGATTTCCTGGAGGTTGTTTGGGTTCCCCTTGAGCAACAGTACATACAGAAGGACGGTGTTTCATGCGGCCCCCTCGCTTGTATGTACATCGATCGTATCTTCGCCTTGAAGAAGCCACACCTTCAGAGGATTGGTGTGAAGTATCTCTCCGGGTTTCGCGCTGAGGTCGGGAAACGGATATTCTCCCTGTCACAACGTAGTGTAGATTTAGATTAGATTAGGTAGAATTTTTCAATTAACATTTCATCTAAAATATATTTATATCAATTGAAATACAATTTTTCGGGTATAGTGACGGTCTATTTATACAATTAAGGGTTAGGGTTCACGGTCACAGTGTTAACGGTTTCTTTGATTTGTAACCGTGTCAAATGTAACCGTGAACTGTGAGTGCTCACGGTTTATTTGATTCTTAACCGTGAGTTCTCACGGTTAAGAATCAAAGAAACCGTGAGTGCTCACGGTTTATTTGATTTTTAACCGTGAGCCCACGGTTAAGAATCAAATAAACCGTGAGCACTCATGGTTAATTGTATTTTCTAATTTTGATCCAACCGTTAATTTTCCATAAATAAAATCCAACCGTTAATTTTCCATAAATAAATAAAAAAACATCACTGAAGAATCAAAACAGAGAGAAGTGTAACAATTGTCCATAATTACCGCATTCAAACACTTTATGAGTTTTTAATTTAATTTAATTAACATCTCTCATTGGGCATATAGGCCTAGTATGTCCCTGTTGGTGACAAATGGTACAAGTTTTTGCCCTTCGCCGTTGCACACCATCTTCGTTTGGGGGTCTATTCAGATCTTAGCCTCCGATTTGCAAAGTGCAGTGCATGTACGTCTCTTGTGTCCGTATTGACCACAACGACCGCATCTTTGTGGATTTCCCGGAAGATCTTCCACTGTTGATCTCGCTCTGCTCAATCGCGGTCTACCTGCTTGCTTATCAACAATAGGCGGCCTAACCACTTGAGAAGAAATGAAATCGGGCATTGTCCAAGTTTGTGGATGGGGAACCGGTTGAATGTTGGGCGAATAGGTTGCCAGGAGCGTCGATTGTTTGAAATAATGGCTAACATAGTTAGTAGCACGGCCTCCAGCAAATCTAAAATATCAAACCATTAAACATAATAAATTCAAACCGTTCTGGGAAATCAATAGTCATGAACGAAATGCATACCCAACAACACCACAAGCGTGCCGACAAGGTATCAAGTCCAGCTCCCATTCACGGCAGTCGCAGGTCCCGTTTTGAAGGTCCACAAGGTAATTCCCAGTGTCGCCCTCGACCCTATACACGTTGGGCACCATTGACTCTCTAACGGTGTAGTGACGGGCCCATTCTGCAGATGCAGACATCTTCAAGTACGCGTTCTCAGTCAGCTCGTGGTCCCTTGATTGGGCGTTGCGCCGGTGCTCCTCAAACCACTTCTCCACAATAATCCGATAAGCCTCAATCATGGCGCAAATGGGCAATCGCCTAGCCCACAGGAGTCTAGCATTCATCGTCTCAGCAGCATTTGAAGTCATGAAACTAGTGCGTGGAACAAGGCACTTGTTACGCGCCCACCGATGCAAGCCGATGTCACACAGCCTCTGGTATATCCCACCACCTTCCACACTCATGTCCATCAAGGCCTTCATGTATTCTTCAAATTTAGCATCCGAGTGTGCATATGCTGCAGCTTCGAATATGCCTAGTGCGCCCCTCCGAAATCCAACAAGATTTTTCATCAGATGATGAAAGCAAAGACCATGATGCGCATGTGGGAAGACATTCCTAATGGCATTTGCGATGCTGATATGGCCATCAGAGACTATCAGAAGGTCTTCAGGTGCTCCTAAACAATGATGCAACCTAGTAAGAAACCAAGTCCATGAATCATCGTCCTCGATCGGCCCAAATCCAATGGCAAGTGGAAAGACATGCTCGTTCCCATCTTTCGTGCAAGCCACGAAAAGAGTCCCCTTATTTTTTCCTTAAGGTGTGCCCCGTCGACTACGATAACCGAACGGAGCAAATCACTGTGAAATGCTTACAAGGACTGTCCTAGAGCGAGGAACATATAGCACAATCGATCGTCGATCGGGGAAGTGGATATATCGTACACAGTACCTGGATTCTTCTGCTTCAATAGATACAGATAAGATGGGAGTCTACTGTACGACTCCACAAATCCTCCATATGTCATCTCTATCGCGATGTTCCTCGCTCGCAGTGCGAAACTGTAGTCAATCTGAATGCCGTACTCAGCTCGCATTTCGTTAACCATCTCCTTCGGCTTAAGTACGACACCATCAGTGATCAATCTCCGAGCATAGAATGCTCCTAGAACATTCGCAGGGTACTGACGCGGTGTCGTCCCGTCTATATCGAATAAGCATGTGTGGATGCCACGGTACTTGCCGATGCGCCATATACCCCCAATGTGCTTTGCCCGCACCAGGTACTCACACCCCTCGTTCTTGCATCTGAACCCCACACGGTAAGTGTCCGAATTCTCAACTCTATATTGATGCCGGTTCTCCATTTGATGCAATCCAACTGCTACCGACAAATTATCTTTTCTCTTGAACAGGCCGCCCTCTCGCAACTGACTAGCAGATGGCGTGTAATAATCCGGATCGATCAACCCCAGCGGCAGCGCGGTGTCTAGATGAACGTGAGGAATCAACCAATCTCGGATAGCATCCGGATCAGCCGTGCCCACGTGGTCTTCGGTAGGTTGGGACTCTGAATGAATATTGCGATGCCCAATGATCCTATCAACCCGTCTCGGCTCTCGGATCCATGCACCGAACTCCATGGTAAGCTTCTCGAATAAGTCAGAGAGATCTATGGCATCTCGTGCTTCCTCAGCCATATCTTCGGCGACATCATCATCCTCAACCCTCTCTTCCTCGTCTTCATCAATCCTTTCTTCGTCCGAATGTAGAACCTCCGACCTCGGCTCCTCGATATTCACACCTGTATATACCCTAGAACCGTGTGTCCTAGGAGTGCTCTGGGCGATTCCCTTATCTTTGTTGACGACGAAAACAGTTGCCTTAGTGTTCTGCTCCACAATCAATCTCAACAAATCAGTGTCGGTCCTCAAAATGACCTTACTCTTCCCGTCCTCGGTATCACTCAAATAGTACAGCAAATAATCAGATTCTTCACCTAGTTGTTCACGAATCGCTTGTAATAGATTCGAATATGTAATTTCGGTCGATGCCATATGCATCAAAACACGATCGCCCCCTACATAAATGGTTCGCTCAAAATGCTCATTGTGACGAATAAATAATTTCACCCGAGACATAGCTGCAGAAAAAAACAAAGAAAAAAATCAAATAAATAAAAGAAAAGCAAAAAAATTACAATGTAACGGTTTCAACCTCTCTCACGGTTGAATGATGACGGTTAAAGCAATTACTTAACCGTTAAAAGTAAGTTTCCGCGGTTAGATAATGCTTTTAACCGTGACCCTCACGGTTAAATAATGATTTAAACCGTGAGTCTCACGGTTAAGTAGTCTTTTTAACCGTCAGTTTCACGGTTAAATTATGGTTTTAACCGTGAGTATCACGTTAAATAATTGTTCCGCCGTGGATATTTGTTTAAAACCGATAAATAATTTTAATAAATCTAAAATTCCTTAATTTAATCTTAATCACTATAATATCTAACAGTCTAAACCTATTAATGGAGTAATTACTTTAATATTAACGATAAATACGTTATAAACATATATTCTAACCACTATTCTTATAAATTAAGTAAATAAAACATGATTTTCTACAAAAAAAAGTCAATAAAAACTATATTTCAAATTCATATGATTTTTCCCTATTTTACACAATAAAAACATAAAAAAAAGAAAAATAAACCGAACATACCTTTAATATAATGAAAATATCTTCAACAATGCGCCAAATACCCACAATATCTTCAAAAAATCACCAAAATCGGAGGCAAAATTTACCAAAATCGCAGGTAAAATTGAGAACCTTCTTCTTTTTACAGTGCGAATGTCACGATTTGTTTAAATTTTGTTGTTGTTGAAGAAATATTGTTCACTTTTACTGTTATTTCAATTAATGAAATGTAACTTTTGCTCATTTGGTTGTTGGTGAATAAATGAATTTCAGAATTTATTTAATAATTTTTTTTAATTAACTCACGGTTAAAATGGGATCCTCACGGTTTAAATTTCAATTTAACCGTGAGATTAGAGTAGCCGTGAGTCACACTTACTTTTTAAGGGTAATTTTGTCTTTTCATTTGATTTTGGGTATCAAACTTATACTTTTAAAGTGGTGGGTATAAAACTTATATAGTTATTTCTTTTGGGTATATATAACCATTTACACAAAAAATATCATCGATACCGATATTTAACATTGTAAATAAAAGGCACTAATGATTATAACATTGTAAAACAAACTTGACAGAAACGGCGTTTCTTTTCTTTTTAATGTTTGGAGCATGCATAAAACTAGCACTTTATCAAATCCAAATATAGATATGGATTAATTTCAAAAATAAAAAAAATAATTAAACGCCGGCCACTTTTAAAACTTGACAAATCAAAACAAATTTTCCGTTCTTTGAAATTGAAACATCCCAATTTTTTCGGTGGCCGGAACAATGATGTGGACATACTTGGTGCCCTGGACAATGATGTGGATGTCATGTCATCCAACACATCGTCCCTCATTTAATTTAAAAAAAAAATGCCCCGATGACTAGACTCTAGAGTTCAAACTGGTAGAGATTATATTTAATTTTCTAGTCTACACCTCGAATCCCAATTGAAACATTTCGAGTATTTCTTTTTAATTGAATGAACGACATCGTTTTAGGTGATGTCGAGTATTTCTTTTTAATTGAAGGAACGACATCGTTTTAGGTGATGTTGCATCCACACCATTGTTCCGGACATCAAGGATGTTCACATCATTTTTTGGTTACCGAAAAAATTGAGAAGAATTGAGAATTGGTGATTTAATTTGTCGAAAAAAATTATAAAGTTGGAGATGTTTCTTATTATAACTAACCCTTTAGCTATCACCATTGACCAAAAAACAAAACAAATTGACACAATTCCATAAATTACCATAATAACGCTAGCCAAAATTACACCAAATCGTCCCAACTCCAAACGTAAAAAGTCCTAACCGAGCTAAACTACAGCTGCAACTATTCAGTTATTGTTATTTTTAGAAAGACAAAACATTGAGCACAAGAGACTAAACTAAACTAAATACCACCAAGCAAAATTGAAGAAATAAATAAATATATAAATACTGCACGCCCGTATGTGAATATGTGTTCTCCTCGAATAAAAAGATACTCAAATAATTGAAATAATGAATAACTTTACGATAATACTCATTAAAAGAAAAGCTAACCAAATCTTGAAATAAATCTCATCACTACTCCAAAAAAAAACTCACCCTTAATCTTCATGATTGAGTGTTAGTGGGCTCCATGAATTTTCCACCAGTCCACATTCTCTCTCTAGATAAACTTAGCTAAAAGTCATCAAACAAGGTTAATTCTTTTGGTCATTAATTTAACCGAGCAAAATAGAAATAAAAAATAAAAAAGTGTGGGGAAAACAAAAAAAAGATAATTTCATTTTCCACTAGAAGAGAGCTAAAGGTCAAAGAATGCGTTGAATAGATCACAAGAAGACGGCGACGGCGACACCATCGGCGCCGTGAACAGCGTCGAAGGGCTCGTAACGAACATGTTGTACCCCATCATGAACGGATCTCCCGCCGGCGACCACAGCCCCGGCGATATCGGCGGCAGCGCCGGCGAGAAGAACCCAGGAGATATCGGCGGCATACTCCCCGGTGCCGGCGAAAGAATTCCGGGAACCGCCCCCATCTCCACGTTCGTGTCCCCGACGAAATCTCCCATGGCGAGGTTGCCGATCTCGTTGTCAGCGCCACCGTTGGCGGCGGCGGCTTCCCTTTCCTTACGAGGGCTCGCCTTTTCAAGCGACGCCAGCCTGGCGGCCGGAGAGAGGTTCCCGACGCCCGCTCCGGCGTATTCCGAGGAGGAGGAGCTGGCGCCGTCGGTGGTGGTGTTGCCGGTGAGACGCTGCACCAGGCTCTTGTAATCGTTGACGGTGGTGTGAATGACTTTCGGCGGGACGGCGTAGATTATGACCGGCTGCTGCCGGTTTTCCGAGGGCGGCTGCGGCGGAGGAGGTGGGTGGTGGGGCGGCGGCGCGACTGGTGGTTTCCTAATCTTGTGGGAGTCTTTGTTGACTTTGAGCGCAGTTGGGCGTGGGCCCTGCAGCTGCAGCTCCTTCCTCGGAGAGGGGCGGTTGCCGTTGCCGTTGCCGCCGCCGCCGTCGACGGAGAAGAACTCCGAAGGGTTCATGAGTGAGGATTTGTGGAGGGTATGTATTTGTATCTATCTTAATAAATTAAATGCGTTTGTGGAGGAAGATTCCCTCAAGTGGTGGTGGGTTGAGGTTGAATTCAACCAACAACGTGTGAAATGTATAGTTTCAATCTAGTGTAGTAGTAGTATATGATATACAGTAATGTATTATTTGCAACTTTATCACACCGTCCCATAAATTCTAATTGACAAATTTTGACCAAGAATTATGTTGCTAATGTATTTGCATAATTGCATCCATGAGATCAATTTTTTTTCATGTTCATCATATTTATTAAATCACGGAGAACTACTTAATTAGGAAAAAAAGAAGAAGTATTTTTTCAATTAAATTAGTGTTAATCCAAAATAACTTGAACGTTCAATCAATTTTGCTTCTTTTCACCATAATATATATGCATATTTATAGTTGTATATGTTGGATTGTTGTGTATATCTAAAGCAAAATTGTGTTTTAGTATATACGACACAAGTTTCACTATTTACAATTACCTATCTGAAGAATATAGTTAATAAGAATAAACCCAATATCTTATGTTTTAGAACACGAGCCTGAAGAATATAGTTAATAAGAATAAACCCAATATCTCATGTTTAGAACACGTGAACGGCTCGGGTGTCAGGGAGATCACGAAGTGTTTAATGATAATTATGAGATATGAACAATGTCACAGTCGAGATAGCTCGGGCAAGCTGTCGTTTTAGACTGCAGTAGTAACAGTACTGGTGGATCTCAATTACTAGTTATGCTGGTACGGTGGAACGTATTGAGGATTGCATGAGATAATGTTCTTTTTATACTGACCCTAGAAATATGTGATGAACTAGAGATCTCGGGTTTTAGTAGCAACATCTTAATCTCAGTAGGCTGCTAGACGTGTATGTGTTGTTCATTGTTATTTTGATTTACAAGATAAGGGTCTATCGCAGCATCCCTGATTACTTCTTGGATAACATGAGGGCACATATTATGTCTAATCGGTTGTATCGAGACACCGTGTCCGTTATAGGTTGATATCCCTCAGGTTGAGATATCCGTTATTGGGACAGAACGGTGATTCAGTTGCGATTTTTTAGTGGAATAAATCATAGCTCTAATGAAATAAATGTTTTGGGTTTGATTATGAGATTATTGCATTAGGTAAGGCTAAACTCTGTCTGGTACATAGATCCCTGGAATGACCCAAGAGTTCTTCGGGTATGAAATATCAGTTTTGGACTGAAAAGAAGCATTATGGGCTTAAGCCCATAATGTGGCGCCTACTGTGTAGTAGGAGGCATCTGTTTCTGCTTCTTGTGTCCATCTGAGCTCAATAATTGCACTCTAACCCAATATGTAATATAGAATAAATTAATATCTAATTAATTAAGATTTATTCTTAATTATGGAATAGATTATTAATTTAATATTTACATATAATATTTTCCTATTATAACTAAGATTAATTCTAATTATTTAATTAGAATTTGTTTCGGTAATTATATGCATTAACTAAACCGGACTTAATTAATTAAGTCCGTATATTAGTGGGAAAGTAAGTGGGAGGTGCCCCTTTCTCCTATAAATAAGGAGAATGAGATTCTGCAAAACCTAATCTCATTCACAGAGAGTAGGCGCCGGTTTTTCACAGAGTGGAGAAGGAGTTTCAGGTTCCAGAGTTTCGAGACGTCCACAAAGTCAGAGAACTCGGAGGAAAGGAAACATCTTAGTATTCTAGACTGGTAGATTACTCCGTCTGCGAATTAAAAGGTATATTCTCTAAACTCGTTTGTGTGATGTAATTGCATGTGAATTATCACACCCATTTTGAAGATCTAGTGGGGGAAGGAACGCTTTCAAGCAGCGTATCCAACTGTATAAGTATCATATAAGGAAAGTTCCATTTTTTTTTAACTATATCTATTAAAATGCCATAAGAAATCGACTTTTCCACTCACTCAAGCAATACCAGTAGCGATGGAGATATATGTATAGAAGATATGATTGTCGCAGTTCATTAAGCACACGATGTGTTGAAAAAATAAAGACGAAGAAGGCGATGTTGTTGGTGAAACAACCTCGAAGGACGGCCTCAAAGGTGTACATAGAATGAGATCAGGAAGGTGTCCATGCTCACTTGTTCAAAGATTATTTCGCGAACCAATTAACAGTGGGTGAAAATGTATTTCGTTGGTGATTTCATATGTCTTGGCCGATGTACTTTTTCATCATGCAAGTGTTGGAGAGTCATGATCCATATTTCCAACAACGAACATATGCCATTAGAAGGTCGAGGTTCACACCGATCCAAAAGTATATAGCGGCTCTATGATAGTTTGGGAACGATGGCTCTACAGTTCACTACAATGAGTATTTGATAAAAATAATATAAAATAACTCGAAGTTCCATTCAGTTTTGCTTCGTTTCACCATAATAATCCAATTAGACATACTAATATAGGCACATTCATAGTTGTATAAGTATCATATAAGGAAAGTACCACATTTTTTAATTAATTCTATTGACACTTGAATCTGAATTGGCCTCGCTAAGTTGGCACGTATAATTTGGCTTAAACAAAAAAGATGAGGTAAAAAATGTTACTTAGAGCATTTCCAACCTACCAGAACTTGAGGCTCTCCAGGGAGCTTGAGCCTGAGGGAGGGGCTCGAAATTCTATGGATTAGACTACTGTTGTTAAAAGATTTGTTCTTTCGTTCGATGGGGTTTATTCTTGCCTTTGGTACTTAGAAGATCTATTTATATGTGCTAGTATCTATCTATCTATCTATGTATTCGTTCATTTTACTTCTATTGCTTTAGACTCTGAGTTACGTATCTGCATCGACATCACTCATTCGACAGGGACCGTGTTAGACGTGTTCAAGGATACACAAAGAGACGAGGAATGCAATTGAAAACTGAGAACCAACCCACAACAACTTGAGAGATGAGGGCAATCTAGGGAAAAGAATCCTTAATTAAAATTATCAATTTTATGACTGGTATGAGAAAACAAAAAAAGAGATCTTATTGCTTAGCTAGTAAAGATTATGCAACTATAATAGATTTTAACCTATAAAGTCTTTGATAAAGATAATACAAAATAATAGTGCAAAAAGATGCAATCCTCTTACATCTTACAAACTTCTAAGAGTTGATATAGCACCTAGCATGAAGTTCTGCACCGCTGATGGTAATTTCATAATTACCAGTTTATTGCGTTGTATATTTTGGTAGTTTCAACTAGCAATATATATTTTTTTGTGTGTGCAAATAATCTAGCATTTTCGCCGCCAACATATGTAGTAGTGGTGCTTAAGTATTCTATGAAATCGGCTGCTCAACCATGGCTTAGAATTTAAGAACATCATCTTGGTTTGCGACGACACGAATAGTTGAGCTTCCCTTCTGAAGATGGTTCTGGGGTGAACTAGGATTCGCAAGCATTGTCAACGGTGCATCGACAACCCCGGTCAAAGAATTTGGGATCTTCCTAATATGGAGTCTGTATTTCTGAAATTTAACAAATAACAAATAAAAATGTCACGCCAAAAATGTTATAGAATAAGCACTACATAAAGTTATTAGGAATGAAATGTTCATCACCAAATACGATGGTAAGTTGTCACGGGCTTGTTCCCTAAACAACGAACCGTGCGGCCTTTGCTCAAGCGGCCCGTGACAAAGTGCTCACAATAGGTGACTAACATATTATCAATCACTTTGATTATAATGTATTAATGACAACAAACCACCTGCAAATGACTCTTTACTTCATCATTGGTGAGGCCTTCAACTTTCATTCGCTCCCTGATCTGCTTGGGTGTGGCCACTGCAAAATCAATCATATAATACAAGTTCTTAATGCTTATTTTGTTTAAGAGTTTAATGAAATTATTTCACAATATTTGATCAAATTCAATAGTTCACTTGGTTTACGAGAATTAAAAAAAAAAGAATAAAATGTTGTGACTCATGTAATCCAAGGCAGCCGAACATATTCGCCCATTACCCGAGTACGAGCGTCCGTCGTAACGGCATATCCTCCAAGCTGTGCGAATGCTCGAGTACGATTTTCCCGAGTCGCGGTCATACAATGCCACGTTGGGTGCACTCTTGCCTTGATGCTAAGCATGGGTACCTGTTGTGGCACGTGATCCCCCAGGATGTGCAAGTGCACGGCCACGGATCGTCCCAGTGTTTATCGTGGCACCGTATCTCTTGGGACGTGTGAGTATTGCACCATGACCCCTCCGATCATGGTCGTGTAATGCCGCGTGTGGAGTACGCCCTTCTCCTGTTGCCCAACCACAAGCCCTCGTCATGCAATGTGTCCCTTGAGCTGTGTGAATGCACAACCATGAGCCCCCCCCCTTCCCCATTCATAGACTCGTAGTAGTGTAATGCCACGCTGGGCACGCCCCTTGCCTGTTGCCCAACAATGAGCGCTCGTCATGGCATTGTGTCTTGGGTCGAGCGAATCGTGGTCATGTAATCGTAAGCCCCATGCGCATGTTCACCCGTTCCTCGAGCACGAGTGTTCGGCCGAGCGAGTTACACGATCACAACTAGGGGCAAGTTGTGGTCACGTGTACCGCGTGTGTTCAAGCCATCAAAACACACGGTACGTGTAATCATCGAAGGTCGTGTAATTAAACTAAAGAGTGAATATATTACTTTTTAAAGAAAATTAACTAAACTTTCCTTTTTTGTGTGACTAAAATTTACAAATGTTTTTACTAAAATAACTATTTTTGGGTATTAACTCTTTTACTTATAAAACTATCAATTTTTCAAAATATATTGAAAATGAAGAATTAATTAAGGTAATACTCACCATAGGGGCCTCCAAGGTTAAGGAGAGCGTCAACAAATAGGTTGTGCAGCTCAGGTGACCAACATCGCCTTTGCTTCTTCTGATTGGGAACATCACTATCATCTTTCACGCTCGGATCAATTTCTTCCACCGGAATCGATACTTCTTTAGCAACACTTTTCCCTTCCTTCAGCGCCAGATCAACTGCACCTCCTCTCTAAATAATAAAATAATTTTTAATAAATAATTAAAAATATATAATATTAATTAATAAATAATTTTAAGAAATAATAAAATAACTTAAAAATATAAATATAAAGTGAATTATTAATTATTTATTTTATAATAATTATAAATATTATATGTAATAATTGAAAAAAATATAATAGTTAAAATTGTATTCCCTCCGTCTCACTATATATGATTGACTCATTTTCCTTATTAGGCCGTCTCACTATGATTGTCCTCCTTCCTTTTTAGGAAATAATTAACTCTTAAATGGTACTATTAGTAAATCTCTTATTATACTTAACTTTCTATAATTAAATCTCATCATTCACTCACTTTTCACTTTTCAGCACATATCCCAATATAATTTAAATTCTAAAATTTTAAATTATTATAACTTGATCTTTTGTTCTCGAATTTTTATAATTTTTATATCAAATTAAAGGTCTTGATATGATCTTTCATTTAATATCAGACATCAATATGTTTTTATGCATCTATGATGCCTTGGTTTTAAAATATGTCTAAATACATAAATAGCACTACATCCCTATACACAATACATTTTACACACTAATCACTTCCGTCTTAAATCCTGTGCCGAAAAGAAAAGGGTCGATCATAGCGAGACGGAGGGAGTATTAAAATATATTTTATTTTATTATTTATTATTATTTATTTATTTAATATTTATTTATTATTTATAAAAATAATTAATTAATTTGTTATATAAAATTGCAGTTTTTTTTAATAAATAATAAAATAAAATATTAATTATAATCCTAATTAATTACTTTCCCCAATTACCAAACCCAAAACACTACCACCTTAATTCTCGTGTAAAAAAGTTATGTAACCACTTCAAATTAAGTGACGGGGTGAGTGTAATTTTAATATCCACGTGAGTGTTGGGGCATTACCCAAGGGATTAGGGTATACATTACCGAAATATTAGAGTACGTGATTAAGAAAATTGAATATTAAATAAAAAAGGAAAAAAAAATTAAAATTTAGAAAAGAAAAAGAAAAAGGGGCGTACTGATTTGAAGGGAAAGGTATGATTTCCGTTGTGAAAGTGGAGAGGTGCAGTCCATAGGCGAACACGGTTCATCCAAGTTCTCTTATCACCGGCACCGTGGTGATTTGACGATTCTACCCCTCCCTCATCACTTTGTAATATTGGTATCAATTCCTCCGTCACTACCACTTTTCTCTTTCCCTCAACCGCTCACACTCCTTCCTCAATGTCTCAATCCCTACAAAAACCATCAACATGCATGAAACATATATTAATCTATATATATATATATATAATTAAAGATCGATATGATGTTGAGAGATCTAGAGATCAAGAGAGAGAGAGAGCAAACCATCTTGCAAGAGCTGCATGCAGTAAGGAAGCTCACGTTTGAAAGCATCAATCTTTTTCATTTCTTCTTCCAACAAACGGACGTAAAAATCGAACTTTGATGCCTTGATGGAGAAATCTTCAATCATCGACACTTCATTCAAAATATTCGAAATGGTTTGGGGCACAAAATTTATGTCCATATCCAAATTCAGTTGCTTTGAACTCTCACTCATGTGTTTGTGTTGTTTGTGAGAATCCATCACAAAAGATTTGATTTTCTTTCTTTTTCATCGGCTTACATGAAATGATGGGCGCCGGAGGTCCGGTATATATATATATATATATATATATATATATATATATATAGAGAGAGAGAGAGAGAGAGAGAGACAAAGAGGCGGGGATGTATTAATGAATGGAGGGGTAAGAAAGGAAATTATAAAATAGTGTTTCCCAAATCGATTCGGTCGACCTTCTATCGCAATTTAGTATTGCATCTCTTATTGCATGAAACGGTTGCCAAAATGATTCTTCTCTTATTGAATATTTTAACTATGTTTCAAGATTCTTTTGTAATAATCTCTTTTATAGAGAATCATTTGTGTTTACATCTTTATGAAATAAGGAGGTATATTAATTTGTTAGTAAATACCGTCTCTTTTAATAATGAAAATGGCATGATTGGCAGTGAAAGAATTCTTAATTCTTTTTTTTTTTTACCAAATTAATCTTGGATATCTGTGATAATGAAATTTTGTTTCATACTGAATATATCAAATTCATTGTAATTAAAGGCTAATTGTCATATAAATACGGTTGCATGGGATGAGCTAAACAGATGAGCAGAAGGCTAAAACATTATTTTGGATTATACTCATTTTGGTTGATAGGATTATTGCATTTATTCTTTTTATTTTTATTTTTAAAAATAATTATTGCATTCATTCTTGAATCATTTTATTTTGGTTCCAAATTGATTGCCAAGTCATTCAATCTAATATAAAAGTGTTTGTTCATTAAAAAAAAGGGGCTAAAATGAGAGTATAGTACAATATATTAGTCCTCTTCCTTCAAAACAAAAGGAGAGTGAAATTTAATAAACTAGCTTTAAAATTTTGCTTTAACACCTACTCCCTCATTTTTTTTTAAGTGTCTCCATCATCAAATTTCATATACCTAGAAATTATATAAATTTACATTTTAATCTTATTATTATTCTATTTTTCTGAACATCAACTTATATTTAGCATTAATTATAGGGGTAACTTGGGAAAACTTTGACTATTTTACCATCAAATTTTGAAATATAACACTTAAAAACAAACAACAAAAATAACAAGTAAGACACTTAAAAAAGGAGGGAGTATTCTATGAATAAAAGTGTCTCTCAACAAATGATTCAAGACCCAAAACATATTAAACCTCAAGAAAAGGTGATTTACTAGATATGTATTAAATCTGGAGGGATAGAATCAGATTTATTCAATTTAAATGTTCTCCTTTTAATATAAATGGTAGAGAACAATAAAAGAATTGATAAGTTATAGTAGCCTATAGCACTTTATGCTTTTTCACGAATCAATGATGTTTGTAGCTATATAAATCAAGAATCTCTAGAAGATCACGAAAAAAAATTAGTTATTGATTTCAAATTGCCTTATATTGTTCTTATGCATAAAATATTCATATTATTTTCAATATTCTTACCGGATAATAATAATCACACTCGCTATACATAGTCACTAGTTATTGCTACGTATTAGTTTAATTCACGCGATCCAATTTTGGAAAATTTAATGTATAATATGCAATAAGGTTTTAAATTAATTATAGTGAGATTGAAATACAGACTATATATAAATGATGTAGACAAAATGTGATTCAGACATGATTCATATATAATCTGAAATACAATTTAACTATATTTTAAATCCTAACTACGTTAAAAAGATTTTAAATTCACTTAATTGGGATGAGATCTTGTACAAAATTAAGTAAAAAAATAAAAAATAATGTAATGTTATGCATAATTATAATGCACGGTACATATAATTATAATGTGCCGTGAAATGCATTGTCAATACAATTATAATACATTCTCAATACAATTATAGTTAATAATATTAGGGGTGTCAGTGGGTGGGTAATACCCGGACCCGGCCCGGACCCGCTCAAGACCCGGTCACTAATTGGGACCCGGATCCTGTTAGAACCGTATATGCACCGCGTCTGACCCGACCCGACCTGCATTTTCCTGGTCCGGGTAGGACCCGACCTTGTTTTTATTTTTGTTTTTGTTTTTGTTTTTCATTTTTTAATGTTACTTTAGTATCTATACACAATGTGATGAAATTATATTTTAGATTGTCTTTATTTGTTTTATTTTATTATAATTAAAACACCACAATTTATGGTAATATTGTAGTATGTAATTATCATCAATTAAATTAAGAACCCACACACACTAAAATTATTTAATGTAATACTAGTCATTTCCAAATATCAATATTGTAGGGTACCGTATTCGATTGATTAAATATTGTTTAATTTACAATTTAGTTCTTCACTATAGTTAATAATTTATGTAAGTAGTAACAGGTTAGAGAAGAAATCAATTAGCATTGCATGCAGATTATAAGGTTGTTTAATGAAAATATATGTGTACAAAGTAGTGAAATGTTCATTTTAAATAGTTGTAACACACTAAAATTTTAAAATATATGAATACTCAATCACAAACCAAAAAGAAGAAGTAATTAATAATAAAAATTACGTTAATTATCTATATGCCTACCTTCACACATAGGTTAAAAAAAAAAAAAAAAAAACTAGCCGGGTCTGGGTCTAGACCCATAAGTAGAGCCGGTCACGGTTCCGGTTCCGGTTCGAACCGGAACCGGAACCGCCGGTTACGGTTCCACCCGGGAGGAACCGGAACCGCACCGCCGGTTCCGACGGTTCCTCCCCCGGTTCCGAACCGCCGGTTCCGGTTCCGGTTCCAAACCGCCGGTTCCGGTTCCGGTTCCCGGTTTTTTTTTTTTTTTTTTTCAAACTTTATTTATATTGTTTCAAGTTTAATTGTAAGAGCATTATAATCGAAAACCGTAAAAGAAATTTGTAAAAAATTGGAAATATAACAAATAAGACGATTATTCAATTTTTTTTTATTTACTTAACTTACCTTTGAAGATCACATTTTGATTTCAAAGGCCGAGCCTCGTTAAAACCTCAATGAGGAAAAAGAGTACTCGTCTAAGATTTGACGGTCAAAAAGATTACATTTACATGTTATCGAAATCAAAATCATCGTCGAACTCGTCAGTTTCTACTTGAGAGGTGTCGGTGTCAGTTCCGGCGTCCGTGGTGCTTAGTGGATCATCTTGAAAGACCTCCTCCCATTTGTTCTCTTGCTCTCGCATCTCGGCTAAGGCGTAGTCTTTAAGCAATACTTGTGCCTCGAGATTCTTTGGAGCCATTGTCGAACGTCTTTCGTCGAGTGTGTATCCTCCGCTGCTAAATGCTTGCTCGACCGACACCGTTGAGGCAGGAACGGCAAAGACTTCTCGAGCCATAATGGAGAGGATTGGATATTGTGCTGATCTTTTCATCCACCAATTCAATAAATCGGACTCTTTGGAACCTGCACTAGTTAGTTCGGCAGTTCTAGGTTCATTTAAATACATAGAAAGTTCATCACCTTGAGAGAACGAACCTGAGCCGATGTTTTCGAAGAAACTTTGGAGTTGTCGAGCTCGTTGACTATCACCAGTAATTCCTAAATCAAAAGGGGGCCTAGGTCTACTACTACGGGCAGAAGAAGCAGAACTCCCAACACTCCCCCCATACTTTTCTACGAAGTCATTATATAGGTACCTAAGAGATTGATCTAGGTTCGTTTTAACAAGATCAAGGCTAGGCAATTCTAACCCTTCCCTACCCGGTGCGTTTGCGAATCTCATTTCACCTAAGGCGTTGTAGTAGAAATCTAAGAGTGTGGTGACGCCATCAAGCTTAAGACTAGGGTTCAAGATGGCTGCTACTAAGAAGACGTCGGGTATGACAAAGAAGTACTTTAACCATTTCAATATCATCTTAGAAACGGTAGCATTGAGATCAGAAATATGGCTGAGTTGTTCAAACTTAACTGCTATAATGGTAAAATGATATAGTACACGAGGAGAAGTAGGATAATAAACACCGGAAAGATCCTTAGTGGCAGTATGAAAATCTTCTAACAATGAAGTCACTTTCTCACAATCCCCCCAATAAGACTCTAAAAGTATGTGATTTGAAACCTCAACTTGAAAAAAAGCACACAAATCCTCTTTATACTTTCCGGTGTCCCTAAGCATGTCATAGGTTGAGTTCCATCTAGTGCAGACATCTACATTGAAGCTTTTACTATGACCCCTCCTAGATTTAATGAACTTCACCCAGGCCCTATGGAGTTTGGTTTTATCTCGAAGCATTTGGACAGCTTTCCTAATGGGCTCTATAGACTTCTCGAGCAGTTTAAGACCATCTTGAACACAAAGATTAAAAATATGACAAATGCAACGTGTATGAAAATATTTTCCAGCCAAAGAGGGATTACATGCAGCGATGAGTTCGGGGACACTTGCGGTATTCGCGGTTGCATTATCAAAACCGATTGAAAAATTTTTTGTAAGGATATTGAATTGTTGTAAAACTTTAATAATGCAGAGTGCAATGTTTGTTGCAGTGTGTGCACAATTGAATTTTCTAAAACACAAAATTCTTTTGCATAAAACCCAGTTTTGATCGGCCCAATGCACTGTGATGCCAAGATATGAATTTTGCTGCCATGCGCATGACCAAATATCAGAACATATGGAAACTCGGTAAGGAAATTTCGTAAACATGTCTCTAAGAGCCTTTTTATACCTAAGAGAGAGTTTCATAATGGTTCTAGTCATAGTAGATCGAGAAATTTTTTTAGAAAGAGGGTTGTAACCAGTTTTCATTGTATGTTCAAAACGCAAACTATCAGCAAATTGAAATGCAAGTGACTCGGTTGCAACAAACTTAGCCATTACCTCTCTAGCGACTGTATCATTATACTTAAATAAAGAAAGGTTAGATGTACCTCCCGCCGTGGCAAGCTGTGTTTGTTGGAGAGGTTGTCCGCGAGCATTTTCCTTAGCCAGGTGCTTTGTTCTAACATGCTTTCTCAAGGTACCATATCCTCCTCCGGTTCTCCATGCGTACCTCTTATCGCAGAAATTACAACATGCCTTCATATAATCCGCACCGCCATCTTTTCCAGCGAATTTCACCTTCTTGAACCAAATTTTGAATATCTCCGAGCCGGGAATTTCAGCATCTCCTTCTTGTTGCGGCTCCGGCTCTTCGTGTTGAGGTTGATCCGCACCTAGACCGCCATCGCCTTGCTCGTCCATTTCATCTTCTTCGTCGAGGTTGACCGCATCGGCATGGAAATGACCCCTTGCTCGATCTCGAGCTTGTTCCTCCGCCTCCATTTCCCGAGCTAGACGGGCGTCGTTTTCGATTTGCTCGAAGTCGAACGGTGGAGAATCGTACGGCGTATCTTCACGAGTCGGGGTACCGTACCCCCCGAAATCTGTTGGAGAGGAAGTGTAGGGAGAGTAGTATTCATTTTCTTGATTTTGTTCATGGATGACAACACCTTTTCGAGGGGCTCTTCGAGAAATACGTTGGGGTTGTTGGGTCGCCTTACCCTTGCCTTTGTCAGCTCCGGAGGAATTTCCGGATCCACGACCAAATAATCTTTTCATGATGATGATAAAAATGAAAGCTTGAGAGTGTGAGTGAGGGTGGAGAATGAAGATGAAAAAATAAAGTATGCTAAAGAGTATAAAAAATGAAGTGTGAGTGAGGGTAGAGAATGGAGATGATAAAAATGAAAGCTTGAAAGTAAATCAAATCAAAGTATGAAAGCTTGAGAGATTGAGAGCTTGAGAGCTTGAGAGATTGATGATAGAGATGAGATGAGAGATTGAGAGTTGAAGGTGTGAAGAAATGGTTTGATATAGGGGGTATTTATAGATGTAGATTGTGGGAGTATTGGGGGGAAAATTTTTAAATTTGAATTTGAATTAATAAAAATAATAATAATAAAAATAAAAAAATTTAATGGAGCATGGGCTGCTCAGCCTGCTCTGCCGCCTCTGCCATGCTGTTCCACCCGCGCCGGTTCCACAGTTCCCCGGTTCCACCCGGTTCGCCGGTTCGGAACCGGTGGAACCGGCGGTTCCACGTTTCATTTTTTTTTTTTTTTTTTTTGTTATAAATAATATTAATACATGATTAAAAAAAATATTTCATATGATATGAAATTATGAATTGATAATTAAATATGCAATGTTCATTCAAATTTAACATGTTATCATTAATTCATTATTAATTGGAATGAAAAATTACAAAATTGACACTTCATCTTGTCTTCTTCATGAATTGGATAATTTATTATCTTTATGTAAATCACTAAATTGTATATTTTGTCATCTTCAATTCATCATCATCATGTGACATTGTTAATTGAATATTTTGTCATTTTTATATGATTTGGTTTTTTGTTTAAATATTTGAATTTAAAGTTTTGACATTATCACAACTCACAAGTGCACAACATCACTAGGCTACTATATTTTAACTTTGAATGAATAGAAATCACATATGTATGTAGTTTTATTCATTTGTACTTTTTTTCAACTTGAATTATAACTTAACAATGAAAAATCTCTTTCATTTTATAATTTGTACATTAAGAATTCATTAAAATGGATGTATAGTTGTATACTAATAAAATGATAGATCAAATAATTAGTATGAAATTTATACACATACAAATAAAATCTAGAAATTAAAAATTAAAAAAAAAATCCCGGTTCGCCGGTTTTTAACCGGAACCGCCGGTTCGGAACCGCCGGTTCCTGGTTCCGGAAGAATGGAACCGGAACCGCACCGCCGGTTCCGACGGTTCCTCAGCCGGTTCCGAACCGCCGGTTCCGGTTCGGTTCCCGGTTCGGTTCGCCGGTTCCGGTTCCGATGGCCGGCTCTACCCATAAGTAATTACCCGATCCAGACATGTTCAAATTATAATTTCTGGATCTGGGTCTTTAATGTAGCGGGTGGGTCTGGACCCAGAACCGTAACTTTTTTAGTGGGTCCGGTCCGGGTAATACCCACCCGTTGACACCCTACTTAATATGGACCATAGTCATGAGCTATTTAGGGCTTATTCTCTTTAGGGGGGGGGGGGGGTTGTGGTTTAAATATAACCCCCATTTTACTCTTTGTAGCCTACGATTTAAAAATGAAATAAAAATAATGACTACTATTAGTCTATTTTATCCCTAGTGTTCTTAATTAATACCAATAAAAGGGTTTCAACTGCTAATTACAAATCGTAACAGAAAATTGAGTCATCGTAGACAAAACCAATGTCCATCTCATTGATTTTTTTACATAATACTATGCCAATTTCTTTTTTGGAGTAGTCGGCTTAATTTGCATAAAAGATAAGCACGATAAAAATTGTATTCATGAACAAGGTTGTGATTTTCGTCACCACCTATGTATTTTCTCCGTTTCACTTTAGATGACTCACATATATTCAAGAAATATGTCATCTAAAAGTGGGACGGAGGGAATACCTTATTTATAGAGTTCAAAAAAGTCTAATTCTATAAGGAAACTAGTCAAAAAAACATATCCTAAGAGAGATGAATGATATGCTACTCACCTCTCATGAACATCATTCGTGGGCATTTATCGTCATTTGCTCAATTTAGCATTATTTTGTTCGATTGTTTTATATTTTAATACCTTAGAAATTAATATTGAAATCTTTAAATCTACAAAATGTATAAAAATTGGCACTCGATTTGTTATTTTTTCCATCGAATCCAAAAAATGAATAAGATGACAAATCGAGTGTCATTTTTTTATATATTTTGTAGGTTTAATGATTTTAATATTAATTTATAAGGTATTAGAATATACAACAACCAAACGAAATCGAAGAAATAATACTAAAGTGAGCAAACAACGATAGGTGTCCACGAATAGTGCTTACGGGAGGTGAGTAGCATTTCATTCCTCTTTCTAAGAGATAGCAAACCAAATTTTAGTCTAAAACAACATCAAAGAGTTCTAATCCTAAAAAAAAAGGTCAAAAACGTATCATAAGAGATAACAAACCAAATCTAAGTGGAAAAAGACACAATATTAAAGTTGAAAATTTACCAACTAACTAAAATACCAATAAAAAACAAAATAATTTTTAATACTACCTCCATCCCATTATATTAGAGTCATTTGCTTTTTGATTTTTCGGCACGCTTTTCCACCGAAACCTAGTATGGGTTTTAAAATATAATTTTGACGTATTCATTTTTTTCACAGGATACTATGAGTGTCATAGTATCTCGTGAAAAAATGAATACGTCAAAATTATATTTTAAAACTTGTACTATATTTCGGTGGAAAAACATTCCGAAAAATCAAAAAGCAAAGAGCTCTAATATAATGGGATGGAGGTAGTATGTAATTTCTTCCGCACTCAGTACTACTGTAACTCCCATCAAGTCTCATTTTTTTCTTGGTCATTTTAGCAGAAACGCAGATAATTTGATTTTTTATTTTATTTTTTGAATATATGTTCGTTTAGTTCAATACAAAAAATACTTTATTATAAGAATAAACTCTCCATAATAATAATAATAATAATAATAATAATTTCTTCCGGTCTCGATATAGAGATTTTACTGTAATATGGAAGCCTAGTCATAAAAATCACGCATGTATATTTAGAAAACGATTATCAATATCTATATATACATGTAGTATTTCTATTGCTATTTATGATCTAAAAATGACCTTTTCACCCAACAATTAATCTTTAGGAAAATCAGTCATTTCAAACTTCAGTTAATCAGAAAAAAAAAAGAAAAAAAAACTCAGTTAATCAGAATTGAGGAAGCTTCAGAAATGGGACTGACTTTTGCTACCATGTTAGACAGCATCTCTCCCACCTCATCCACATCATCTCTTCCAAACCTCTGAGCAACTCCGACCCCATTGCGCCTCGTGCGATTCCCAGCTTACGAAGATTTTGCAGTCGATTCTCCAGAAACGGCATAATAGCATTACTGGATCTTAGCCTAGCTGCCATCGGGATGGACTCGACTTCGAGTGATCCTCTAGCTCTCGATGATGAATCTGATACGTGCATGTCCATGATCTCACCGTTTTTACCAACAAGTCTACCGAACACTGAAGGATTAGGGCAATGGTATGGGCGATGAGAGAATTTAGGTCTTTGTACTGCGTTCGTAGTATAGGCGGTTGCAACTGCTTCCTTAACTTCAGAAATCGAAGTCCTTGATTTCGACAGCAATAGATGAATAAATCAGTTGTGATGTTCTAAAGATTTCCGAGGAGAAGGACCAGAGAATCCTCTGGAGTCATCAACAATGAATTGAATCCCCTGTAAAGAAGATAAACAATAAACAGAAATTCTAATAACCGTAAGAAGAAGGCATGACATAGAACGAAGTTAGACTGCTTGTACAATCGAAAGACCATCCCTTCATATGCCCAAGAACACAATATACGTAAAAGGAAAACGTAACTAGAGATATCTCGTGCAATGGAACTACCTGAGGATGGTCACATTCTTCAAGAAAAAAACGAAGCCTCTCGTTTACTTCTTCAGCATGCAGACCGCCAGAAAATGCTTCTCTCCCGATCCCGTAATTGTTGAAATCTTTAATATCTGTCCATAATCCACATAATTCATACAAACTTCGAGGGTGACAATGAACTTTTGAGAAATCCGTCCAATACTGAACTTCGTTCTGTAGGCTCTCAACAATGTCATTGTCCTGAACTTCAGTATGAGGCTCATTTTTCGTGTTGTCATGAGCTCTCGAGCTATCCACATTTGTGTTTTGTTAGCTTTGCAAGAACAGGTTCTTCTGTAAAGGTAGAGATGCTTGAGTTGTTACAGGACATGTCCTAACACATTGTTTGGAGCTATTTCATATATATTCATATAAAACGAGAGAATTCAAAAGATATATAGTTTACATCGTGAAATTCACTCCAAACCACATGCAGTTCTAAAGGCATCCTAAAAGCACATAAAAGTACGGATAACAAGAAGCAGAGGAGAAAATCATGTGATATCAGAGATTAAAATAACAAAGGAGATCAACCATTTACTAACACGAAAGAGGGAGCATCAAGCCAATCTTGTATCTTGATTCGTAGAAAATCGAAAATTACAGAGGAACTTGAAAGGAACGTACAGTCTCACCACGTTAAATAATCAACCGGGGTTTCTTGAGCCTCTTTGTACAAGGTTCCACGTGAACTCATTGATCCTAGGGATCCTGTTGGCAAATGCAAACGTCAGATAAATTTGACATACTTGATAGCTAAAAATAACACTCTTTGCCAAACAGCCTCATATTGTGTCTTCTTAGAACCAGTTGTTCTTTACCTACCTAGACCTTTTTACTCGACACTAACCCCCCCCCTCCTGGTTTCATTCACAAATCTCTGATTTTTCGAGACACAAAACACACAAACAGATGTTTATACAGTTCCATGTAGATAAGCATATCATATCACACATATAGGGATTGCAAATATCTCACAGCAAAAGCCAATGAATGCATGTCAAACTAGAGCATCCATAAATATAACTATTTTGTCAAAGTCTTCCAATGAAAGTAACGAAGGAGGATCAAGTCCACGCCATAACCATGAAACTGATTCATATGTACGAAAAAGGATTTTAGAAGCTTAACAATTCTGCATTCTGGGTATCTCATATAATTTTGAATAGATTATTTCCATAGCAAAAAACACATTCCAAGATAAAATGCTTCAGGTAATTCAATCAGAGCACAAGCGACTAAATAGACCGGAAGAGAAAGAGGATCGCGCCATAATTCAAACTGACATAATCACCTTGAAGGCCCACCGAAACCAGACGAGGGGTGTAGGTAAGAATTCCCTGGACAAACAAGATAAGACATTAGAAAACATTTTGAGATTTTCCCAACTCAGAGAATACACTAAACCTAGAGAAAAAGAAAAAGAAAAAGGAGGCTAAGCTAATCACAGTAGTTTCAGACAAAGAAATTGCAAAAAAAAGATAAACCTGATGAGTTTCACCAGCACGATAAAGGACATCCATGTCAAGGCCATGGCTTTTGAACAAATGAAGCAATTCTTAATAATTACTAGTATTAATTTTAGAAGCAATCACTTGACAAAATTAAGCTTGTAATGTAATAAGAAAAAATGAGATTTTTTTTAGTTCGTTCGAGCATAAACAAGTAGAACAGTGCTTTCTTGAACATCTAAAAGACTAAAACTATTTGAAGCTTTTCTTGGGAAAAAATAAATAAAATAATAATAATAATAATAATAATAATAATTTGGTTACCTGGAAATTCCAGAAGTGAGAGCCCACAAAATTTGCATAGTTCTCTTTTCAGCGCGAGAATTAAGGAAAAGTTGTTAAGTGTGTAATTAACATTATTATAATGTACTATTTACCAACCCAATAATTCTCATGACAAAATCAAAAGATGGCATTTACAATAAAGGAGCGAGGGCGGCTGGAAGAATTACAAAATCAGAATTACACTAATCAATTTCAACCCTAGTAAGTAATTCTCACGACAAAATCACACTAATCAATTTCAAAATTAAGAGAAATTCAGCTAAATTTCAAACCAAGGCAGTAGGGTAGGAGAACGACGTCGCTTTGATTTGGGAGGGGAGGGAGAGGGGGCCGCCGCCGAGGCCTAGCAAGCCGGCGGCGCCGAAGGCAGGCGGAGATGTTGAGGGCAGAGCACTGCTGGGAGGAGCAGCCGACGGCGAGCGAGGGTGGCCGGAAGAAAGGAGCGAGGGGTTATTTCACTTATTTGTATAAGACAAAAATTTTGGTGAGGTCGGCCACATAGTGTGGCTGAGTTAAAGTGTCAATCTTTATACAGAAAAGTGATAATCTATACGAATAAAAGTGTCAATCTTTAATATAATTATTTTACGAATAAAATGCCAATTTTTAAAAGTGTCAATCTTTATACAGAAAAATATTAATCTACACGAATAAAAGTGTTAGTGTTTAGGCCGCACGGTGACTCTGGCTGATCCAAGTGTGTCCCTTTGTGTAATTACAGCCCACAAAATTAAGCTTTATATTTTTCAGCAGAACATAAATTTGACTTTTGGACACAAAGTTTAATGTGTTTTGATGATATGTTATCTATATCAATCAATCTATAAAAGAGTCTTATTTTACAAAATGTAAATCGCCTATAATATCCTTATAATATACTACCTCCATCCCCTTATTAGTCCCAAACACTTTATTGACTTTTTCGCCACCCATTTTCCACCGAAACTAATACGAGTTTTATAATATAATTTTGAAGTATTCTTTTTTTTACGGGATACTATGACACTCATAGTATCCTGTAAAAAAAAAGAATACTTCAAAATTATATTGTAAAACTCGTACTAGGTTTCGGTGGAAATGCGTGGCGAAAAAGTCAATAAAGTGTTTGGAACTAATAAGGGGGGGGGGGTGGAGCTAGTATTTCAAATTAAAGGTTCTAATGTAATCAAATATATTATGATATATCTCAAATTAAGGGTAATGATATCTACTTTATTATAAATTAAAATTGCCTTATAAACGATTGGGTTTTTTTTTTTTAAAGAGAATTAATAATGGTTCTTCATTTCTTCTCTTACGGTGACTCGAACACCCAACCTTTTAGTTGGGAGAAGCGAATTTAAAATTTTCGTGTATATGCAATAAGAGTGGTTTGACATTCCAATAAGAGTTTGTATTTTATAAGACTTTGTGTAGATAAGATTGATTTTGTTGCAACGATCTATATCTAATTATATACACAAAACTATATCAAGTCCATATTATATTTATTTTTATATTCTATTATACTTCAATTTAGATTCTCACACGTCTCATGTTTCCACTCACGTTTCTTTGATCTATGGCTTTCAGGTAATTTCTACATCGAACATTAATTTCCTTGGTTTGAATTTTTGCGTTTGTGATTTTCCACACATCTCTATCTCCAGGAAATATATCAGCCATAAATTAATTTTTATTGTGTAAAATAAATATAGATAGTTCTATTACTATGATAATTTTGAATAGATAGCATATAATTTGAACCTTACATACTCATAGAAATAAAAAGTGGCAATAGGACGTCTCGAAAAAAAAAAAAATGCCAATAGATCGTGGACTGAGTATATAATACGGATGCTTATGTATAAAAAAATTTAGTTTATTTATTACGTTTATATCAATGTAATTTATTTATTTTTTTGAATAAAAAATATGAATTTTTATTAGATGAAACATTTATTACTTTATTTATCAAAAAATTATGTATTAGTTTATATTCCTCCAGTTTGCATTACTAATATACCGCATAAATATATATGTTAATCTTAGAGTAATGATCCCCTATCCACCTGTGGGCATGCTTAATATGCCCACGGATGACGTGACGGAATTATATTTAAGAAAAAATTAATTAGTATACCTTATAAAAATAAACCCTAATAAAAAAAACTAAACCCCAAAAGGAAAAATCATTGACGTGACATTGCCACGTCAGTTGTGGGCACATTAAGCTTGTCCACGGTGGGTAGAGGATCATTTCTCATTAATCTTAATATGTACTTAGATGAGATATGTTCAATAATGTATACTCCCCCAACCACGATAAATAGACCCCAGTTTTTTATTCTAGCTGATTTTGAGACTTTATAATTATAGATTTTAAGTATAACTGTATAAAAAAATTATACTTCAAAAATCCACATTAAAATTTATGATCATAAAGTCTCAAAACCTTCTTAAAAAAAATAGAGTCTACTTATCATAGACGGATGTAGATTTACCAAACACTAGTCCATTCGCCTCTCGAAATGTGGGCCAACCATTAGCCAAGTCAACCCTACGACACTTGTTAGCTTGAGGATTCACAACTACAGTTTCACAATGGTGGGTTGCTACAAACTCCAATTTCACATGCGTTTTCTTCTTCATATTAGCCGCCTTTGAGAATTCATTGGGGAGATTCTGAATTTCCCAAAACATAATACTACCTACATCTCATTTATTTAGTCTCATTTGCTTTATGCACGTATTTCCACCCAAACCTAGTACGGGTTTTAAAATATAATTTTATAGTATCGTTTTTTTTACGGGATACTATGAGTGTCATAGTATCCCGTAAAAAAAACGATACTACAAAATTATATTTTAAAACCCGTACTAGGTTTCGATAACAATTATTAATATACTATAATTAATCAATAACATGATAGTATATATGAAAAAATCACACTTACAATTCTTGACCTTTGATAGAAATCCAAAGTCTTTTCAAAGTAGAGTGGGTTGCTCCCTTTAATTTGCATCTTCGGAATCTCGCCTTCACTCTCACTCCCACTCTCATTTTCATCTACCACAACTACCATATTATTATTATTATTATCAAGAAACAACCATACATAATAATGACGCTTAAAAACATGTATGCTTTCACAAAATAAAAATAATTTACCAGAAATCATTGGCTCTTTGAGGCATCCATCCCCCTATAGATCTCAACATTGAAAGTCGAATCTCCGACCAGACGGAATACGAGGAAGTCCATGTCATCGACCTCGTTGTCTTTCATGAAATCTGCCCAACCAACCTCCATGTAATAATCTTCATTCTTATCTTTCCTTATCTTCACTTCCCGACCTTTTCCGGCATCGGTTTCCAAGAACATCCGCTCTTGATTCTTAACTTGTTTGTATTTCGCCACGAACTTCACCGGTATGCACTACAATTAACAAATTCATACATAATGTGATCACTAAATATGTTAATAGTATTTACCAAACAACAAAAATTGAAAAAAAAAAAGAAAAAGAAATGAAGGTTTCGTTAATTAATTACAAGCTCGGAGCCAAAATCCCGGAGGCCAAACATCATGAAAGATGGAGTTTGGCCTTGGATTTCATTGGAAGAAGAACTATCCCTCGTGGCTAACTCGACGTCGTTTCGTCCTGTTAATTTTCATCAATACTATATCATTCCACGTACACACGAACATATATACTCCTATATATATTTATTCATTAATTTAGGTAGGAAGATTTTTCTTTTGGAAAACTAACCGATGGGATGAGGAATGTGCCTTTGGCAAAAGTTAGTTGTGAAGATCTCTACAACGAACTCGGATTTCGCAAGTTGGGAGAAGACGAGGAATTCTCCGAGTTGAAGAGCTGCGTCTTCTGCAAAGCTTTTCCAGCCTGTGATGAAGCAATACTGCCCATTATTCTTCCTTCTCTCCACCTTCACACTCCACCTTCTTCCCGAATGGGATCTCAGCTTCACATCTTCACTCTCGTATAACTCGTACTTCCTCGAGGCAGCAGAGGCAGTCGCTGCAAGCAATCGACCACATTATGTTTTATGAAGAATTTCGAAACTAACTTTGATAAGAATTTTAATTAATTAATTTTAGTATAGTTGCTTACGAGTAACTCGGTGAAATCCATGGTGCTGAGAACTTTGAAGAAGGAAGGATCTGCCGCCTTCGACATTGGCTTCTTCTTCTTTGTTTTTCTTCCCTTGAGTTTTCTGAATTTTTAGATTGAAGTTTCTTTTTTTTGTTCTTACTCTTTATTGTGAAGGTGCAGTGGTAGATTGAGCAATTAATATGGTGAAAGAGACTTTTTGAATTTCTTTCTGCTTTTGTTGGCTTCTTCGAGGCAGCAGGGGGCAATGGCTGCAATCGACATTATGTTTTAGGAAGAATTTGGAATAAGGTTACCCCATTGGTTGGGTATTAGAAGTAGTTCAGGTATCAAATACTACTATAATATTTTAATTATATGTTTTATAGTAAATTATTATTATTATTACAATATAATAAATCATACTTGGTGTTTTTTACTATTAAGTAGTGAGTACAATATAAATCAATATATATATACATATAATACGTTCCGCTGCGGATTCGGAGCACCACGTTCATCCACATGGCTACGTGGAATCTTCTCTATTTTTTATTTTTATTTATCTAAAATGTGTCGTCCCACATCGAAATTTTAAACTAACCACATACATATAGTTGCATATTATCAAATGAGAATTTGAATAATATATTTACACATCATTACTTTGGTCTTTTAGCTAAAATTATGAGTAGTAGTATATTTTTACAGAAAATTTTATTGTCAAATTTGAAAAAAAGAAAAGTTTGGATCCCCAGCTAATTATTAACAATATCACTTTGCAAATAATATACTTCGTATATTGAAGCTGGATAAATTATATTTTTTAATTAATTGAGATTTAAACCTAAATAAATGAGGTAGAATCTAGAATAGCCATACAAAGTTAGTAAAAATTAAAATCTAGCCACTAATATAAAAATATATAAATACTAGCCACTTTCGATACGTTGAGACGAAATTACCCTTTATACCTAAATAATAAAAATCTAAAATCTAGTAATTAAAAATTACATATCGCAAAATTTATTTCACAATTTCTACCCCACCCCTACGAACCGCCGCCCCCAAATCGAGTGACCTTTGCCCACGTCGCCGCCGCCGTCGATCAAGTCGCCGACGTTATTGCCCATTTGCCGTTGATCGAGCCACCCATTTCGAAGGACGAAATTGAGCCTCTGTTGCCGTCCGTCGAAAAATCCAGCCGCCGCCATTCGTCCACATCGCCGCCAAAGGAGCCCACCATCACTGTTGTTCGCTATGCACTAACTAGACCACCATCGCCGCTGCATGTTGGGCTCTGATCGGATGCCATTCTCACCGCCACCTTCAAGCCCAACACCACCACACGCCGGATTAATATCAGAAGACCGATCCGCAGGGCCGGTCCTGGGCCTAGGCATTGGGTGCAGCCGCCTAGAGCCCAAGGCCGAATGGGGCCCCAAATTTTTTTTTAACTCATATATTTTATATAAGCCCAAATACATATTCTGGACCTCTTTCAAATTAAAATACATGATAAAATTGATCAAGTACAAAAGTAACTATTTTTTCACCCTTTTATTTTTTTCTTCTTTAAGGAACATTCTCTCTCCCCATCCCCATTTGGGTCTCACGAGTCGGTAAGTCGATAGTCACTTTTTGTACGTGAATTTGGATGAAAGCCCAAAGTTATACTATTATTTTATAATACTTCTATTACTTTATTGTTTATCTTTATTTATTTAATAATTTCAATTTCACCGTGAATGCAAAAGTTTCCAACAAGAATGCAATGATAATTGTATAATGTTTATTCTTTCTTTTGTTTTTATTTTTTATTATTTGTATTCTATTCTTGCATAAACTTTTGGAGTTCATGTCTTTGTAGCCTTTTAATTTACTTAAAACTCCCCTTGTATAATTGGTTCTTAAATGTCTATTGAAATGCCTAAAAGAAAATAATGATTTAACTTGGTTAACAATAACTAAAAAAAGAGAATGCTCGTATTATAGATTTTGAGTTTAGGACCGTTGGATCAAATTCCTCTCCTAACTTTTATTTTGGAGGACAATAATAGTCATTTTGAACTCGATTTTATTTTTTTTGTACTTATTTATTATTGTAATTCATAACTTGATATTGTAGTTTATTTGTCTAATTGTGAAATTTCTAGTATAACTTTATGCTCTTAATAATTGTCAGTAGCAAGATATAACTTAATACTGTAGCGTCTTTTTTTTTTAAAATTATACAAAGGGCCTCTATTTTCGATTTCGCCTAGGGCCCCGATAATGTCAGGACCAGCCCTGCCGATCCGACCTGGCGGCGTGTACCAGCAGGTATGCCCGCATCATAAACCGAATTAAGGCTTGAATATATCATGGGCTCGATTGACTCGATTGAGATCTATTCGAGCCCTAAACTATTTCACATGCTCGATTGAGTCCATACTGCTTGATCGATCTGAATATGCTCGATCGAGCCCAATATGCTTGATCGAGTCATTGTATTTCCATGCCACTATGATCGATCAATCCATTTCCTGCCACTATGCTCGATCGGGTATTAATCGACCCCATTGTTGCAGCACGACGCATCCCCACCCTTCTACCTTGCGAGCACCCATTCTAAACGTTGAAATCGTCCAATTTAATGCCTACTTGTATCAAAGAGTGAATGGCTCGAACGAGATATATTCAAGCCGTTCGAGCCCAGCCCGTTTAAGTTTGGTAGGTAGAAGCAGCACGCCGACGCTGACGTCTGTAGATGCGGTGGTGGAGTGAGATGGCCGAGCCACCGAGTGAAATGATGAGGTGCTGTTGTCCATGAGGAAGAAATGGAGAAAGAGCATGAAAAGAGAGAGAGCGAGAGGAAAGAGATGTGGTTGAAGAGAGAGAAAAATAAAGGGGTGGGGATGATTAGTTATTAGGTTTATGTTTATATTTTTTATTTTATTTTATTTTTAATAACTTTCATTAAGGGTATTTTTGTCCAATCAAGTCGAAAGTGGCTAGAATTAATATGTTTTTAAGTTAGTGGCTAGAATTTAATTTTTTGTTAAGTTTAGTGGTTTTTGACCATTATTACTAAATAAATTCATTATTTATTACGAGTATAGTGTATTTTAGATCCTAGCCAGCTAGCCCTATGTCAAATTATAGATATTTTTGTTATTTCAACTATACCACATCGATTATTTATAAAACTCTATTTACAGACTACTCATATAAATATTACACCACATGTTCTATTTTATTCATATTAATGGTATAAATTATTATAAATTCTCATACCAATAAGCTATAACACATCAATATATATATATATATATATATATATATATATATGTGAAATAGCAAAATGAACTTTAATCTTTTTTATTTGATTATATATACAAATACAATTTATATGATAATATATTTTTTAACATAATTAACATAGCCGTACTACGGAGGACTCGAATCCGAGACCTTTAAATGCGTATATATGTTGCAATACTTAAAATTACAACATAAGATAATATGATTACAGTTTCTAATCACATGTGTGGTTTTCTATATTTTCTGTCATTATTATTCTAAATAATCATATAAACTTGACATATAAATTAAATAAATACAATTATCCGAGAAATTATAATCATCATTTTCCTATTTTTAGAGATTGAAGGTGGGCAACATGAAATTCAAAATACAATTACATGTGACATGATACCCCACCTTGATGAGTATTTCTATTATATCGAAACAACATACGACTTGGCATTCCAAACGAATGCAACTATAATGTATCTCAACCTATTTTGTATTTTAATGATTAACGAGCGGCTCGACATTTAAATCGAGTATAATTTTTCAAAAAAAATAAAACCCTTCTTTAATTTTTTGGACATCTTATTTTTATTTTAATGGAAAAATAATCGATTTAATTATTAGGATATTACTAATTCACGTAACACTACTCTTATTTTTCTATTCTTCAATCCCACATCGAATTTTTATCAAAATTTGTTGGTGGATAACCTATATAAATAGATGCATCTTTCTAATCCAAAATTTTATTTATTTTGCAAATTAGTTGATATTCCACATTAATACACATGCCTATGTGGAATGTTCTAAATTTAGTTTTCCAACTTTCTAAATTCTTCAATCTCACATTGAATTTGTGGAGAACCTATATAAATAGATATATCTTCCTAATCCAAAATTCATTTTTATTTTGCAAATTAATTAATATTTATATGATACAAATTATATCAATATATTCAAACTCAAAATCAATCAATCAGACAATGAAATACACATGGATGTTAAAAGGAGAACTTAAACATTTATGTTGGCTTTTCATTTTTTCTTTATTACTCCGTATTTCTTAGGGTTGAGTTGTTCTTTTTTTTTTAGTAGGGTTTAGTATTTTGAGTATATATTTAAAATTAGTTCCGTTCCGGACTTAGAGCACCACGTCGATTGGTATGCTTACGGTGGAACTCAAACATTTATGTTGGCTTTTCATTTTCTTCTTTATTATTCTTAGTGTTGAGTTTTTTTTTAGGGTTTAGTACTGTAATTATATAAAATACACACTTTTTTTTTTTTACTACATACTCTTACAAAGTAAAATTGTCCGTTTGATTTACTTTTAATTTTCTCAATAAAAAAAACATGACGTATATAATCGAACTAATGCAAAATGAGATTTATTTTCCCTATATGAGGAGTAGAAATAAAAAATCGTGGATGACTTAGCATCACCAAATTGCTGCTATTTCTAAATTGCTGGTATTTAGCGTAACGATGAAGTAAGAATATATATAAAAAAAATAGCTCCACCTCCACCACATGCATATAAACAAGAAAATGTGTATATGGAGATATTTGCAAATTCGATCGACACAAGCACGCCACAAGGGACTGACACATGGCCGCGAAATCTCCATCCTTGGCTCCCAATTTCTCCGGCCCCACCGCCTCCACTCCCACCTCTTTTTGCCTGCCAAATTCGTCAATTTTAGTTAAATTCCCCAACTCAGATTATACTGGACTAGTATATTTATTAGGATCCATCATCATCATCATCACTATCATCATCATCTTTGTGAATTGATTCTCGATTCGTAGCAAGGGAAAAGGAAGAAAATGAGCTCAGCTGTTCTCTACAACACAATCAATCCCGGAGCAGCAGTTTCATCAACAACAAACTTCTTCCCTGCTCGAATCTGCAGCTCGCGGAACAAGAAACTGCTTCCCGGGAAACAAGAAAATGGGGTTTCCAAGAAATTGAGAATAGCGAGGGCTACTATTGCCGAATCTCCAAAAGCTGAAGCGAGTGGAAGCTCGAGGACGCCGGAGAAGAATCTCCGGATTCTGGTGGCCGGCGGCGGGATTGGTGGGCTAGTATTTGCGTTGGCGGCGAAGAGGAAGGGGTTTGATGTATTGGTTTTTGAGAAGGACTTGAGCGCCATTAGAGGTGAGGGGCAGTACAGGGGTCCGATTCAGATACAGAGTAATGCTTTGGCAGCTTTAGAGGCTATTGATATGGGTGTTGCTGAAGAGGTTTTGAATACTGGCTGCATCACCGGCGATCGGATTAACGGCTTGTGTGATGGGATCTCCGGCAATTGGTCAGTTTCTTTTTCTTTCTTTTTTTCTTCTGAGCTATCAATTCTGTAGCCTGCTTTCAGGGGGGGGGGGGAAGAAAGGCCTAACTTTTCTGAATATTCTTTTTTTGTTTTTTGTTTTTTGTTTTTTGTTTTTTGTTTTTTTTTTTTTTGGCATTTTTTGAAATGCAGACATTTTTTAAACTGGGCAACATGTTAGGCCGTAGAGTATATTCAACAATTATTCTTTAACTTGAGCTATGAAGGTTGGCAGTGCATCTGATTACCTCTATATTAGTTGGTTTTGATGGTAGATATACAATATGGGACTAAAGGAATTCTCAGTTTCTTATAGAAGTTGAAGTTTTGATTGAATGACTGAAGTACACTTATTGCATTGTTGAGACTATGCTTAAGATCATCTTGAAAGTAAATTGGTTTTCTAAAATGGCCTGAAAATTGAGTGGAGGGAGGGCAAGAGGCTCTTGTAATTCTCAGTTTGGCTCTTTACTGTGATTCTATTTCTATTTTAATGGAAGTTGAAGTTCTGGTTGCATGACTGAAGTTGTGGAATTCATTTTATCTGTGTTTCATTCTCGAGACTATTCTGTCGAGATTTGAACCTCATAATAGAAATGGATTTGTTTCCTCAAATGATTTGTGGGGAAGGACTGGCTGTTATTTGCTCCATTTCAAAAGGCTTTGTTAATTCTGATTGTTGCTCTTTAATGTGATTTATTTCAATAGAATAATAGAGTTGATTATCAGGTACTGCAAGTTTGATACATTCACTCCTGCAGCAGAGAGGGGACTTCCAGTAACTAGAGTCATTAGCCGCATGACTTTACAGCAAATTCTTGCTCGTGCAGTTGGATCTGATATTATTTTTAACGATAGCAATGTATTGGACTTTGTAGATGATGGTGAAAAGGTATATTTATTGTTTTACAGCTCGCCTTTTTCTTCTTTTATTTCAGGAGAAGATCTGGAAGGATACTGTTAATGACATTTGAATTTGATAGTTTTCTCGTTATGTTGTTACTTGTTTTATCTACTTCGAACACTTGAAGAGTAGTTGCTGACTCTTCTATCTCTGCAATACTAAATTCAGGTAACTGTGAAACTTGAAAATGGACAGTCGTATGAAGGTGATCTTCTGGTTGGTGCTGATGGGATATGGTCAAAGGTAGTCAGTTCTTCATTTCCTTTTATCAACACAAATCTATTGTCAGATTTATAGAGAGAAAAAAGATTGAGAAGTAGAAACAATCCATTGTCTTTCCTTTGGTTTGCATATACGAAATAGATAAATATATCATGATCGTCTAATCAAGTACCTTAGATAGACTTTTCTTCAAAACATTCTAATCAATAATATAGTCACATGATACTACTCAAACAATAACCATAGTTTACTTCGATGGAATTCTCGGATTTTTTTTCTTCCTGACAATGTGACTGATAAATTCAAAATAGGTGAGGAAAAACTTGTTTGGGCCAGCCGAACCTATTTACTCTGGCTACACCTGTTACACCGGAATAGCAGATTTTGTTCCTGCTGACATTGAGACAGTAGGGTATGCTTCATGTCTAAAACTATTTTCCCTTCTGTATTAGTAAGTCCACTCTATGCTTGATCTGAAATCAACTATTATAAAGGTACCGAGTATTTTTGGGCCACAAGCAATACTTTGTTTCCTCAGACGTGGGTGGTGGAAAGATGCAGTGGTATGCATTTTACAATGAAGCACCTGGTGGAGTTGACGATGCTAATGGTAAATAAATATACTTCACATGATTTTCCTGTTGCTTCATTCATTGATCATGGATTAAAAAATTTGTGGAAATCAAGTTTAGAGAAAGATGTTATCGAGTCAATTAAATTGACATGGTTAATGCAACCAGTATGGAATTATATTCTCGAAATTCCGACATTTCCTATCATAAGATTGAGCCATGAAGTGTTGTTTCCTTTATCAAAATGCTCATTTTATGAGATCTCCAATTTCAAGCATAGTATTTCTGATGTCTTATATATATTCTTGTTTCTTAAGGTAAAAAGGCGAGGTTGCTTAAGTTATTTGGTGGTTGGTGTGATAATGTTATGGATCTGTTGATGGCCACCGATGAAGATGCAATTCTTCGACGGGACATATATGACAGATCTCCTATATTTTCATGGGGAAAGGGTCGTGTAACGCTGCTTGGTGACTCAGTCCATGCTATGCAGCCAAATTTGGGTCAAGGAGGATGCATGGCCATTGAGGTAAAGTTCATTTTAACTCAAAAGAATTTGAAAATTTGGCCAGTAAATCAATTTAATACTGCAACTTTTCTGAACATTTTTATATAAAATATCCATTTATGTTGGTTTCAACCAATTCATATCTTATTCATCGTGTTTATGTGAAAAAAATGATACTGTATTTAGAATTCATACCTCATGGTTCCAGGATGGATATCAACTTGCACTGGAGCTTGATAAAGCTACTAAGAAAAGCATCGAATCAGGAAGCCGGATTGATGTAGTCTCGTCTTTAAGAAGGCAAGGGAGTATGATTATGTACTCACATACTCTCATTTTCCATTATTTATAGGAGACTGACAGTCTTTCAACTTGCTCTATTCAGTTATGAGAATGCTCGAAAACTCCGTGTTGCAATTATTCACGGACTAGCAAGAATGGCTGCGATAATGGCATCAACTTATAAGGCATATTTGGGAGACGGGCTTGGGCCATTGTCGGTAAGGATCGCTGCATTTGCTTATTCAAGAAATAGAAGTAAAAAACAAACTTAAAAGGTTCCTTGAAATTGAACTATAAAAAAATGAGGTTCTCTGAAATTGACAGAATTTTGCACTCTGTTTTGCAGTTCCTAACGCAATTTAGAATACCACATCCTGGAAGAGTTGGAGGAAGGGTATTCATCGATATCGGTATGCCTTTAATGCTAAGCTGGGTTCTTGGAGGTAACGGGTAAGATTCATTCGGATAAATCACCCATATGTAATGCTTTCATGGAGATATATTAGATTGACAATATATAGAATTGAATATATGCGATGATGAATCTTCCCTCAATGTCTCGAGAAATTTATGATCATTGTATTTATACTTTGCAGCTCAAAACTCGAAGGGAGAACACTGCAGTGCCGACTTTCTGACAAAGTACGCGACTCAAACAACTACTACTAAAATAGCTCTTCTTGTTATCACATATATTACTTTACTATCCTCATTCGGGTTGTTAAAGTTGTTTCTTCAACTTGTGAAGGCTAATGACCAGTTACGAAAATGGTTCACAGATGATGATGCTCTTGAGCGAGCTCTCGATGCAGAGTAAGCATACTATGATTATGCCTTATTTTGAACTCTTCTTCATTCAATTACCTCACCGTCAATTTTTTTCGTACACAGATGGTTTCTATTTCCAATCGGAGATTCAACCGCAGCATCTGAAACTATATTCCTGAGCCGTGATGAGAAGAATCCTTGTGTATTTGGGTATGCATATCTTGCCTAGTAGCTAGTTAAGTTTCTCGAAAGTAAATTACTTGTTAGGGCGCAACTTTTTCTCATTGTAGGAGTGTACCGCATCCAAACTTCCCAGGAGTGTCGATAGCTATACCTTCACCTCAGGTAAGATGGCTGCTTGCTTTCTTGAACATGCTCGACTTTTCCGTTACTGCTCGACTTCGTAACTAGAAAATGTTACGGTTGCTAGGTATCTAAAATGCATGCTCGTATAAGTTACAAAGACGGAGCCTTTTACCTGACAGACTTGAGGAGTGAGCATGGAACCTGGATTTCAGAGTAAGACATATAAATAGTATCTTATTTTTCTAATACCCCCTATGAATAATAATTGCAATCTAAGCTTAAATCATATTATATAGCAACGAAGGCAGGCGGTATCGCGTCACTCCCAACCTGCCTGCTCGTTTCCGTCCTACTGATGTGATAGAGTTCGGGTCTGATAAAAAGGTTCGACTTTCACCTTTTCCTTTTGCATAGTCGGTTAGTCTTTGGTTGTGGAAAGTGAACGCATAGTTGTGTTGCAGGCTGTTTTTCGTGTGAAGGCGATGAAGATTCCTCCGAAGATGCCGAACAAGGACGAAAGGGAAGTTCTGCAGGCCGTGTAGTTGTGGTTTGAGAGGAAAGAAAATGAAAGAATTTGTACAGGATTTGTTGCGGCAGCTGAGGGAGTAGAGCTGCAGAGATTTTGGTTTAGTGCAGGAAAAGGACCACAAACAAATTAATGTATAAAGTTTGAATGACTGATTCCTAAGATTAATTGTTGGGAGAAAGTCCTGTTTAGATCACAGATAGCAATAGAATTACATACATGTATATTATATAGATGGTGATAAACCTTTTTTTTTAAAATATACATGCGTGATTTTGTACTCTCTTTATCACCAGGCATCAGTAGGCTGCCAATATTTTCCATCGAAAACGCTTTCTTACCTGTCGTGGGTATATACGATTGATGTGGTAGTGTTATGTCAATAATTTTTTCATTTAGTGTTTTTTTTTTTAAGTAAGGTTTAATTAATTTATTTTTTTAATAATTTATTTTTAAGTTATATATTTATAATAGTTTTTTTTATTTTTAAATCGACAGTTTCTACTCATTGATTCCTTTGTTTTTCGTTCACGGAAAAGAAAGTACTCCCTCCATTTTCTATTTAGTGATCCTCTTTTTTCAACATGTGTGGCACGTGTTTTCACGCTTATCGTTGATGAGTTTTAAAATGAATTTTTAAAATATTCTTTCTTTTACGGGATACTATACTTCAAAAATTTATTTTAAAACTCATCAACGATAAGCGTGGAAACACGTGTCACACATGCTGAAAAAAGAGGGTCACTAAATAGAGGACGAAGGTAGTATAAAGCACCTGAAATTATTACTCGATTGCGAGAAATTTAAATGATTAGTTCTATATTTTAAATTATTCGTATTATGCGGTAATTGCAATTTTAGATATTGAACTAAACGAACATTTTTCTTTAAAAAAAAAAACTAAACGAACATTTATATCAATCATTAATCATAGCACTACGATGACGAAGCACAACTCAATTGGTAAGACGTTTCTCCTTCAACTATGAGGGTCGAGGGTTCGAATCACCTTAGATGCATGTGTGAATATGTTGTGTTTGTTTATGAAACTTTATTAATATTAATAAGATACTCATATAAAATAAGACATTGCATATTCACGTTGATTTAGTCATATAAAATAAGACATTGCATATTCACCATTGCATATTCACGTTGATTTAGTTAATTTTAATGTTATGATATTCATCTTATTTTAAAGGGTTAAATGATAAAAAAGGAATCTATCAATAATTTGTGGCTTGGGAGGGTACCCCACCTTATACTGTGTGATATACGAGTAATTCATTAGATCAGATCTTTAATTTATTAAATATTATAATTATTAACAAAATGAAAGATCTACTAATATGTTTTCTCTGTTTAAATTCGATGTTGAATGAACAACACGTTACAAACTCAGCTACTGAAGAATTGCTTCGGTGTTGTTCATGTTGAATGAACAACACGCCACAAACTCAGCCACTGAAGAATTGCCGATCACCACCAACCGCGGGCCCTATCATGCTCCTATTTATTTAAAATAAATATATTATTTTAATTTATAAAAATGTACAAATTAATTTATAATCCAAACTTCTTAGAAACCCAAAAAATCACATTTCAAGGCGTTGCTACCCCCTTTACACATGTTACCCGAGCCAAGCCAGTTGAGGCAGTATATGTATTTAAAGTAGGGAAATATGCAAAAATAGCCACTTTGAGATAGTAAAGATAAATAATAGTCACTTGGATAAAAAAAATAAAAAATAGTCACTCTTACTATAATACTTCCGCCCTTGCCTAATTCAAATTCATGGATTGATCTAAAAATATAAGACAATTCACGAATTTTACAAACTCAATTCGTGAATTACTCACAAAAATTCTTGAATTCACTAAAAAAAATACATGAATTCACGAATTCACTCAAATTCGTAAATTCACTATAAAAAAAAGTATGAATTCACGAATTCAATTTTGTGAATTCGTGAATTAGTGAAAAAAAAACAAGCAATTCACGAAATTCATTAGTGACTATTTTTTTATCTTTTTTATCTAAGTGATAATTTTATCTTTTTTATCTAAGTGGCAATTTTTTTTTTATCTTTTTTATCTATGTGGTTATTATTTATCTTTACTATCCCAAAGTGGTTATTTTACTAGTTGCTCCTTTAAAATAAGTTATTAAGACTTAAAATAATGGTTATAAAACATAATTTATTTATTTGTTTTTTTCCCCTACTTTTACCCATTCTCATTGATGGAAAGAAAAATAAGAAATAGAAAAAATAGTGGAAAATATTATCGTACAATGTGCTCTCCACTTTTTTTTATATCATGTTTAGCTTTAGAGTAATAAGGGGAAAAAATGGATGTCCAATATATATAACTAGTTTGTATCCAGTCGAAATTTGACGGGATATTATTTTATTGTATATTTATTAAAATAGTAGTATTATGATAATTTGTTAAAACGATTCTCATTTTATTTTTAATTTATTATAAAGTGTCTTAAATCGAAAATATACACTTTTGTTACAAAAAATTTACAATTATGGATGTCGATACATATTAAAAAAATTCCAAAAATTTATTGGCTAATGAGCCACCTGAAAATCAATTTTGTATATAATATACTCGCAGGTGTTTTAAATTCAAAATATACATTTTGTTATAAAAATTTGACAATTATAACTATCGATACATACTAAAAGAATTTTTAAAATATTGGCCAACGGGCCACCTCAAAATTGAATATGAGTCGCATGTGGCTACGTGCACCTGCTGTATCCGCCGATTTAGGCAAAAAAGTTTTGACCAACGGACCAACTCAAAATCGGATATAGTCGTCCGTGGCTAGGCCCACCTACTGCATCCGGCGATTTAAGGGTCTAACAAACCTCCCCCACCAAAACTCGAAGACGTCCTCGTCATGTGGGATAACCCTCTTGTATTCAATTCATTTTCAGCAACAACTCACTCACCACAAGCGAGTTATCCCGGCACACCACGTTTGTTGCTTGACGCAGCTCCCGCCAAGACTTTTGCATACGTGAGCACACCACGACTCATACTTGGCTATTTCATCGCCATGTCCTTCCCAGGCTCCCCACGGCCCACTTTCGGCATGTCCTGACCCTCATCCAACACTTGCATACCCGAAATGTACTGCATCATATTGACCCGAGCATCCTCCTCCACGGATTCAGCGGCACAGCCACTCCGCTTCGGACAACCCTGTATCCGGTGGTCTCCATCACATATGAAGCACCCACGAAGCTTGTCCCCGCCTGCTAAGCATGACTCGTCACACCACCAGCGTTGGGTCGTTAAAAGTCTTCTTGTTCCAACCTTTCCCCTTGTCCTTAACATGTCCTGCATCCCATGTTCGGGCTCGGAAGAGCCACCTGCCTTCAAGTCCACCAACTCCTCGGCAAATCCTTGATCCGTAAGCACATCATCTCAATTTGGGCACAACGTTGCAATACGTAAGAGCATTTTAAAATCTTTTTGGTCAACGGACCACCTCAAAATCAAAATAGTATCGGAGCCAAAAAAAAAAAAAATCTTAGCCAACAAGCCACTCAATACCAAATAGTGTTAGGGCAAAAATATTTTTTACTTAAAATCAGTTTAGCCTGATCAACCTGAATTGAAAAATAGTATTATGATAATTTGTTAGAAAATATATTTTACAAAGTCGCGTTAAATTTTATTAGAAAAATAGTTTAATGCGATGTACTCCATTATCGAGTAGTTGTACTCTATGTATACGTATTAATAAAAAAATCATATCATTGAAGGAAATCTCCATTATGAAATTTTTCATGGCCAATGGACTACCTCAAAATCAATATAGTTAGGGCCAAAATATTTTAACACAAAAAAATAAATAAATTAGTCAATCCGAATTGAAAATAGCCCACGAAGCTCATTTTGTGTCTAATTATTGTCAATTGTTTTAAATTAAAAAATATACTTTTTGTTACAAAAAAATCGACAATACATACTAAAAGAATTTAGAAAATTTATTGGCCAATGAGCCACCTCAAAATTGAATTTGTGTTTAAGAATTAAAAATATATTTTTCGTTACAAAAATTTGTCAATTGTGGTTATCGATACAAACTAAAAGAATATCAAAATTGTTTGGGCGGGCCACCTCAAATTTGAAATTGTGTTAGATAGGCCCGCAACAAAATATTTTACTTTCGGTTTCTTTCCTTTCTTTTTTCAATTTTGAGAAGAATAGCAACATTAAAATATTTTTTGGGTCATAGTTCGATCGGTTGAACCGTCTAATAAATAAATTAATAAAAATAATAAAAAAAATCTATTGTATATTTATAAATATCAAAAAAATATGATTTATATAGTATAGGTTCATAAAAATTTAAGAAACACATGTTAAAATCAATAAAAAAATATATACATATTCATATTATATATATTTATACTCAAAATATATATTTATAATTTTATAAATGAACATAATGTAGTTGATAATGATTCAAAACTGATTGAATAATGAATGTATATATATTGTAAGCCTTAAAATAAGTATTATTTAGTGATGTGGTGTAGTGGTACAAAACATAGTCTATCATTTGGGAGATCATGAGTTCGAATCCTCCAATTCTCATAATTAATATAATTAAATTTAAATTTTATGTATAATATAAATAGATAATAATAATCAATATATTAATATATATATATATATATATGATAATTAATATGTATAAATATGTAGATTTAGATAAATAGAAATATATTAATGTATATAAATAATAATTAATGTGTAAATATGTAGATTTTAGATAAATAAAAATGGAGGCCGTAAGAGACGCCACGTAGGCGCATGACGGAACGTATAATATATTGATTGATCGATTGATATCGATGATTATATATACTCCGCCTTTATCTCAAAGAGAACACAATTTAGTATGTTCTCAATTTATTATGTGTGCATTTGTATGCACAAATCCAAAAACTAGGAGAGAGGACGCCGACGTGGCACCACATCCTTGGATTACTGTTTCAGCCATCGGTGGGCGCCGCCTTACTGTGTCCATTTTTCACTCCCAAATCCTTCCGAAAAATATCAAAACCCGAAAACCTTCTCTATTCATTTCAATTCCTTATCCATCTAAAATTAAACATAAAGATTACGATTTGTCGATCGTCCACGCATACACACACATATATATATACGATAGAAAAAGAAAAACAATACCGTACACACACCCAATTTCAGAAGAAATAGAAAGATTCTTCTAGATGCAAATGGATTCGGCGCCAGTAAATTGGGAAGCGCTCGATGCTCTCGTGATCGACTTCGCCAACTCGGAGCGATTGATCCACGACTCGTCGCCGCCGCCCTCGCCGTCCTCCTCCTACAGGTGGCGCCTCCTGATTTGCCAGATCAGGCGCTCCATTGAGTCCGGCGACATTGACTCCGCTATTGACCTCCTCCAGGCCTACGCCCCCGCCGTCCTAGACGATCACCGCCTCCTCTTTCGTCTCCAAAAACAGGCATGAGCTTCAGCTTCTCTCTATTGAAACAATTGGCTTTTCTTACGTTGAGTAATTTTTTTTTTTATTTTTTTTTCATTGCTGGAGTTAGAAATTCATTGAGCTTTTGAGGAAAGGAACTGCCGATGATCGTGATTCTGCAATAACGTGCGCGCGAAAATCTCTTGCACCGCGCGCATTGGATGCCTATCCGGTACCCTTAATTAGTTTCCGTTTTTCATTTCACTCGTTTTTTAGTGAATTCATATGAGCTCGTGCATTACAGTCTTCCTTTTGCTGGAGGATGTTATATTGTTATTGTTTGTTGCCAAGTTTCCTGTTGTTTTACTTGAGAAGTTGCTCAATTGCTGATTCATTTTTGTTTCCCATTCAAGGAAGCTTATGAGGAATTCAAGCATGCTCTTCTTGCCTTTATTTATGACAAGGAGGATCAGATGTCTCCTGTGGCAAATGAGGTAAGCCGATATACATTGTGGTTATGAAGAAATTGCATCCGTTTATGCCTGTTTCTTTAGTTGTTATTCATAGTTTTGTTGGAATATATATTTATATGATGAGTTCTTGTGAGTAAATCTTCAAGTACTCTGCATAATCAGTGTTAAAGAATTCATTCAGCCAGGCGCCAGCCTTAGCAAATATGGCCAAGTTGGCCTAAAAATGTGGTAAGTTGCCTAGGCGAGCAAGGTGGGCTAGGATGCCATTTTTGGGGGCTTGCTTTGAGTTTTTATTAAAAAATGACCAAATTATATGATATTATTAGCTTATGAAATGTATTCACATTGATTTGCTTACCAGTTAAGGAAATCAATGTAAAATATGAAAACATGGATATGCATAGTGGCACGTACACAAGAGTGTTGCAACCTTCAGTATAGTTGGTCCCATGTTCGTCAAGTTCTTGTTTAATGTGCTTTTGGCTGATACTTAATTTTTATTTTGATGATCTAATAGCCATAGACAAGTAGCTGGAATGCTAATTTGCTTCCTGTAATTGTTTCAGTGGGCTGAGAGAAGAAGGTTTGAGATTGCAGGGCTGCTATCTACTATTTTACGGGACCATTTGCAAGCATATGATCCCATTTTTTCATTGACATTGAGATATTTAATAAGGTATGTTGTCTCCCTTCTTTCTACAATGATATAGGGAGGTTGACTTGGTTATACATGTTGCAATTAGATTCAGAATAAAGGGATACCACAAAACTGCGGAGTTTCATGTAGCAAATAAGTTTGTGCTCATTCACTCAGATTAAGTTTATTTTCCGTTGTTGAACCTTTTTCTGGTGTGCAGTATACATAAGGGATTTTGCCTTCATCAAGGAGTTCCATCACCCATTGCCAATCTTACAGAGAGGCTGCTCCTTGAGGAGCGCGATCCACCTGCTACACCACAAGAAAGTTTGTTTGAAGCGCCTCCATTTGATGAGGTGCAGCACTTAGAAAGTTGGTTTATCCAAACGAGCCTCTTCAGGCGGCAGCATCACAGAAACTCATTGCTTGCTTAAGAAATTATGTATCAATTTTTGGATTTACTTATGTTTGGTTTACCCATCAGGTGGATATTCAAGCCCTTGCTCATGCTGTGGAGATTACCAGACAGGGTGCCATTGATAGCTTGAGGTTTGCCAAGGGTGATATATACAAGGCATTTCAGGTCAATGTCATGTGACTTAATCTTAAAACATAAATTGATTAATTTTTTTTTTTATAAATTACTTTTTTAGTTGTTCGAAAAAATTCTTTCCTCGTGGGAAACATCCTGTAGGGCACAAAAATAAAATAATGTTTTCATTTACATTTAAAGAAAGAAAAAGAAATCTTGAAATTGATTGTGGTGACGGTGAGAAAAAAATAAAATGATATCAATGATTCTTGATCAGGACTTTTAAGTTTTAACCATGTGATTTAACAGTATATTTAAGTTTGTATACAGTGTAGTCATTGTTAATGTTGAAGCATGGGAGATAATTAAAGGCATCTATTGGCTTGAGTTCTTTTTAGCCATCTCTTGCAGTATTTATTACTTAAGTCATCATTGTGGAGAAGAGTACTCGTTTTCTTGTTGTTGCCTTTTATCTTCACTTCTACATGGATTTAACATGGAGGATTGCTAGTTGCTATCAAACATTAAAAATTTGTTGATTTTGTATTCTGTCTACACAGTATTGGCAGAATCTCGCCCCCCTCCATGCTTCCCAACCTCCACTAGCTACTATGAATCTATGATCAAAGTCAAGTGCTGTATTCTGTTTTAATGCCTGTAATACTGCCTTCTTGTGAGAACATGAACACGTTGCTACAATTAGTTGGTTTAAATGGTAGATAATTGCACATTCTATGTGCATTGAACTGTCTGTTGAAAATTTGTTGAACCCTGAAAGTGCATCGGCTATCAGTTTGTTTAATTGGTATGTGGGATTCCATATTATATAATTATAATAGAATAGGGAAGTTCTATCCTACACTTACATGTACTACACCCGTAATCACATTTCAATATTTTAATAATATAATTTATATTAAGAAAATAATATATTGTGAGGTCTGGGTGTACTACATGTACACACAAGAAAAATCTAAATGGAACATTACTCCCAAGTTCTATTTAGGGTACCAAAAATGCTCAAACTTGAGCCAGAGATAGAAACTATTAAATACTTATTGTTGCAACTTGTCTATGGAACCTTTATGTGTTTTTGAGGCTTAAGAATCTTACATTTTGTTGGATTATCACAGAATGAATTATGCCGGATGAAAGTAGATATCTCAACGCTGGATGAACTTGTTCACGAATACTGTATTTATAGGGGTATCGTGGACCCTGGCCCAACAACTTCAGGTGTGTTGTCTCTTTTAAGCTGCTTCACACCTTGAATTAGTATTTGTGTTTTTAACTGTTTTGATAATTTCATTTGTTATATTAATGACAGGATTGCATGCTACATTTGGAATCGAAAATGAGGATAAATGGGAAGCTGGCAGCAGTTTATCTGAAAATTGTTCAATTATTACTGATAGTGATATGTCAGTGAGCAGTGCCCCGATGGAAGTTTCTCGGATTAATATGGATTCAGTGAGCACACAAAATTCTGAAATGGAAGTGCGATATCCCTGTGAGATGAATAGCCTAAGTGAAGATTGTAGTACCAGTAGAGTATGCTACCCTGGAGACAACATAACATTGCATAGAAACAGAAGCCTTGGAAGTGGGGATAGGGGTAAACGCAAAAGATGGAGGGGGAGAGATGAATGTCTCGGAGTTGCTTCTGAAGATTTCACTGGAAGCTGCTGCAAAGATGGGCTTGGTTCAACTGCCTTACTTGGTTGCACAAACATGGTAAAATTGCACTATTAGATTCTACTTCCAATAATATTATTCTTAATGCTGTTTATTGTGCAGGATTTGGAGAAGTCCATGATGAAAAATGTAAGCAATAGGATTGACAAGTTTGAGATTATATTGGGTATGAAGGAATTAGCTAGTGCAGGTATGACTGCAGAGGTTGTTGAAGAAATAAATGGCCTGGATCCAGATTTTTTCGATCAGAACCCAACTCTGCTTTTCCAACTGAAGCAGGTTTATGTCCTTGTGCAATTCCTACGTACCATTATCTATCTGCAATAGAAGGTGTTTTACGTGATTTTGCTTTTCTCATGCAGGTCGAATTTTTTAAGCTTGTAAACGTGGGTGATCATTCTGGGGCACTGAAGGTCGCCTCATCTCATTTGGGTCCCTTGGCCGGTAAATATCCAGCTTTGCTAAAGCCCTTGAGAGAGACCTTGTTTGCTTTGCTCCAGTCAAGTGAAGAACCTAGTGGCAAACACTTGCCCTTAGGTGCCCTTGCAACTTCACTCCAGGTATTGTACTTCACAATTGCTTCTCGTCATTTATTATGCGATGCTTACCTTGAGTTATCCTCTTGTGTTTCTTTCCATCCACTTTATTGTTCAGCTGGTAATTATAGATTTTTGTACCTTTTTTCTGGGCAATTAGTATACTGTATACTATTCATGCTTTTATATTCATGATCATGATGGAGAAGCAACTGGTCATTAGATTTGTAGGATCAGGATTTAAAGGTGTTAGGGTCGGGGTCACGGTTCTGACATCTAGATTGATAGAGTGAATGTGAATTGAACAGAAACTTTAACAGAAAACTGAAAATTGCCCTCTCCAAAATCAGGCCGTACATGAACCTTAATTACTGAAGGACTATTAACTATTCCATGTGGCTCAAGGCTCAAGCATGACCAACCCATGCAATCCCAAAACTGTAACTCTGCAGCAACTCAGAACTAAATAACGAACTTACAAACTAATAACTTAACAATTAACTACTTCCTGAACTCGCATAGAAACACTCAATGGTGCATGCCTGCTATAATATATGGATTGGTTTCTTGGTTGAGCACTCCCCTACCCTGAGAAAAAAATGAAGTCTGGACTGAGGAAAAGACATCTGTATCAACGCTTTCATTCCCTACCAGTATTTAGGGTTAACTTTACTCCTTTCACTACTTTTTTACATTTTAAAATGACTGATTCCCTGCAACTACCCTTCTCATACTGATTGTATGGTTCATTCTATGATGACAGAGTGGTGCTTTTCTTTTGTCCTACTGAAAAAAGTGCTTAATGAATTTTTCACCTTTATCTAGTCTACCACATAGTATGTGTTTGCATATATATATATATATATTGATTTGCACTTCTAAGTTCTTACACACAGTGTGTGTGTTTGCTTGTGACTGCCTAAGTAAAGTGTTTTCCCCCTTGGAGTGAGCTTTGCTGGAAAGGAAAAAAGCACCAAGATAATGAAATAACCGGCACACAAATCTAATCTTTCATTCAATCTTATGATTTCTTACCCTTCTTGGTAATTTTATTAGAGTGGAATCTCAAGTTTTTCCATCCTTTTTTTTCTTTGATATGTCTGAACTATAGGCAGACTGCATAAAACTGGGCTGGCTGTGTAAAATCGATCAAACTATTGAAGAGTACTGTAGTTTTGATGTGAATATATTTGAATGTATTTGCTGATATTGACTTATATCGTCTGTGAAATGTGCACTCAACTGAAATCACCTTGTGTGAAGGTTGCAATTGGTAGAAGGTTTGGTATCGAAGAACCCCAGCTTATGAAGATCGTAAGGGCCACCCTCCACACTCACACCGAATGGTTCAAGCTTCAGATGTGTAAAGACCAATTCGATGGCCTCTTATGGATCAAATCCTTAAAAGAACATGGCGGTCCCTTGTTAGGTGACGCAGCTTCTAAGACAACTACTGAGACATGCACTCAAGGATCCTCTCCGGTTACAATATCCTCCAGCAACACGAGAGTGCAGGAAGATGGTAGTAGTTCTAATCAGATCTCTTCCAGTGATACCGGATGCGATGAAAATGCAATTCTGAAAGTGATGGTGCGTTCTCATTTACTTATCTATGAAGGTTGTTTACTTTCACATTGAGTGAATAGTACCACTTGTTATAACCTAGGGGTGTTTGCTTGGGTAATAAGATTGATAGATAAATAAAAGGATTGTTGTCAAATTAAATTTCCTATTTTACCTAAATTTGCAATTACAACACCATTTTATTCAATTTATGTGAATGGGATCACGCCCAGTTTTTTGAGTAGCTGAAATTATGTTATATCCAAATGGATTATCAATTTCTTGATACACCCCCAAAATATTTAATTTCCAAATAAAGTTTGCTCTTTGGAGGAAAAAATCATCATAAGTCTGCGATCAGAAAAATTGGGAATGGTCCCAATTTGAAAAAATCGAATAGGTTATGTTATTGTGCATATGTTTGACACATTTTGAAAGTGGTTAAAATTGCAAATTGAGATAAATGTGGTGATTTAAGTCGACAATAATCCTAAAATATATAGTTTAGTCTACCATTTAATTTGAATTTTAAAAAAAATACTTTTTCGTGTCGGAATACCTTAGCATTTCAGTCGTGAACAAAATGCTCTTTCTGGTCTGTCTCATTTAAGTGACTGCTACTTGCCCGCCCTGTTCTTCTTGAACCCACTACTGTAAATCCACCGAATGAAAAAACGGACTTAAAAAGTTACCTGAGAATCAGGTAGTCTTATGATGTACTATACTGAATCACAATAATTATTTACGTGCGTTATTGTTTCAGGAATTTCTTGCTCTGCCGAGAGGAGATGCGATTCATCTACTTTCCCAGTATAATGGAAATGCAGAAACAGTGATCCAGCAGATATTTGCTTAGCTTAAGGTTGTACATCCAAACCAAAAATAGTCCATTGCTATTTGATTAGACTATTTATACATGGGTTACACCTAGATTATATAGTTATGCCATAGGAGAATATCTTGCTATGAAATTGTGAATACATAAGACATACATATCTTGGTGGGGAATAAATAGTTTGCTCGTTTGGCTTTGTATCATTCAGAGGTAAAAATGATCATTCATTGTTCCTTGCACGAGTGCGACACTAGATGAGCTGATTCTGCTGCAGGTTCAGTGAAGCTGCTGCCACGACGTGTTTCCTCATGAACCATGGTGCTATCTATTTATACGCGTGAACCCTAAAAAAGTTCATTTGTGCTTGTTCTGACGGGCGTTCTTCTGGAGAGAAATATTGATATAGCAACCTTCTCGAAAATATAGATTTTGTTGTGACCTTCGGATTTGACGTCTCATTATCGTTTCCTTTTCTATTTCGTTGTTTCATTCTTGTCATTTGCTTTGATCTTCTTAGTTAGTTTCTCCACAGCTTTTGCTATTTTTTCTTGATTTTTCGAATGTAGATGGTTGAGAGAAACTTATCTATAATTTGAAGAATTTTATGCTCACACATGTTAAAGGATGAAGAATACTTAGTCGGGTGTTCTTATTTACTCGGTGGTGAAGTGAACTTGCTATTTTAGCTTTCTCCTCTCATATATCTAATTAAATCGTGTTGATCATGTGAAGTGGAATATCTTCAAATAGTCACATAAAATTTAGGGACAGAAAATATAAAAAGGTAAAATGCGTTCCTGTACTTTTAATTTTTGCGGCCAATTTTTTCATTTTAGTTAGTCTGCATTTGACTTCAAAAGATCTTTATCCTTTTTTATATCAGTAGATCTTTGTTTAACAGTATTATAGGAGTCATTTTTAATTATTCCGTTATGCATAGATATATAGCATAACGTCATTTTTTGGTTCATCAATTTCTACCGTATATTGTAATTGAAAATTCAATGTAAACAATATGCATTCTAAATGAAAATACTTGTAACTTAAGTAGTTCTTCTGTTCGACTCCACATTTGCTTAAAACTTGTAACCTGATCAAATCATGATCTTCTCTAAAAATGGTAGAAGTAACTATTTGTGTCCTTTACTCTTTCCTTCCACACTCTCGTCTTCTTTATCTGAAAAATGAGAAACTTATTAAAATGAAGAAATTGTTGCTCTCTACGGACTACGATCATCATAATCTTCAACAATCTATTTTACCTTTTTGCTCAATTTTGTCAAACATATTTTCAATCATAACAATTAAATTCGGTAATTCGGTAAATTATTATTATTATTATTATTATTATTATTATTATTATTATTATTATTATTATTATTATTATTATTATTATTATTATTATATTTTAAATTGCATCTAAGGAGTACAGATAGTTCAACTGTAGAGGTTATGTGCATGATTATCATGATTTATGCACTGTTCGTGCAGAATTATACAATAAAACGTTTATGAATGTATTTTTTGTATTGCATCAAAAGAGTACAAATAGTCCAACAAATCTCTCTAACGATAGGAAGTGATTCTTCTTCAAGTTGGCCTGCAGTGATCACAAATGCATAACTTGCCAACAAGAAATCGAAATGACTCGTAACTAAAGGCTTAGCGAACAAAATGTAATTAACATCTTTCGCTGGACATCCCAAAAAGGAAAACGTAACGTCTAGGATGAGACGGAGGGAATAATTGATTTCATTACTTGTTATTTGGATCGAGTAACGAGTAACGGTTATCATTACAATGTGGTTATTTTGTCAAATACGTCTTTAGACTAGATTTATCAATGACCCAATGAAAAGGTCATGCACATAAGACAAAGAGTTGAACAATAAAAGAAAATAATAATTCAATTTTTACTCCACGACCCAAGTTTTCAACAACCCAATTCACAACTTGGGTCATCTAATTGGAAGCTGCCATGTGTCATGGTCTTATTGGATCACTAGATTTTTAGAAGATAATTCTTCTTATCCTAATATTATCTAAAATATATGTTAAAAAAATAAAAATATATATACCATAATTTATGTCTTTCAATTCTCTATAAATAGAAATCCATATTGATATAGTTTGATACAAAAAAAAAAAAAAAAAAAAAAAACCTCTTCGTTCCATTTTCATATTATCTTTCCGAATAAATTTCTCCCTTTTTTGATAGTATGGATCCAAATGATCCAAATAATTTCTCAAACTCTCAAAATTATTCATACCCAAATGATCCAAACTACCAGACTTATTATCCAAATTCTCAAAATTATTCATACTCCAATTATCCAAATTCTCAAGATTTACCATTCTCCCCAAGCTATCCAAATTCTGAACATCAGCAAAACTCTCAATATTATCAAAACACTGAATTTTCTCCCACTGAAAATAACATTTCTGTTGAACTGCCAAAAAAAAAAAAGGAAAAGGGGAACAAAACTCCTTGGCGTACATCACGCTTGGGTTGCATTTGTCAAGTCAATTATTGCTCCACAACTTCGCAAACATAAGTTATTTGCCCAACATCAAGAGTCTGTTAGGAAAGATGTCGAACGAGCATTTGGTGTGCTACAAGCTCGTTTTTTGCGGACTCAAGAGTACAAGTTGAAGATGATGAAGTTTGTCCTCTTACATGACTAATCGGGCACAACTTCGAAACAGAGAAAGTCATGAAGCTCTTAAAGAGGATTTAGTTGAACATATATGGCAAAAATTTGCTAGTAATAATTAACTATGTAATTTGTTGTTAGTAATTGTCATTTTGTATTTCAAGCAATTGAAATTTTGTATTTCATCCAAGTATTTATAATATGATTGTTTCGTTCTATCTCGTAAATAATTTCTTGTAATTTTTTTTATTTTATTTGAAGCTTTTAAAAAAATGACTAAAAAAATTATAAATTTAGCATAATACATTATATAATTTTATAATTTTAAATATCAAAATAATAAATAATATAAAACTCATTATAGCTAAAAAGTAATATGTAAAATAAATTATATTGTATATTAGGTTGGGTCATTGATAACTGATATAGGTTGTGAAATTATGTTGGGTTGTAGATTGTGTAGGTGGAGGAGTGAGAAAATAATATTTTATGTATAGGTTGAGTTGTGGTGGATTGCTAATAAATGTAGTCTTAGAGCTTATAAGCTCTTAACGAGTTTATTTTGTCAAACACATTTTTATAGCTTATAAGTTGCTTTTAAAGAGATTATAAGCTTAGTCAAACACCACTAAGTACACAAATAAACATTATAATCATATGAGTGACCCACTTACACAATACATTTACACCACAAAGCATATCTTTCTTAATTTTCATTTTAAAAAAAAAAAAAAGAAGAAAAAGAAAAACCTGAACATCTGGAACGAGATGGAAGGAGTAATTAATTCCCTTTGCATACCCAAAATGGGCAACCTCCCTAATTGACTACAACTCATTAAGCTTCTATTTGTTGTATGCCCTTTAGGAAAAGGCTTACCTAGCACGGCTAGCACGATTCTTAAGAAAATAGAAATGCTCACTGATAGGATGTGGCCCAGAAAAAATAGAAGTGAAACCCAAGAGAAATTAGGGCTAGGGTTATGTGTGTAGATCTTCTATAAATAGGGGGAAAAAAACCTTGTAAAGGGGACGGAAAGTATTCGAATAAAATTCATACTCTTGCTCCGTGGACGTAGATCTCATTAAAGATCGAACCACATAATTTTTTGGTGTTCTTTTACATTCTCGTTACGCTTTTTAATTTCCCCAAGAAAACCAAGATCGAACAGTGGGAAACGATTATTTTGTGTTTGAAGATCGAAAATTTTCTGGGAAGAATTAAGGCAGAGAGAATGATTCAGAGAAAAAAAAAAAAAAAAAAAAAAACTTTGAAGGCTGAAAGGCCATCAGGCACGTTTTGCAGAGGGGGTGAAACAGAGAGGGGGAGTGGGGGCGAAAAAGGACGTTCAACCACCATCCGCACAGCCGCCGCTCTATCCTCCGCCAAGCTGCGCCACCGCCGCGACGAAGGCGACAACGCCTCTCCCAGGTCAAAGGCGACGCCGCCGGCTTTCGAAAGGCTCAGATCTGTGACTACCTCCCGCGCGAAGAAGGCGATGCCTCCGCTCCGTGGAATCGCGGCCGCACCTCCGCCAAGCTGCGCCACCGCCGCGACGAAGGCGACAACGCCTCTCCCAGGTCCATCCTCCGTCACCTCCAAGCTGCACCTGACGAGCTGCAGTACTTCCCCGAGCTTCCGACATCGCACCTGCAGCAGCAGTAGGCCGAGCTGCAGCAGCGCAATGCCGACGTCGCCGCAACACCTCCGAGCGTGCCCCGACGTCGAGCTCGCCCCTGCCGACTCCGTCGAAGAGATGCCGAGCTTCAGCCCTCCGTCGAGCCGACGTCGCCGCAACAGCCGCAGCAGCAAGCCGAGCTCACCCGCGCCATGCGCGACGCCGCACCCGTAGCAACAGGCCGAACTCACCCGCGCCATGCTGACGCGGCACCCGCAGCAACAGACTGAGCTCGCCCGCGCCATGCGCGACGCCGCACCCGTAGCAACAGGCCGAACTCACCCGCGCCATGCTGACGCGGCACCCGCAGCAACAGGCTGAGCTCGCCCGCGCCATGCCGATGTCGCACCAGCAGCACCACCGGACTCCTCCGCCGAGCTCCCCGTCGAGCTCTCCCGACAAACTGCAAGCCGATGTCACCGTAGCACTGTCGTGCGCCTCCACCGAACCCCCGAGACGACGTCATGAACGCCGGGCTGTAGCCGGGAAGCAGCACCTCCATGCCGAGCTTCGCTCACGAAGTCGAAAGCGACGATGTCATGAACGCCGAGCTGCCGAGTACGCCGAGTTGCCGACATCATCGCCGCAGCACCGCCGAGCTGCACCTGCGTGGGCAGACGTCGCCGCAACAGCAGCCAGCCGAACTGAAGCTCCCCGCCGACATCGCCGCAGCCCCAACGCCGAGCTATTCTGACGAGCTGCAGCACCTGCAGCTCTCCGCCAAGCAGCAGGCCGTGGACACCCGCCCCTGTCGAACCGAACTGAAGCTCTCCTCCAAGCTCCTCCGTCGAGCTGCGTCATGCCGACATCGTCGCCGCAGCACCGCCGAGCTGCACCTGCGTGGGCAGACGTCGCCGCAATAGCAGCCAGCCGAACTGAAGCTCCCCGCCTCGTCGCCGCAGCACCTCCGAGCTGTAGCGTCAAGCTCGCCCCCGCCGAAGAGCAGCCGAGCTGCAGCAGTGGGCCGAGCTGACGAGCTGCACCGCCGCAGCACCCGACGAGCTGCAGCACTTCCCCGAGCTGCCGCGTCTACCCCGCCGAGCTGCTTCACTGCACCATCTCCGAACCAAGCATCCGAGTTAGCGTCGCTGAGGCACCACCGAGCCCTGAGCCGACATTGCCACGAAGCTTCTACGTCGAAGCACGGCGCCGACCTCTCAACGCCGACTCATCAAGAAAAGACCCGAGAATGTCTTCTCGCGAAGGTCAATTCTTAATTCTAATTTCTTTTATTAGTTATATATATATATATATAGGGAGTGGATCAAATAGAAACCACCCCTTAGGTAGTAACTAGGAACCATTTTGTGCCCTTGATCTTATGCAATCAACCATCCAAATTTGATCTCATTAATAAGTTATTGTCTAATTTCTTTGATTATTAGCGTAACAAGAAGGACAAATGCGTAAATGATTACAAGATGTAACTACCACAATTGCTAAAATGTTGGCGGCATAATCAGGATTTTGATAGGATGGAACATCTAAAAGTATTGCAATTTAATATTAAATATTTGAGACATTATTAACGTATTCTTAAAAGCTAAATTTTTGCTTATTTTGATTTGATGAATTGTTTCATATTTCATAAAATTCTGCTTAGAATAATATTCTTTATATAAATATACCAGATTTTGAATTGCATATTTATGATAAATATATGCTTAATTTCAATGCTTGAATTGTTTATTTAAATATGTATATAGAAATGATTATTTAGACCTTTCAAATTGCTTATTTAATCATTTCAATTGTTTATTTTCACTTTGTGAATTTCTTATTTATATTTCTCGAAATGCTTATTTAGACCTTTCAAATTGCTTATTTTCACTGTATGAATTGTTTATTTAAACATTTCAAATTGCTTATTTCCACTTTGTAAATTGCTTATTTATATTTCTCGAAATGCTTATTTAGACCTTTCAAATTGATTATTTATACATTTCAAATTGTTTATTTACACTTTGTGAATTGCTTATTTATGTATCCCGAATTGCATATTAAGACCTTTCAAATTGCTTATTAAGACATTTAAAGTTGTTTATTTGCACTTTACGAATTGGTAATGGAGACCTCTAAAATTCAATTGCTTATTATTTCTTGGGTTAGTCATACTTTAAAAATATATTTCTTGTATATATATATAATTATATTTTGAATTGCTTATTTATTCTTATAATTGCTTATTTAGATATTTCAAATTGCTTATTTTCACTTTGTGAATTGCTTATTTTTATATCTCGAAATGCTTATTTAAACCTTTCAAATTGCTTATTTTCACTTTGTGAATTGCTTATTTAAACATTTCAAATTGCTTATTTATAATTGCTTATTTAGACATTTCAAATTGCTTATTTCCACTTCATGAATTGCTTATTTTATATATCTCGAATTGCATATTAAGACCTTTAACGTGTCGCTTGTTATCTTTTTGCTTATTATTATTATTATTATTATTATTATTATTAGATGCTATCTCGTATTGCTTGTTATCATTATTAATTTAATTTAATTTTATTTTCATAACAAGCTTATCAATTGTATGAATTATTTTTATATACATAGAAGTCAGCTCCTAAAGAAATTTGTTATTGCATATACTATTGACTTTGCCTTTTTAAATAAATCGATGCATGTTTATTAATAAAACAAACAAACAAAAAAAAAGAAAGAAAAACACAATTACTATGCGTTACAAAAAAATTGTACATAAAAAGTCAAGTCATCCCATAATTTACGAGATTTGCCGTTACCAATGATGGTATTTGATAGGATGTGGCCCAGAAGAAATAGAAGTGAAGCCCAATATCAAGCCCAAGAGAAATTAGGGTTAGGGTTATTTAAATCCTCTATAAATAGAGGAAAGAAACCTTGTAAAAGGGGACGGAAAGTATTCGAATAAAATTCATACTCTTGCTCCGTGGACGTAGATCTCACAAAAGATCGAACCACGTAATTTTCTGGTGTTCTTTTACATTCTCTCTACGCTATTTAATTTCCCCAAGAAAATCAAGATGCAACACTGGCGCCGTCTGTGGGAATCGATCAATTTGTGTTACAGATCGAAAATTTTCTTTGGGGGATTTAGGCGCAGGGAATGATTCACGCCGAAAAAAAAAAAGAGGAATGTTCAACCGCCATCCTGCGCGAAGCTCCATCCCCCCCACACGGAGAAGGCGACGCCGCCACAGCTCCACCACCGAGCAGCCCGCCATTATGGCAGCAAAGCTGCCCAGAAGAGTCACTGCCGCCGCTCCATGGAATCATGGCCGCACTGCAGCCACCAGCAGCAGAGCGCACAGCGGATCCTCCGCAAGTTCACACGGCGGTGCAGGACGCCGTCGTCGAGGCTGTGGCAGGTGGCGAACGAGCTGGCGCCGCGTCCGGCGTCGAAGAGCACCTCCAAGCTGCACCAGCAGCAGAGCGCGCAGCGGATTCTCCGCGAGTTCGCACGGCGGTGCAGGACGCCGTCGTCGAGGCTGTGGCAGGTGGCGAACGAGCTGGCGCTGCGTCCGGTGTTGAAGAGCACCTCCGAGCTGCACCAGCAGCACCTCTATGCCGAGCTGCCGCAGCACCCACCCCGCCGAGCTCTTCCGCCGGGCTCCTTGCCGAGCTGATGCAGCACCTCCGAGCTGCACCAGCAGCACCTCTATGCCGAGCTGCCGACGCCGCACCTGCACCAGCAGCGGGCCGAGCTGCACTAAGCTCGCGACGAAGGGCAGCCGAGCTGCACCGATGTTGAGCTCGCGCTTCGGCCGACTCCGTCGAAGAGATGCCGAGCTGCACTCGACGAGCTGCAGCCACCTCTAGGCCGAGCTGAGAGCCGACATCGCTGCAACACCTCCAAGCTGCACCCGACGAGCAGCAGCACTTCCCCAAGCTGCCGCACCTACACCGCGGAGCTGCCTGACTACGCCTCCGCACCAGCATGGTGACGAGCTGCACCACCAGCAGCTACCGAAAGAGGCCACCTCGGCATCCACGTCGAAGCATGAGCAGGTCGGCTGCACCACCTCCGATGCTGACGCCGAGTTGTGCCTCCGCCACGAAGGCGACGACACCGTACCTGCACCAGCAACGGGCCGAGCCGCAGCTGCAACACCTCCGAGCTCCTCCGTCGAGCCAACGTCGCCACAACATGGTGACGAGCTACACCGCCGTGCTCCTCCGTCGGGCCCCTTACCGAGCTGCACCAGCGCCATGCCGACATCGCCGCAGCACCTCCGAGCGTGCCCTGACGTAGAGCTCGCCCCTGCCGACTCCGTCAAAGAGATGCCGAGCTTCAGCCCTCCGTCGAGCTGACGTCGCCGCAACAACCGCAGCAGCAAGCCGAACTATAGCTCCCCGCCTCGTCGCCGCAGCACCTTCGAGCTGCAGCGTCGAGCTGCGAGACGTCGCCGCAGCAGCATCCGGCCGAACTGAAGCTCTCCTCCGAGCCGCCGAGCTGCCGAGCTGAGTCATGTCGAGCTCCTCCGGCTTCGGCGCAGCACCGCAAAGCTGCAGCACCAACGTTGGTCCCACCCCCTCCGCACCACCGCCAAGCAGCAGGCCGAGCTCCCGCTGACGTCGCCGCAGCCCCAACGCCGAGCTACAGCCCTCCGTTGAGCTGCGTCATGCCGACGTCATCGCCGCAGCACCGCCGAGGTGCACCTGCGTGGGCAGACGTCGCCGCAACAGCAGCCAGCCGAACTGAAGCTCTCCACCTCGTCGCCGTAGCACCTCTGAGCTGCAGCGTCAAGCTCGCCCCCGCCGAAGAGCAGCCGAGCTGCAGCAGTGGGCCGAGCTGACGAGCTGCACCGCCGCAGCACCCGACGAGCTGTAGCACTTCCCCGAGCTGCCGCGTCTTCCCCGCCGAGTTGCTTCACTGCACCATCTCCGAACCGAGCATCCGAGTTGGCGTCGCTGAAGCACCGCCGAGCCCCAAGCCAACATTGCCACGAAGCTTCTACATCGAAGCATGGCGCTGACCTCTCAACGCCGACTCATCAAGAAAAGCCCCGAGAATGTCTTCTCGCGAAGGTCAATTCTTAATTCTAATTTCTTTTATTAGTTATATATATATATATATATATATATATATATATATATATATATATATATATATATATATATATATTACCTAAAGCCAATCCTCGTTTCATATGAGGAAGTGCTCTTAAAAGTCAATCCTTGTCTCACGACGAGGAAGAGCTACCTAAAATTTAAACGCGCGTAGGGAGACCACTCCTATCGATAAATTCGACAAACAAGGAACACGTAAGCCAAAACTTCTTCTTTAGACGAAGTGGCTACGAAGGCCAAAACTTCGTCTCTAGACGAAGTGGCTAATCGAAAGCCGAAACTTCATCTCTAGATGAAGTGGCTAATCGAAAGCCGGAACTTCGTCTCTAGATGAAATGGCTAATCGAAAGCCGAAACTTCATCTCTAGATGAAATGGCTAATCGAAAGCCGAAACTTCATCTTTAGATGAAATGGCTAATCGAAAGCCGAAACTTCGTCTCTAGACGAAGTGGCTAATCAAAAGCCGAAACTTCATCTCTAGATGAAGTGGCTAATCGAAAGCCGAAACTTTGTCTTTAGATGAAATGGCTAATCGAAAGCCGGAACTTCGTCTCTAGACGAAGTGGCTAATCAAAAGCTGAAACTTCATCTCTAGATGAAGTGGCTAATCGAAAGCCGAAACTTCGTCTTTAGATGAAGTGGCTAATCGAAAGCCGGAACTTCATCTCTAGATGAAATGGCTAATCGAAAGCCGAAACTTTATCTCTAGATGAAGTGGCTAATCGAAAGCCGAAACTTCGTCTTTAGATGAAATGGCTAATCGAAAGCCGGAACTTCGTCTCTAGACGAAGTGGCTAATCAAAAGCCGAAACTTCATCTCTAGATGAAGTGGCTAATTGAAAGCCGAAACTTTGTCTTTAGATGAAATGGCTAATCGAAAGCCGGAACTTCGTCTCTAGACGAAGTGGCTAATCAAAAGCTGAAACTTCATCTCTAGATGAAGTGGCTAATCGAAAGCCGGAACTTCGTCTCTAGACGAAGTGGCTAATCAAAAGCCGAAACTTCATCTCTAGATGAAGTGGCTAATCGAAAGCCGAAACTTCGTCTTTAGATGAAATGGTGGCTAATCGAAAGCCGAAACTTCATCTCTAGATGAAGTGGCTAATCGAAAGCCGAAACTTCATCTTTAGACGAAGTGGCTAATCAAAAGCCGAAACTTCATCTCTAGATGAAGTGGCTAATCGAAAGCCGGAACTTCGTCTCTAGACGAAGTGGCTAATCAAAAGCCGAAACTTCATCTCTAGATGAAGTGGCTAATCGAAAGCCGAAACTTCGTCTTTAGATGAAATGGCTAATCGAAAGCCGAAACTTCATCTCTAGATGAAGTGGCTAATCGAAAGCCGAAACTTCATCTTTAGACGAAGTGGCTAATCGAAAGCCGAAACTTCTTCTTTAGATGAAGTGGCTAAATGAAAGCCGAAAACTTCTTCTCTAGATGAAGTGGCTAATCGAAAGCCGAAACTTCGTCTTTAGATGAAGTGGCTAATCGAAAGCCGAAACCTCGTCTTTAGATGAGGTGGCTATTTTAAAGCCAAAACTTCATCTTTAGACGAAGTGGCTATTTGAAAATCGAAACTTCATCTTCGAACGAAGTGGTTAACTTAAAGCCAAAACTTCGTCTTCGAACGAAGTGGTTAACTTAAAGCCAAAACTTCGTCATCAAATGAAGTGGCTATTTCAAAACCGAAACTTCGTCTTCGAACGAAGTGGTTAACTTTAAGCCAAAACTTCGCCTTACAACGGAGTAGAGCTATTTAAAAGCCTAAACTCGTCTAAGACGAGTACGAGCTAGCATTTCGACTTCATCAAAATTCCAATTTCGATGGGGCAAGGCAATTCAAGTTCGACCTCAAATCACACCCTCACTTCTATGTCTTTTTGGGGAGGGATGTGATAGGATGTGGCCCAGAAGAAATAGAAGTGAAACCCAATATCAAGCCCAATATCAAACCCAAGAGAAATTAGGGTTAGGGTTATTTAAATCCTCTATAAATAGAGGAAAGAAACCTTGTAAAAGGGGACGGAAAGTATTCGAATAAAATTCATACTCTTGCTCCGTGGACGTAGATCTCACAAAAGATCGAACCACGTAATTTTCTGGTGTTCTTTTACATTCTCTCTACGCTATTTAATTTCCCCAAGAAAATCAAGATTCAACAGTATTTTACTTATGTAACCTTTTTATTTAGAAAAAAATAGTAAAGTTAAAAATAATCATCAATTAATAACCACCATTGATCTAAGAGAATGAAGGCTCTAGATTGGTTCCTAGTTAACATCTAAGGAATAAGTTCTCATTTGAACCTTCACCTATATATATATATATATATATATATATATATTACCTAAAGCCAATCCTCGTTTCATATGAGGAAGTGCTCTTAAAAGCCAATCCTTGTCTCACGACGAGGAAGAGCTACCTAAAATTTAAACGCGCATAGGGAGACCACTCCTATCGATAAATTCGACAAACAAGGAACTCGAAAGCCGAAACTTCGTCTTTAGACGAAGTGGCTACTCGAAAGTCAAAACTTCGTCTTTAGACGAAGTGGCTACTCGAAAGCCGAAACTTCATCTTTAGACGAAGTGGCTATGAAGGCCGAAACTTCGTCTTTAGACGAAGTGGCTACTCGAAAGCCGAAACTTCATCTTTAGACGAAGTGGCTACACGAAAGCCGAAACTTCATCTTTAGACGAAGTGGCTACTCGAAAGTCAAAACTTCGTCTTTAGACGAAGTGGCTACTCGAAAGCCGAAACTTCGTCTTTAGACGAAGTGGCTACGAAAGCCGAAACTTCGTCTTTAGACGAAGTGGCTACTCGAAAGCCGAAACTTCATCTTTAGACGAAGTGGCTATGAAGGCCGAAACTTCGTCTTTAGACGAAGTGGCTACTCGAAAGCCGAAACTTCATCTTTAGACGAAGTGGCTACTCGAAAGCCGAAACTTCATCTTTAGACGAAGTGGCTACACGAAAGGCGAAACTTCGTCTTTAGACGAAGTGGCTACTCGAAAGCCGAAACTTCATCTTTAGACGAAGTGGCTATGAAAGCCGAAACTTCGTCTTTAGACGAAGTGGCTACTCGAAAATCGAAACTTCATCTTTAGACGAAGTGGCTACGAAAGCCAAAACTTCGTCTTTAGAAGAAGTGGCTATTGGAAAACCCAAACTTCATCTTCGGACGAAGTAGTTAACTTAAAGCCAAAACTTTGTTTTACGACGGAGTAGAGCTATTTAAAAGCCTAAACTCGTCTAAGACAAGTGCGAGCTAGCGTTTCGACTTCGTCGTAATCCTAATTTCGACGGGGCAATGCGATTTTATTACGACATCATCCTAGCGAGGCGGTACGCCAAGGCAATTCAAGCTCGACCTCAAATCACACCCTCACTTCTATGTCTTTTGGGGGGGATGTGATAGGATGTGGCCCAGAAGAAATAGAAGTGAAGCCCAATATCAAGCCCAAGAGAAATTAGGGCTAGGGTTATGTGTGTAGATCTTCTATAAATAACGGGAAAGAAACCTTGTAAAGAGGACGGAAAGTATTCGAATAAAATTCATACTCTTGCTCCGTGGACGTAGATCTCATTAAAGATCGGACCACGTAATTTTTTGGTGTTCTTTTACATTCTCGTTACGCTTTTTAATTTCCCCAAGAAAACCAAGATCGAACACTCACCTCACGGCTGAAAGCTTCAATAAATTGGCGCGAGAGGTTCACACCATAATTAGAGGATGTTTGGCTAAATTTATTTTAAAGAGTGTATAAGATAGTTTAGCAGCGTATAATTAGATGTGTGGTGATAAGAGCTTATAAGTTTCAAGGTGTTAAATAATAGTAGAAGTTATAAGTTCAAAATAGATTAACATAATTCAAATCTGAAAATTTTAAGAAAGATTAAAAAAATCAAAATTTAAAATCTACTATAATTTTACAAAAATCAAATGGAAATAAGATTTTGAAAAAATAAGTTAGGGTGAATCGTGACGGAGCCAGAATTTTGAGTCTGGGGGTTTCGATTTTTGAAAATACACAAGAACTTTTTTTTTTAAATATATAATTGAAAATATGGAATAATTTTAAACAAAATTATAAAGCTTCATTTAAATTGTATTGTTGAAAAATATTAGTAAACATATTGAAAAGAATATTTGCGATGGCAAATTAAACAATTAGCTAAGATGACATGTTTGAACACAGGACCTTTAACTTAAAAGGCATAAGCTATGTCCACCTCACCAAATAACATGTTTGTTATGTCCACTCATAGATAATTATTCTAAAAAATCCAGGGGTTTCCAATGCCCGCAGTAGGAGAAAGTGACGGGCTAGCCCAAGCCCACCGAGCTTTTGAAATTATCCAGGCCACTTGGGGCGGCCCAAAATTATTTCAGGCATCATTTTTCAATGCACAGCCCGGTCCAGAAGTATGTTTCAGTGCAAAATGACCTGATTAGGCCGGGCTTTCTCGGGCCCATCGGGCTTTTTGGGCTACCCGGCCCGGCCCAAAATTCAAAATAGATTAACATAATTCAAATATGAAAATTTAAAGAAAAATAAAAAAAAACATTCAAAATCTATAATCTTACAAAAATCAAATGGAAATAAGATTTTGAAAAAATAAATTAGAGTGAAAGATAGTTTTCAAAAGAAATATTGCCGGAATTTTTATTAATTCGATTCTTCTTCTTCTTTCTTTTAGGCCCTGTTTGGTTTGATAGATTAGATTAAATAAGATTTAATACGGAATATGTCAAGATTGTATCTCGGATAAAAGAAAGTTGTTTGGTTGGCATGTTAATTTTTATATGATTGAAAATTATATTTGGTTCGCAAAATTGTATAGTGTTATATTATTGCTTATTGACTAATATACCCTTCTTACAAGGATATCTAATACTCTCTCCGTCCTATAGATAACGTCTTGTTTCTTTGGGAAAGGAAATTAACGTCTTGTTTCTTTGAGAAAGGAGATTAAGAAGAATGTATAAAATGTAGTAAAAAAAAAAAGTAATAGGGTCCACACTTTTTTATAAATTAATTTTTTCCAAAAATGAAAACGGGATACTATCTATGGGACAAATCCAATAAGAAAAACAAGACGTTAACTATGGGACAGGGGAATATATATTTGTACATTTTAATCCAAAGAATATGAGATTAAATTGGCACCATAATTAAAAGGTATCAAAATATTTCATTGCAATTAAAAATTGACACCAAAATTAAAAAGTATTAAAAATGTCTAATATTTGTTTCTTTAGAAATTTCACACTCAAATTTATTATTTTAATTAAAGAAAATGTGTAAGTTCTTTAAAATTAAAATAATAAATATTGAAAATTCAACTATTTTTTTTTAGCTTAGTGATGATATGAAAAATTCGACTGCAAACATTTGAAATTCAAAGATTGCTATAACATGAAAATGGCTCCCATGCACACCTCATCACCAACACATCACACTCCTTCCTCACACACACAAAGTGTCAAACCGATCTGAATTTATTAGATGAAGGGTAAAATGGTATTATGATTAAGATTTGTCCAAAATAAAATTTGTCAGATGGGGTAGCCTCCGACTTGTATCATGAGATTAAGTGAGATTAAGTCTCGGGACTGCTTATCATGGTATTAAATCTCGGGCCTCAAAGATTGTGAATCCTAGCTATAATCCAAACATCATATTGAATACAATCCTAGATATAGTCATGCCTAATCATGAGAACCAAACGGGCCCTTAGTTTTTCTTTTTCGTTCCGTGCATGAATCCTTTGGGATTAGGACATTACATGTATTAAAGTCTCCAACTAATATGCGGAGTATTTGTTATAAGATAAAATATGAGTTTTAGTGAATATATCATGTTGTTGTAAATAAAATTATAAATATTTATAAATAAAAAAAATTGAACGAAAATCTAAATTCGAAAAACTCGCTTTGGCTCGAAGGTATTCGATAAGTGAAGCTCGACTCTCGGCTCGATACTAAGTGAGTCAAGCTTGAGTACAACTTTTTCTTAGATCGGCTTGGCTCGTGAACAAACCCCAACGACCAGTCGCATTTTCACAAACTTTCAAAGATCTTTTTCGCAAGTGATACTTAGATTAATTTCCATCTAGTTCATATATTTACAATTTGCAATTTTTTTTATATATATATTTTATTTCATGCACTTACGAATTTAGTTTTGTTAAAAACAACATTTATATTTATATCTTTATAAACTCACGATAAATAAATCTTACCCCAAAAACACACCTCAAAATATATAATCAAATGATGTCTATGTATATTTAAATGTGAAAAAGATAAATTAAAAAAATAAAATAAAATAAAAAAACCGCAAAAAAAGGAGACTAGGAGAGAGATAGAGGTGAAAGAGGAGGATAATCACGAAACCGCTCGGGAGAAAAGCTGAAAACCAACTAACTGTAAGTCTCTAACAAATTTAAAAAATATAATTATTACAGATGTACGGCCAGATTTGGCGTTAGCACAACAAACAAATCGAATTTTTCCATACGCTGCATATACAGAGGATTACCACACGCACCAGCACACGCACGAACACACATAATTATTAGTATTTTTTTTGACAAGACTAGGGGGGTGTATTGGTTTTAGATTGTGTAGGATTTTTTTTGACTTTTAAAATCTGGGTGTATTCAATTCGGATTTTTAAAAGTCATTAAAATCCTGAGATATTCAATATAGATTTTTAAAAGTCATTAAAAATCCTGAGGTATTCAATATAGATTTTAAAAAGTCTTAAAAAATGTTTAGGTATTCAACAATCTATGGACTTTCATACTCCATGGATTTTAATTGATTCTCTTTCAAAAATATATATAAATCTCACTCTCCAAAATCTCTTCTCAAAACAAGAGATTTTTAAAATCCATGAGACCAAAACAATTAAAACCCCGGAAGAAAAAAAATTAAACATTTGTTCTTCAATCCATTTCACTTCATCTACTACAACAATTCTCACCATATCTACTACATTCTCCTCCATTCAAGAATCTCAACTTATGCTCAGGCAAGGATCACCTCTTGTGCACATAAACACAACACAAGGTGCAGTGCCCATTTCAAGCACAAATTTATGCACTTTGAGCATTTTTTCCCCATTTTTTTTATATATTTAATTATGCTGAAATTTATAATTATAAAATTATTAATCGTAAGTAAATATTTGGGTCAAGTTTAAAAGTATATAAACCTAATGATGAATAATTAAACTTAAAAGTTTAGAACAAATAATTACCTATAAAAGTCTATTGACAAAAATAAATAATTTAAAACCCAATAAATACATGTAAAATATAGAATATTGATTAATTACTTCTTAAATAAATAAATAAATAAAAATAGCATCACTTTGTGCTGGAAATGGGCACAACACCCTCTACTGTTTATGAGCACAGCAGAGGATCCCCTCCCCTTATGTTCAATTATATATGACGGAGCTAAAACAACACTATGCCCAAATTCTCAAGCTCGGTCTCTCTTCCTACAACGATGTCATGAGGCCGAAATATAATAGTGATGGAAATGAATATGAGAATAATAATGATGAATAATCCTCTCGTCCTCTCTTGGATTATTCCTTTAGTTCTCATCTCTCTCATATTCTAATAACCCCGTCCAAAACTCCAATCTACTCTCCTTCGATTCATTTTCTCTTCTTTACGTCGTCGTTTTTTTTGGTGATGAGGAATTCGAAGATCCGATCCAGAAATTCCTGAACTCAAACCCTAGCCTCCCCACTCTCTATCTCCAATAAGCACAAGATCGCTTCGTTCATGCCCCCATTCTGCACACACCTTCCCCATTTTCAACGTTGATTTCATTTATTTCTGTGTTTTCGTTTGCGCAGATGTTGTAAGCGCGACGGAGAGAGTCGATTTCGAGTAGGTTTTCGTAAGGAGATAATCGAATAAGGTGAGGCACTTTATTTTTCATCGTCGATTTCTTCAATGTGAAATGAGGTTTTATCGATTACCAGAAAAGATCTCGACGTTTAGATTCGAAAAACTCGAAAGATTGATATCTATCCTTTGAAGATTTTGATTTTTTTTTTTTTTCTTCTATTGGATCTGATTTTTTTTTTATTTTTTTTCGAAGTTGATGCGTATATTGTTCTAGAGAGAGAGAGAGAAACCGAACCTTCTGCTCGAAGAAATTAAACTCAGTGAGTTAACTCTCCGAGTTCCGGCCATCATCGTCTTTTTTCTTCAACCTTGAACAGTTAATGCATACACATGTTCTCCAAATAAAATATAATGCTTTCGTTTTCCCCCTTTCTACAATCTTCTGACTTTGTTCATAAATTTAAGAATGGATATATTGACTTTCCATGTCTGCTTCGATTCTCTCATTAATTTATTGCTTTTATTCTGCTTCTCTTCAATCGGAGAAACGAAACTTCGTTCTTATTATTATTAATTTTGTTTCCGAGTTATTAAATTCCCAAAACATGTGCAGTGAGTGGGATTTCGAAGCTCCATTAATTGAGCAGAGAGTAGAGATTGATTTCAGTGCCTGATTATTGATTATTGATTAATTGATTAATTCTCGGTTTTAAATAAACAGTTGATCGGAAAAAAAATGTCGTCGTCGAACTCGCCGTGCGCGGCGTGCAAGTGCCTCCGGCGGAAGTGCACGCAGGAGTGCGTGTTCGCGCCGTACTTCCCGCCGGACAACCCGCAGAAGTTTACCAACGTCCACAAGGTGTTCGGCGCCAGCAACGTGTCGAAGCTGCTCAACGAGCTCAACGCCGGCCAGCGGGAGGAGGCGGTGAACTCGCTGGCCTACGAGGCGGAGTACCGCCTCCGCGACCCCGTCTACGGCTGCGTCGGCCTCATCTCCATCCTCCAGAACCGCCTCAAGCAAGTCCACCTCGACCTCGACATCGCCAAGAAGGAGCTCGCCACCTACATTGGGCCCTCCGCCATGCTCCCCATCCTCAACCCCCACCACCACCCCGGATTCGTCCCGCCCCCCTCCGCCTATCAAGTCATGCCCTACAACGTGCATCAGCCGATGGTGGCTACCGGGATCCCCCACGGGGCCCAGCTCATGATCAGAGAGCCACCTCAGCAGCAGCAACACCAGCAGCAGTTTCTCGAGCAAGAGATGCTAAGGAATTACGAGCAGCAGCAGCAGCAGCAGAATGAGTTGCTGAGATTCAACGGTGTGTTTGAAGATGGCGGAGGAGGGCCGGTGACCGCCACCGGATTCAATCAGATTGCTATGCAGCAGCAGCAGCCTTCGTTAGCGTTGGGGAGTTGCTACGAAGCTATACCTTATCACCACATTCAACAGCAGCAGCAGGAGCAGTCGTCTCATTTAAGTTCTCAACAGCATCTTCATCTCCAGCAAGATCTTCTGATGCAGCAGCAGCAGCAGCAGCAGCAGCAACATGTTACGAATAATCCGGTGCAGCAGCCACGAGCGAAGAAGGAGGAGGAGGAGAGAAGCATTGGTCCATAGTTAGTCTTAGAATTCAAGATATTGATTTCATGCATCGAGGTAAATAATCATTTTGGCAGAGTTAAGTTTTGTTTGATGCTGGCATGCTTACATTCATTATATTCTTGAATGTTTACCCTTGATCGATTACTTCCCAGATTTTTGTATAGCTAGTTTCTTAAATAGTACTTATAACGTTTCTGGTGAAGGCAAGAAGAATGCAAAATTTACTATGTGAATCGTGATTCCAAACCTATAAAAACCCTAAGAACCCTTTCCCTTCCAAGTGGTGATGTTGTTTGCATTTTATGATTTGATGTAGTTGTATTATAATAAATGCAAGCTCCAGTTTATCTAGAGAGAGAGAGAGAGAATTATTAGAAATACTAGTCTTGATCATATCTTGGTGAATGCGAAAGAAGCTCCTGAAAATATTCTGTACAATTAACAAGTTGTTTCGTTTCTTCCCTTTACCTTTAGATCATTAGACATATAATAAGTAGGGCAGGTCTATGTGAGTGGTTGAAAGGCCTATTTGATCTTCCGGGTATGTATAGCCTACTAAAATACTCCATCCGTCCCGTTTTTCTTGGTGCATTTCTTGAAATAATAAATACGTGTCAAGAAAAACGGGAGGAAGGGAATATAATTGACTTCTTTTAGTTAAGAAAGATTATTACATCTCTTTGTGCCTATTTTCTCATGATAAATTGTCAATCTTTAAATTGTTTAAAGGTCACAGTTTGGACCGCCGGAATAAATTATGCATGCAGTAATAAAATTATATATGTAGCGTTGCGTACTTGCGTTAGATCTGCATCTAACTGGTTTAGTCAATGGTTTCAACGTTCCTTCACACGTTATACTAAACAAATACTACTATTACCCTCTTATTTAATGCATACTCTACTAATAATAATACTGTTGTCATATTTAATGACTAGTCATAGAATATTATATTTCCATTTTAAATGGGACAAGATTGTCATGCAATTGTCGTCCAACTCTTCTCTTCATTAATTTTTTTTCTTTTTCTTGCAGCAAATATATTTATTAGCCTGGAGAGATAGATTAATTAATTAATCATCATGAGTTTTCTTATCGTTCTGTTTATCTTCGTTTATGGAACTTGGAAAGATAATAATTTTCAGTTTTAAAGGGTTACTTGCTTTTGCCGGAATCGCAGTATACTTTGACAATACTATTGCTTTTCTTCCAAGATAAATACTACGTTGATGCAACATGCATGTATGTGTTTTCCCATCTAATTAAGTCACGAGTCATCTTTTACCTTGGAATCGGTGTAGGGGTGTAAACGAATCGAATCGAAGCGAATAACACAGTATTTGATTCGAATTCGTTAAGGTATTCGAAGATTCGAATTCGAATTCGATTTTTTTTCGAATACTAGATTTGATTCGTATTCGATTCGAAGGTAGATTCGAAAGTATTCGATTCGATTCGAATATTCGATTCGTTTTTTTTTTAATGATATTCCAAATGATATTTTAAAGAAAATGATTCGAATTCGATATTCGATTCGGATATTCGATTCGAAATTATTATTTAAGAAATAAATTTTTAATCGGGCTTAATAATTAATATCTTATATATATATAATTATATTACATATAATATTAATATTAATATTAATATTAATATTAATATTAATATTAATATTAATATTAATATTAATATTAATATTAATATTAATATTAATATTAATATTAATATTTATATTTATATTTATATTTATATTTATATTTTATCGAATACTTACGAATATCGAATCGAATATCATAAATTTTTATCTGTATTTGAATAATAATTGAATCATAAAAAATATTTGTTTTCGAATTCGAATCGTAAAAAATCGAATACGAATAGGGCTAATCGAATACGAATACCGAATCGAATCAAAATTATTTGATTCGTTTACAACCCTAAATCGGTGTAATGAGGCGTTCCTTCCTTCCTCTCAATATGGTGATAAGAATATTCAACATTAAAAACTTGTCCACTTTTCCGCCATGTTACAAACCACAGTTCGTGTGTATATATCTATGTAATGTAGGGTGGTAATTACTCTCTCCGTCCCCGATCCATTTGACATGTTGGGCACGGTATAAAAAAAACATTTTATTAATGTTAAAAGAGTGTTGTTAAGTATTTTAATGCATAATTCGCATTTTCAAAAGTAGAACATCATAAGTTCATATTAAAAACATATTGATGACTGATCTTGAATGAAATCATATTAAGACTTTAATTTCACATAAAAATTGAAAAAATGGAGAACGAACGAACAAATTATAATAATTTAAAAAAAATAATTCAAATTATTTTGAAGTACAGAATGATGTATATTAAATTATTAAATTAGTTTAATAACGAATAGGGCTTTAATTCCTCCTATTTTATTATAGGCCAAATGAAATAAAACACCCAATAAAGAAATCCGGTCGAATGAGATTTGATGGAATGAGTAAAAGAAAAATCTTAAGGTGGAAAAATTAGTTATGGAAGTGGGGATTGGTTGACGTACACTAAAGAAATAAAAAATACTTAAAACGTATAAAAAAAATTACTGATCAGATGTGTGTAGTCTCACGACTACAAAATTGACGGTTCGAGAAAATTGATTATAATAATATGAGTAACTGATTAAATGATGACATTAATTTGTGGGGATCCATGCATGAGAAACTTTACTTTCATTTCTTGCTATGAATTTGCACGGTTGACTCCGGATTTAGTCTTTTACTCGTACTCATATTTCTCTAAGGCACTTGAGAAACATCTAATTCTCTTAAAATGAATTTTGGGTTAATAGAAATGTTCAATTGTTCAATCAAAGGTACATTTAATGTGTCCACTTTTGAAGTGATTATGTTATCTTGGTATTTTTTCAATTAAAGTTAATTTATTTTTAGTATGATACTCCCCCGGTCCAACTTATAATGAGCTATGTGAAAGTGGTCACAGGTTTTTAGGATAGGGCAATTAACATAATAAAATAAATATTTTAATTATAAATAATTATTTAATTTAACTTGTAATAATTTCTTTATAAATTTAGATTTATTATTTATGAAAAAAAATATTTAGGGCCTAATTGAGCCCTTATCATTCTATATTAGGAAATAGATCAATATGAACTGGACATCCCAAGATAGAGATTAACTCATTATAAGCTGGACAGAGGGAGTAATTTTTATTATAGGGTTTAGATTTTAAAGTAATATCCTGGGTACACAGCTGACGTGATATATAGTGGATAATCAATAACTTTTTTATTTAAGTTTTTTTTTTTAGTATGATTTAGTTTTTATTTCGTAAAGTTATTTTTAGGGTATATATTTATAATATTTTCCTTAAATACATTATCGCTACGTCAGCCGTTGGCACATTAGGAGAACATTCCTCTTATATAGGGTATATATTAATGATATTTTCTTCCAATATACTCCCTCCGTCCCACCCATATAGGGATAACTTTTTCCCGACACGAGAATTAAGACGGAGGGGATTAGTAGTTGTTTATGTATTATCTCTATATGTATTAGGATTAGACTACATTGTTTATTGTTTTCCTTTGATTATTTATGTTTCTGACTAGTTTTTTTTTAACAATTAAATTTGTGGTTAATAATTAATTTTTGCATTATTATTAAAATAAAAAATACACAAACATAAATGAGTATCCTGTTGAACCACCGGCGCCATCCAGGCTTCCTCGGCTGCTTGACACCATGGAGATTCCTCAAATTCATCCAACAAGAGCTTTTCTACCTTAGGGGAAGACATCGAAGGGCGACGAGCCTGCCGAGAGAGGCGGCGCCGCTTATTACAGATCCGGTCTTCTGTGGCGGCGACAGAGACCTCATCTTCGCTGTCAAGTACCGTCGTAAGAGTTGTATCAACCAGATATGATTCCAAAACGAAGAAATTTTCATTTATTTGGCCGAATGGAAGATGAGAGAAACTAAGGTTTCCTTCCTCGTAGGTGGAGGGTACAAAGAAATCAGAGCAATTCATGAAATTGGAGATGAGGATGGGCTGTGAGGGGCGGCGCGGCACCAGGAGGCGGTTGCGCCGGCAAAATTAACAGAGAGGATGAAGGGTGAACGGGTTTCGCAGAGAGGGAGAGTGTCGAATAGAGAGAGAGATCATGAATCACAATGAGTAAGGGCCTAGAATTTACGTTAGGTTAGTTTAGGGCCCAATTAGTGAGTTAATTGTATTTGTTTTTTTTTTAGATTAGACTAAATACTTTCCATTTTAGGTAATATCTCTATATCAGTGGGACATACGAAAATGGAACTTATCCCTATATAAGTGTGATGAAGGGAGTATTATTATCACATCAGCCGTGGCCCACAGTGTACAGTGAAACATTCCTTCTTTTTTCTTTTCTTTTTTCCTTTTATCTTGAAAGAGTTAAGGGTCATGGGCACGCATTCGATGAAAATCCAATAATCCTCATAAACGTTGAAAATAAAAAACAAAAAATCATCAGCAAAAAGAAATGAGACTACGGGGTACACAGTTTTATCAAGTCCTAACAAACTATAACATTCCTTTTTGGGTTAATTGCATGCATTTCAAGATTAATTTTTTCAGCAAATAAATCGGTCTAGTATGGTGATTTATGCACATTACTGAGAAACAATTAATTCGCCAAAAACCTTTCATGATATCTTTAATACTCAAAATTAATTCACCAAAAACCTCTTATAATATCTTTGAATACTCTTATCAAAATTAATTGGATTGAAATGGCATATTATGACCAAAATTTACGGTAAGTATAAATCGGTCTAGTATGGCGATATATGCGCATTAATTATACATTTATACGTCAAATTGTACACGTAATTGATATAAAGTTGTAAATTCTCTAAATAGTCATTTTATTAAGATAGAATAAAATAGTCATTATTATAGAAAAGGTAAGATAATCACTTTGTGATAGATGTACTAATAGTATAGTCATGTAATATGCAACTTTTGTTTCAGATTGAAGGAGCTCGCAATCTTATGGGTCTTGTGCTTGGTGTGTATTTTTTTTATTAGGCAAACACAACACACTCACACATACACGCACTCGAAGTGACTCAAGTCCCCATCCTCTTGGATTGGAGGGGAATCGTCTTACCAACCGAGTTGTGCTTCGTTGTCGCTTGGTGTGTATTATGTGCACTTCAATAGCTTATCATTTCCTCTTGATTCATTTATAGTAGGATTAGAAGAATCTTCGTACTCTTTTCGTATATGACCTTTAATTGCAGTCATTGTATTATTCATGTAAAAAGTAAAACTCAATTTGTTGAATACTAAAGTTAGGGATTCATTAATAGTCTAGTAAGTAATTTGCACTAACAAAGAAAAGTTAGAGATGTTTGATTTTCATTAAATGCCTTGGGGGATTTTTTATTTTATTTTAAAAATACTAGTAATTTACATAATTTTGGTGTACTTTGATGTTGAATTGATGTCTAGAAAATTTAAAACACTAGTATCTCTTTGAGACTTGTACATGGACGACAATGTTTATATTGGAAATGAATAAGTCTCAAAACTCAAAATTTTATCGAATAATTTTAAACTCGTATCCAAGAGTTTTTCAGCTTGCAATTATTAGATAGTTTATACTTGTATTAAGAAGTTATTTCATTTTAAATTTATAAATAGTTTATATTCATATTTAGAAGTTCTTCAAGTTTTAATTTGGATTTAAAATCACAAATCAATTATGATTACAACAAGAATTTAATCTTTTTTTTTTTTCACCCGATTTGTATCCCATCTTCCATGCAATATTTGATACTCCCTCCGTCCCGGCAAAAGTAAGATGAAGTATAACTCAGTTGGTAAGACATTTCCCCTCAAATTAAGAGGTCGGATGTTCGAGTTATTTCGGGTGCATTTGTATTTGCCTGATAAATAAAATAAATAAATAACCAAGCATTTTTTTTTATTTGTAATGAAAAAATGGGCCTAACTTTCAATTGCCGATCTAACTACTTAAAACCTAAAAATTCTCCATCCATATCTATACACTTGTTTTTTTTTTTATTGGCCCAATTCATGAATATAGCTCCCGCCGTCACAGAATAACTGTATTTTACTGAGATTCCCATCAACTAATTGAAAGACGATGAAAGAGAAAAAAATATAATTGGCTGTATTCATTCAACAAAAGCCAGATACTCGAATGAATAAAACAGATAAGATTTCGGAATACTTCGAGTGAATTGAATTGACGGCAGGGTAGCTTGTGATTACTTCCTGAATTCTTGATCTGGCCCACACCGCCATTTTCTTGACATGAAAATATGCAAGAAGATACGTTTAATTTCCCTACAAAATTTAAATAATACCCGAATATTTGAATATGGTGGCGTACTGCTGTTCAGTTCTTCTTGATTGTTGACTTTCTCTCTCTCTCCTCCCTTCCCTGTCATATTCTTGAAACTTCTGAAGAAGGGCGTCTTTGATCTTTCTTCCTCCAAATTATTTGGGCACAGTTTTCAAAAGTTTCCTGGAAGCTTTGTGTTTCTTTCTTCCAATTTGGATAGAGTTCATTCTCCACCTCAGGATGCCTAGTAGCTTGAATGATTGGCTCAACCCCATCTATGTTGTTTTCGCTTTCTGCGCTGCCCTCTTCTTTGGTGCCCTTAAAAGTTAGTTTGTGAATTTTCTTGAATTTTGTAGTACTATTATTTGTGTGTTTTTCTAGCTTTTATTACCATTTCTTAGTTATGATTGTTCTGGTGGATTTACATCTGCAGGTTTGCTCGTGGGCCCGATTGCCGCTTTGATTCTAATTTTGGGGAATCTAGGGGTGATTCTTGGCCTTTTTCCTGCACATATTGCTTGGACTGTTTATACCCTTCTCAAGTAATCATTATTATTTCAAAGTTTGCCATGAAGAGTTTTCAATTCTGATTAATGGGTACTGATTTTCTTGCATTTTTTTTTTGGGGATCATTTTACTGTTTGCAGAACAAATAAGTTTGATTTTCCCCTCAAAGTTGCAATCTTGTTGGGGTTGCCTGCTTTGTTTGGTATATGGCTGGGGCTTAGCATAGCTGGGAGTGTTCTTGTTGGATTAGGGTATGGCTTCTTCACTCCTTGGGTTTCATCTTTCGAAGCCTTTAGACTCGATGACGAATCCAAGAAATTCTACCACTGCCTCGTGGTAAATGATTTTGAATGCATTTTTTGATTACCTGGCTTTGGAATTTGTGTCTTCTCTGGTAGTAATTTTTTGTGATTACCTGCTCTTTGTTGTTTGCATTCATGTATGGCATTGGATGTTTAGGATGGAACATGGGGAACTATCAAGGGAAGTTGTACCGTGGTTCGTGATTTTGCTGACATGTGTTATTATTCTTATCCGAACTATTTGAAGGAGCTGCGAGAAAATCCTGCTTCAAATGAGTTGCCGCCTCTCAGGTAATATACCCTTTCTATTGATATTGCTAGTGATCTAGCTTCTTCTCTTCACATTATACGAAGATTCGTGTTGGATTTAAGTTGCCTCTATGAGATGTCGTATTGCGTTCTCTTGCTCTAGATCGCAAGTGAGGTATGTTAGATACAAGTTGTCCAGTCGGGTTAACTTGTTTCTATGAGATTTCGTAATGTCTTTCTCTTGCTTTAGTGAAAAGTTGTAAAAGCACTTTTCTTAATTACAAGTGTATTAATGTTTTATTATTGAAAGGTGCCATGCAATTCGACATAGTAGATTGTCAAGATTGTTTCCATCCTATTGATATTGCAAGCGAGCTAGCTTCTCTTGTTCGCATACTACAAAGACTTGTGTTGGACTGCGAACTTGCATTTATGAGATTTCATAATGGTTCTTTCTTGCTTTAGTGAAAAATTGTAAAAGCGCTCTTTTAAATTACTAGCATGTAAATGTTTTACAATTGAAAATTACCATGAAATTCAACATATTAGATCGTCAAGATCGTCTCCATCCTACCACGTGTTAGATAAAAGTTGTCTGGTCTGGTCTCTGGTGATCTTGCCTATACAATATGTCATAATGCCGGTCTCTTTCTTCAGTTAGAATCTATAAGAGCACTCTGCTTAACTACTAGTATTACTATAAATGTTGCAGTATTACAAATTACCATGAATTATCGTATTTGTTAAGATCGTTTCTTGGAATGGGGATGCTTGTAATCAACATTATGCTTGTATGCAGGTTCATTCATGTGCCCGCATGCATCATTGTTGGCCTAATGGGCCTAATAGTTGAAATCCCTCTTTACACAGCTATTGCCATAGTAAAGAGTCCTTACATGTTGTTCAAGGGATGGCAAAGACTACTGCACGATCTCATTAGTCGAGAAGGCCCGTTTCTTGAAACAGCTTGCATTCCTATTGCTGGTTTGACCATCATTATGTGGCCACTTGTTGTCCTTGGAAGCATTTTGCTAGCTATTTTTACGAGCTTTTTCATCGGATTGTACGGATCTGTAGTAGTATACCAGGTTATATACACTCCATCTGAACATGTTACTTTTAGAACTTCTCGTCAAATCAGGATTAATCTTACGTATGGTTAAAAACTTGTTGCAGGAAAGGTCCTTCAGACGAGGTGTTGCTTATGTGATTGCTATGGTTGCAGAATTCGATGAGTACACCAATGATTGGCTTTATCTCCGTGAGGGCTCAATCCTCCCAAAGTAATCGATAATATTTGCTTTTCTTTTCCTTTTTCTCTCCCCAACCAAAATGGTTTTTTGCCATCATATTAATTATGTGGTTCATAACCAGGCCTCGATATAGGAAGAAAAAATCATCCAGTTCATCTGAGCCGTCTGTTGGACGTAATCAGTCCTTACACGAGAGATTTAAATCTATTTTCCCAGAAGCTTCCGGAGCTCTAGTTCCGACCCTAACAGCATCAAGATCTGTTAGGGAGGCCATCAAAGAAGTGAAAATGGTGCAGGTATGTCTCTCTAAGTATCGTATTCGATGAAATGATATTCTTCGACAAAGAGTGTAATACTTAGAAAGATTCCTAGCCATAGAAAAGAATAAACACCATGTTTCATATTTGTTTTATTCCTATACTTGATATTTATATGTTTATAATTCTTGATATACGATAGATATGGGGAAGCACAATGAAGGAATGTGAAGTGAGGGGAAAGGAATTATTGGATGCAGGTGCGTTAACACCAGTGGACCTCTCAGATTGGTTGAAGGCAAAACATGCCAACGATGGTCTGATTGTGGGCGGTGGATTGCCTTGTTTCTCACTTTTCCACAGTCTTCTCCACTCCATTAAATCCGGATCGAATGGTCTAATTCTATTTGACGGGACTGAGGTTAATCATCTGAATAGACCTCAGGACAGATTGTTAGACTGGTTTTTTCAGCCCCTCATGGTCCTCAAAGAGCAGATCCGAGCCCTGCAATTGGAAGAAGGTGAAATACGCTACCTTGAGAAAGTAGCGCTCTTCGGAAACAATAATGACCGTGCTAAATCCTGGGAAAACGGAAGTTTCGTCCCTCAAGATTCTCTCCGTACAGCACAAATTGATGGCATTAGCCGCAGGTACTACATTATACATACCTATCAGCAATCAAAAATCTGTTTAGTAGAAAAATGTATGACTTTCGTTGATTTCTTGATGAGTGTTATTGGAGTAAATTGGAATTTGTGTTGGGATCATTGAATGCAGGATGATGGGAATCACTAGAAGTGTAGCGAAGTTCCCGACTTATAGGAGGAGATACCGTCACGTCGTGAAGGAATTATTGGCTTATTCGAACGGGAAAGAGAGTTCGATGAGATCCACTGCTCATCGTCCAGCGAAAGACGGGTCGGTAAACTCTACTACAGCGAAGGACTCGACGAGATCAATGTCTTCAATATCAATTGCTTCCATCGAGATTGTTTGAGTGATTTTTTTTCATACAATCAGTGAGCTTAGGCATTGTTCTAGTTGGATGCACAGTTTTTTTTGTGAATGGTGCACTTTTGTATATTGTTTGTCTATATTTTTAGGGCTTTTTTTGATTGTTGTTTGTAATTGGAGACTTAGGTGTACAGATAATAGCTGAGACTGCACCTCAGTTGTTGAGAAGTGTATGCATGAGCATACTGCATACATATTGTGCTATATGATGTATATTCCCCTTTATTTCAATGTAATAAACAGAAATTACCATTCGATTGATTACATTTACTATTACTACAATTACTCGCTATTTTTCAGACCATCATTGTCTGTATAAAGTGTTTTATTGTAGTCGTGCGATCCCTCTTTATCTTTATTTTACTTTCATAGAGATGCATCTTTTCTCTATCTACTACTTTATGTAGATGATGTTGTTATTATTTGGAATGATCCTTGGCACTCATTTCTCAAACATATAAGGAGTTTGATATTAAAGACTTAGGTCGTCTTAACTATTTTCTTGGCCTCGAAGTTACGTATATTGATGATGGCGTTTCTTGGGACAAGCTAAGTATGCTCATGACATTGTTGCTCGAGCAAGTCTCTTAGATTCAAAACCCGTTGCCACGCCACTAGCAGTCATCGAATCTTTTTCTAGTGATGGTACAATTTTTGTTGATCTCAAATTTTATCACTTGTCATGATTTGTCCTATGCGGTAAATCTCGTGAGTTAGCTCCTTAATGCACCAGCTATGAGATTGCCTACTCAAGTCAGCTCTAGTATAATCTCTATATATATTGAGCTCTCGTGAATGAAGCCACTGAACTTGTTTGGGTGACACATTTACTTCGCAGACTACGTTTTTGCCACTTGCTCGCCAACTTCTACTATGTTACAATTAGAGGCGGCTACACCTCAGGAGCAAGGGGAGCATTGGTTCCCTCAAACCTTTTTTTTTTTTAATTTATATTTTTTATAGTTATAATATCAATAAAATCTTGAAAAATTGTACCGCAACTCCTTTAACTTTGTCGCGGCTCTTCTCGATATATATATATATATTTTCCTGGATCCGCCATTAGTTACAATTAAAGTGTTGTCTTTATTAGTCAACATGCGATTGCACATAAACAAGCAAAATAAATTGACATTGAGTGTCATTATTTTTTACTCGCTAGTCGCTTCATAAAAAAATTAAATACTATATGGTATGGAGTATATAGTGAATATAGGGTAGTCACCCAATTCAACATATTCTCACTCTTATTCCCCTACTACAATAGTCCGGTTATCGTCTCATGAGAATATCTTAAACCCCTCAACGTTAGCGGCCGGGAGCGGATAAGAAAGAACAAATGGTGGCGAGCAGTTCGATTCAACCTCGTTTAGTCTCCACCTTCCTTGGGGACTTTCGCTTTCTTCCCTCCAATTCTGCTTATTCAATCAACCATCTCTTGCGTTTCAATCCAGGTTCCCCCTATTTCACCTTTAATTTCTAACTTTAATTACTCATTTATCGTTTATAATTTGTATCAGGCAACTTTGATTTCTTTTCTTACTATTAGATTCCAGTCCCTCTGTTTCATTTTCGATTAAACGATTCATTCACCCTTCAAATAAGCCATTTTCTTAAATGGAATAGTATAGAGATTGATATTTACTTCTCCTGCAATAGTTTTGAAATGGATAGAATCAGAGTATTGAATTTTTTTTTATTTATTTTTTATTATTATTATAAAGCGGCATTGAGTTCTTTCAATTCATAATATGGTGAACTATGTTATGTCACAACAATACCGCTGTATGCAAAGTTTTTTGAAAATTGTTATATGGTGAATCATGGTGGCTTTTACCCACTGACTAGAGAGCTTTTATTATGCTCAGTGGAGCTACACTCTCGAAGAAACGGATATGTTTTGAGGTTGAAGTGGTTTATCAGGCATAGAAAGTCCACTTTTCCATTTCGTCTTTATGGATTCTCCGATTCTTCTGTTTTTTGCTTGGATACTCTTGTTTCTCGCGTTAGCCTGAACAGCTCATCGTGTAGGTTGTTACCTTTATGCCACTTTTTAATATGCACTTACGATTAACTGTTACCCGAGTAAGTGAACATACTTGGAGAAATTCCCCATGCTGTGAACTGGATTATGTTTGCTTGTATACATGCCCTATTAACTCTCTTATGTCTTAAGATGTTGCTATCCTTGTAGAAGTTTATCATTTCAGTATTTTGGTTATTTAGTTTCACTCACTAAGTAGCTGTCCAAAATGTATTTCTTAGCAGGAAGAGGCCATGTGTCAATGAAAATGTCGAGGACATTCTCTGGATTAACCAATTTATTATTTAACAGAGGGTATGTTCCCCTTCTCCAAGAAATCCAGAATTTTTCGTATCAATGAACTGTTTATGCTAAAATCAAAAAAATGTAAAGTAGCATTTTAAGGGGTACCTTTGTCAAATTTGAAGCATGAAAGAGAAATTGTGGACAAAGTAGAGTAATTTTTGGTGGGTCACGATTACATATTATGTAATTTAGAAGAATCTTAAGGATGTTTATTTTGTGTTTGGATTATTATAGTTTCAATTTTAAGTAAGACACTAAATTTGTGGGACGGCCAAAGAAGGTAACTGAGACTAAATTTGTGGGATAAAGAGTAATAAGAATCTACACAAAAATTTAATACATGCTCCTTTCTGAGTTCTGTTTTATACTAAAAATAACAATACCTTGGAAATTATCTTAGTATTCTATTAATTTAACTCTTCTACATAAACCAAATTGAATATAGTCATGTGAGTTTTATATGTGCTTCAGTAACTAAGCATCTACACTACACCACAGCAAAAGAGTCCATAATCATCATTACTTTATATCCAAATGTTAAAAGGCTTGAATTGAGAGAATCTATGAAGCTTCCATGTCGTCCTTTTTTCATGTGATACATTTTATTCAGTGCTATGATTAATTAGGCTGTCTTAGCAATTGTATACAGCATTGGGGGTAAGTATCTTCTGTAAAATGACAAAATCTTTTAGTTTGTGCTGTGCAATTTTTCTGAGTTGCAAAATTTGTAGATTCAGTTAGTGAGATTATAATTATGCTAAAGTGCTTGTCTTCTTTTTCATGGTTTACGATCTTGCTGTTGAGATTTCTCCGTCTTTTTTTCCTTTGTGGCAGAAGTACTGAAGAAGTCACCGATAGCAAAAGGCAACCTTTAAGACCTGGTAAATTATCTCCCACTCGGTCAGTTCCCAGTCACATACAAAAACCTCCTTATGTGAAGTCTAGAAAACCGCCTGGAATTGCTGGTAGGTCTGAAATACATGACGAGAGAGGGATACAATGCATGAGAGCTTCAGGGAGGCTTGCTGCACAAGTTCTTCAGCATGCTGGAACTTTAGTGAAGGTTCATTTTGCTCATTTCCTTTTTGCGTAGCTGTCTTGCTAGGATAATAAGACTTCTTCAAATGGAATCGGAGGAACTAGTCTTGCCATTATCCTCTTTTCTGCCCGTGAATGCAATCTCTAAGGACTAACATTACTTAAATTGATACCTTTGTTCATTCTCTTTATGTGTTGAACTAGCTTTTCCACTAAAACTTTATTTAGAGTTAAGTGTTTTCTGGCAGCCAGGTATCACAACAGATGAAATTGACCAAGCAGTTCATCAGATGATTATTGATAACGGAGCATATCCGTCTCCTCTTGGTTATGGTGGGTTTCCAAAGAGTGTATGCACATCTGTGAATGAGTGCATTTGCCATGGTATTCCAGATTCACGAGCCCTTGAGGTTTGTCTTACCAAACCATTGGCATCAAATATTAGCCCTGTTATGTTTGTGAAAATTTGCAACTTCGATATTGATGTCATGTGGCTTTGCAGGATGGTGACATTATCAACATTGATGTTACAGTTTATCTTAATGTAAGCAAGTTGATTTTTCCAATATGTCCTTTTTTAATGCAGCTACTTCTTCGCAAAATACATTCTCATGGAGACTTTCTGCTATTTGTTAATCAACTGACCTTGAATTTTAGGGTTATCATGGTGATACATCTGCTACATTTTTTGTTGGAGCAGTGAATGAGGAAGCCAGAAGCTTAGTAAAGGTACGGTTACCTGGTAGGTTCACTTTTATCTTTCTCCTTTTCATTTCCAATAATATGTTTGATTCAAGGGAACAAATTCTGATTCCTATATAAACAACTAATTGTTTGGTTTATTATGTTCAGGGCACCGTGTCAGTTATTTATTAGTCAAAGCTTGTCCTATCATTATTTGCCATGGAGATTATCAATCTTCTCACTTTCTGAGTGATAATTATGATTTTCCTTAGGTGACCAAAGAATGCCTCGACAAGGCAATATCAATATGTGCACCGGGAGTCGAATTTAAACAAATTGGCAAGAAAATACAGTAAGAAATCCACTCTATCTTATTCGCCTTCTTATGCTATTATATTACCTTTAGGTAAATAAGTTTATTTATTTTATCAACTCTATTGTTCTACAGAATCGTACCTGCACACGTTGAACCTAGGTTTGATCACCTTAAAATGTGTGAACTTTGATATACTTTGCAACTCAAACATCAACCAACTTTCAGATAAAGAATACTTATTCAAAACGACGTTTTGTCTATGAAGTAAGCCCAAAAAAGTTGTTTTGTAGGACATGTTGAAATCCTTTTTATTGGTATTGGATTGTGTTAGAGATACAGTTCAATAATTAGTTTGCTAGGTTTAGATTTAATTAGTAATTATTATTTTATTTAATTTCGTTAGTAGATAGTTATTGTTATTATTTCTTTTCCCACAAGTAAAATCTAGGTAAGAATCCTATTCCCTTAATGAAATGATTTATTAGAATAAGTAGGAGTCTCTCATTTGGGGAGAGCAGTCTGGGATTAATATTGAGATTAGGAACGACGCAAGTTGCTAGGGCCAAAAAGAGTTTTTCTTTTCTTGGGTAGGAGAGCATGTTTCTCTGGATTGTTATTTTTTTTCTTTTTCATTTAGTTTATTCTATAAAATTCGCAGTAGAATTCTCCTTTGCTTTGACAAATTGGTCCGACCTGCCGTTTCTCAAAGTGATTTTGACTCCTTATATGCCACAAACTCAAAATCAAACCCTATACTGCCCTATATGTATATCTATATATGATTTTGCTTGTGCATTCTGACCTCTATGCTCAATAACTTTATAGTCTATGATGTAGTATTTACTTATGGACTACTGTATACCTGAAGACACTGTGATAGTTGATGCTTCTTTTACTAATTACTAGTAGGAATAACACATACATAGGATTTTGAACTTGACTTAACATGTGCCCCCATACTTTTGTTTGGTCTAATTAGGTCTTTGTATCATATTATAATTGTGTCCTGCAAATTTCATATGAATCGTTTAGGTCTTTGTACAATAATAATAATTGTTGTTATTATTGCCTCGAATGACTACCAGCAATTGGATCCGTTATGGAACTTCAATGCTATGTTTAAACACTCCACTGAACCAACTAAAAGTTTAAACTTTATTATCTATGGTACTCCCTGAACAGCATCATTTTTAAGTATCTGAAACGTGGAACAACACTTCTACTGCCTACCCACCCACTCCTAAATATATTGTTCACTTAATGTTCATAATTTATGCTTTGCATTGATTTCTTCTTATAGTGACCATGCAGATGAACACCGTTATGGAGTTGTCACGCAATTTGTTGGCCATGGAGTTGGGAAGGTTTTTCACAGTGATCCAGTGATTCTTCATTACAGTAAATTCTGCTTCCCTTTTTCCAAATTGAGATCATAGCTTGTGAATTGATGGCCCATTTACTCGCTTTCCTGTCCTAAACATTCTTTAACCTATCAAAATGAGTTTGGAATGTGAAGGGACTTGAAAAATATCTTGTATGAATGTTAATTTTGCTCTGCTTTGAATGGGATTCAGTTCTTTTTTGTTGTATTTGGTCACATTTTCTTAGTCCAGCTTGTACGATGCTTGGGTCTATGAGTGACTTATAGAATTTTCCTCATTTTGGAACTTATTAATGGGTTATAAGTTTTTGAAAATTGGATATTAAAGAGCCGGGGTTGATAGATTCCAGAGTGATATAAGCTGTATACTTATAAGACTACGATATTCTATGCTTTCACCTGTTGCCTGTCTGCATTGTAACATTTTAGTCCTTTCCTGGCTCCATCCTTGTTCATGAACTCCAATGTTTTGTGACAGCACGCTAATGTCTGACATTTAATTTGTAATGATTTCGGTTTATACAGGGAATAATGGTCGTGGGCGTATGGTTCTCAACCAGACTTTCACCATCGGTATTTCCCAAACTTACCTTGTAATAAGAATCAATTGTTTCAATGTAGAACATTTAATAAATAATTCAAATCAATCTCACTATATTCCCATTTGAGTTTCTTGTTTGCTCTACAATTCTAAAATTACATGGTTCCATATGTATTTTTTCAGCAGCACTTGTACAACATATAGTAATCTGGAAGGATGGAGTTGTTTCGTCTTTATATGCAGCTATAATAATTGGTAATTTTGCTTATTTTTTCGTGTATATTTATCATGTTTTGCAGAACCAATGTTGACACTGGGCAGCATTAACCCAATAATGTGGAACGATGATTGGACAGTCGTAACGGAGGATGGGAGCCTCTCTGCTCAATTTGAGCACACTATCTTAATAACCGAAGACGGTGCAGAGATACTAACTCAGTGTTGATCATGCCATTCTCTCATCCGCAACGTATCTTTGTTGCAGGAAATTCTCCTGCAAACATTGATGATATTGGTAGCCTGGTACACCTTCTTTCGAATATTGTTTGTTATGATATAGATTGTACCATATTATACGTGAATAAACCAGTACCCCCATGTCCAATTCATGATTCTCACCACTGCTCATTCCCTCCCTATTCCAATTAATGATTCTCACACATCTATCTCATCAATTCTTTGTAAGCATTCATGATGTTGTCTCAACATTGTAAATCACAATCATGAGGCGCAGCGCCGTCACTACATTGACGGGAAGCGGAAGAACGACGACGACTTACGAGGATTCAGTTAGTGAGGGTGAATTGAAGTAGAAAATTGAAGCCGAAAAATTAGGGCTTTTGTGATTTGGGGGAGATCATGTGGGGAAAATTAAAATCATAAGAGATTTATTCTACTTTCTTGCTTTTGCACTATCACGTTTCTTCTACGGGGTATATTCTTTCTTCTCTTCACAATATGACGTGCTTCTATCATAAAATTTCGCAACGTGAATTTTATATATTTATACCGTTTGTATATCAAAGACTGAAAACATGAAAAACAGGAAACCTTTATATCTCACCAATTTCACTTCACTCTATGGGAGGTGCGATGGAGATAAATAGATTACATATATTTTAAAAGTTATGAATACTACATTTAAAGTTGATGTCGTGTTTAAGTTATTAAATATTGTTACGATATATTATGAAGTTCATTTGAAAGACAACAAAATTTATGACATTTGTGTGCGTGTGTTGGCCTAGCAGTAGGAGGTTAAGTTTCGGGACCAAAAGTTTCGAGTTCAAATCCTCCATGGCACGGTCTTTAAATTTTAATTAATATTGTTAAATATATATATATATATATATATATATATATATATATATATATATATATATATATATTATGAAATTTGAATTATTAATTACCGTATGTACTTCTACTATAAATTAGACTATAACAATTACCTGATAGCATGGAATGGATCATACACTCCTGGTGATAAAGAGCACCCGATGATCATCCTTGAGGTTGTTGCTTCCCGTGATCTACGAATTTATGCACACTTTGATTAAGGTCACCGGTTTGAACAATAAAGCAACGTCCTCAATTAGTTGCACGTTTTTAGCAATATTGTCAACAGGATAACGCCACTAATAGAATTTAAAGTCAACGGTTGGCTATACAATATGGGCTACTACCTCGTCGATAGGATTTACCAAGTGACCAACGTTCGCCTGAAGCCCCCACACGCAGCTGATCGAAGGTTTATGATTCAAAGTGATGTTGGAGTCGGCACGCAAAGATGTTGAACGAGCCTTCGAAGTTCTCCAAATACGATGGGCAATTAAATAGTGGTCCGTCTCAACTTCGGTATTGTGATAGTATGAGGGATGTTACGGATGCTTGCATTATCATGCATATATGATAATTGAAGATGAAGGGGAGACCGCCACAAATTGGGAGTAACGAAGGCGAGCCTTCGAGCGGTAACACTATGATTCTAGAGGTTACTCGAGTTCCGACCCCGTCTTTCCCAAAGTTACATGAAGCGCCACTGCTGAATTACATGATTCAAGAGCACACACCAGACTCAAAAGTAATTGAAGAAGCTTGAACAAGACCATACTCAAAAGTAATCTGGTTGAAGAAGCTTGGGCACGTCTTGCTCGTATGTCATACATTTTTTTAAATTCAATATTTTAAGTGTATTTAGAGACGAATAACCCTCAAAATAATCTCAAGCTTTATTTATTTATTTATTTATTTTACTCTAATTTGACATCATTATTTGTTATTAATTAACGTTAAAAATTTACACACTTAGCCGGAGACCGTAAAACCATGGATTTAAAAATGAAGTTTTACACTTTTAAAAATTGTCATTTCAAATTTAATTGACGTTGACTTTCGTTAAAGATTGACAACGTGCCTCCGGCCACATGGATAACAACTCAATTATTGACGTTGATGTGCATGGATAAATTATATGATATTATCATAAAATTTTAATTTGAGGTACATAATTTTTCATGTGGAACCACCATTCTAAACTTGCCTTTTATTTTATATGAAATAAATCTATCTATATCTATATATATATTAGCAAAATAAATGTCGATTAGCACGATTTTTCTTGAATATTTGCTAAATTCTCATAATTTTGCCTAATTAATCAATAATTAATCTAATTAATATATATATCTTCTTAGAATTTCAATTGAATAGAAGTTTTATATTTAAATCATACCTATATATAGAGAGAGAGATATATTTTATGAAAAACTTAATATTATCATAATGGCAATATATATATCTCATATATATTACAAAATTGATTAACAAGAGCAACTACCATGAGCATTTTGATTTTTACGTAAGTATAGAAAACAAAATTCTACATCATTTGTGATTTTTTATTTATTTAATTTATATATTTACTATTGATTGTTTTATATTTACCATATAAACATAAAATTAATTTTTTTTTCTTTTTAATATAATAGTAGCAAATATTTTATTCAATTTTTTAATTGAAAGTATTGTTTTCTATATTTTCGATTTCCAGTCCATCATATTGGGCTCGGACTATTTTTGGTTCGAGTCGATTAGGCTAAATTATATTTGAGTTAAAAAATATTTTGACTTTAAACCTACTTTGATTTTTAGGTGGTCCATTGGTCAATAAATTTTTGAAATATTTTTAGTATGTATCGATTTTTATAGCTGTCAAATTTTTATAACAAACAATATGTTAATAATTAAAGACATTTGAGGATATATTAACACAAAATGACCATCGTTTCAAAACTTTCGGTTAATCAAGCAAACCACTCAGACTATTTTTGAGTTTGAGTAAAAATATTTTCGTCATAGCACAACTTTAATTTTGAGGTTACCTCAAATTTTTGAAAAAAAAAAAGATTTATATATTACACAAAATCAATTATTGAGGTGGCCCGTTAATAAATTTTAAAATCTTTGATTCGAGTCAATCAGGCTAAGTTTTTAAATTAAAATATTTTGGCCTTAACCTTACTTTGATTTTCAGGTGCCCGTTGGCCAAGAAATTTTTGTAATAAAAAATCAAAGAAAATATCATATTCATTATATAAATCGGTTTATATAATAGCAAAATAAAGGTCAATTAATCTTGAATTTTCTTGATTATTTTGCTAAATTCTCATAATTTTGCCTATTTAATCAATGATCGAACTTGTTTTCGTAAGGTAATTAATGAGCACCAATAAGGAATTAATGAACACGAAAGTAAACGGAACACAAAGAAATTTACTGCGGTTCGATCTATTAGAATAGATCTACGTCCACAGAGCAGAAAGATGATGGATATTATTGCTAATATGCGTGTGTTACTTACAAAGATTGTTCTCCCCCCCTCTCAATCTATTCTAAACCCCTATTTATAGGTAATTACATGGAGTTTGACTATAATACAAAGTCTTCTCCTATTTGGACTCTGGTTTGATCCTCTTATTAGGCATAGACACCGAGCTTCTATATCTCTCTTGGAGCTTGAGTTGTAGTCGATGTAGGAGTCTTGATTGCCTTGGTGAAGAAGTCTCTCTTAGTTGGGCCAAGCTGCGTAGGCCGAGCTTAACTGTCGGGGCCCAATTATATTGGGCTTGATGCTTGACCTAGGAGCTAGGCCGTATCCTATCACATCCCCTCCCCCCCCCCCAAAAAAAAGATGTAGAAGCGAGGGTGTGACGTAGGGGAAATAATTGAGGTAGGAATAGTCTAAAGTATGTTGCCCCATCAAAAGTAGAATTGATGAAGTTCGAAGAAAAGTCCGTTGCCCCGTCAAAAAATAAATTCGACGAAGTCAATCGTGTACCGCCTCATTAAGACGAGGTCGAAGAAAAGTACGTTGCCTCGTCAAAAAATAAATTCAACGAAGTCGAATTCGGCTCGTCCTGTCAAAAGACGAGGTAAAAAAGAAATGTCTTGCCCCGTCGAAAGTTAAATTATGCGGCTCGTCCTCATTTTTAAACTAAGGTAGGTCATCCTCATTTTTAAATGAAGGTAGGTCGTCCTCATTTTTAAACGAAGGTAGTTCGACCTCGTGATAAGACGAGGTTTAGACTTTAGATAGCTCGACCTCGTCATAAGATGAGGTTTGACTTTAAGTAGCTCACTTCGTCACAAGACGAAGTTTTGGCTTTAAGTAGCTCACTTCGTCATAAGACGAAGTTTGACTTGAATTAGCTCATTTCGTCACAAGACGAAGTTTTGGCTTTAAGTAGCTCACTTCGTCATAAGATGAGTTTAGGCTTCAAATAGCTCATCCTCGTCATAAGACAAGGTTTGGCTTTAAATAGCTATACCTCATCATAAGACGAGGTTTTGGCTTTAAGTAGCGCGACCTCGTCATGAGACGAGGTTTAGGCTTTAAATAGCTCTACCTCGTCATAAGACGAGGTTCTGGCTTTAGATAGTTTTACCTCGTCATAGGACGAGGTTTTGGCTTTAGATAGCTCTACCTCGTCATAGGACGAGGTTTTGGCTTTAAATAGCTCTACCTCGTCGTAGGATGAGATTTTGGCTTTAGATAGCACGACCTTGTCATTAGACGAGGTTTAGGCTTATCTTCGTTTTAATCAAAGGTAATTCGTCCTTGTTTTTAACGAAGGTAGTGCCTCCTCGTTTTAAACAATGGTAGTTCGTCCTTGTTTTTAACGAAGGTAGGCTTATGGTTCCTTATTTGTCGAGATAATATGCATAAGTGGAGTAGAGAGAGATGTGCAAGATGTATGCAAATACAAGATGTATACAAGACCTTAAAAAGATGATCTAAATGACCTAAATGAACTATATGAACTTGGACATTACTCTCGGCCACTTATGCAAGGTATCTCTTGAAATGAGTAATGTGTCATGCACGGGGTATTGGCTTACCGGATAAGTGGGCGAGTTTGTATGACCCTTTGCCGAGAACTTCTTCTGCTCAGTAAGGTCCTTCCCATGTGACTTCAAGCTTGCCGAGCCTTGCAGCCTTGCTGACTTCATTATTTCGAAGAACGAGGTCGCCTACTTGGAATGGTTGGTACTTGACTCTGGTTATAATACCGAGCTACTTGTTGCTTGTACTTGGCTTCCCTTATGTAGGCGAGCTCTCTTTTTTCTTCCACCAGACCTAGGCCGGTTTGGAGATTCTCTTCATTATCTTCGGCTGAAAAATTGATAGAGCGAGGGCTCGGCAGGCCAATCTCTACCGGGTCTACCGGGATCACTGCTTCGGATTTATACACCAAACTGTAGGGTGTTTCACCGTTCGAGGTCCGGGGAGTTGTGCGGTATGACCATATAACTTGGGGTAAGTTCGCTACTCAATCTCCTTTGGCTTTATCGAAGCGAGCTTTGAGTCCCTTGATGATCGTCCAGTTTGTGACTTCAGTCTGGCCGTTTGCTTGAGGATGGGCTACCGAGGTGAACTTTTGCTGAATATGAAGTTCTTCACACCACTCCTTAAACATTTTGTCTATGAACTGCTGTCCCATTGTCTAAGGCGAGGATATGGGGTATGCCAAAGCGGCATACTATGTTCTTCCAGACGAAGTTGAGGGCGTTCTTGCTCGTGATTTTTGCCAAGGGTTCGGCTTCCAACTATTTGAGCCAAAGTCGATGGCTACGATGAGAAACTGGAATTGGCCGAGAGCTTTGTCTATTGGACCGATGATGTCTATCCCCCGTTGCATGAACGGTCACGAGCATTACATGCTGGTGAGGTTGGAGACTTGCTCAAGATTTTTCTAGCTTCGAGCTTATCGCTAGGTAGTTCGCCCTTCTCCAAGTAATTTTGAAGGGGTCATCCAGTTAGGCTCGTTCAGTTACTGGGTTGACCTCGGCTTCGTCTGCACTTCGGTGTTTGACTTCTTCCACGGGAGGGCTTGTGGATGACAAGGCTGATTTGTTTAGTGCATCTGCTCGGCTGTTCTGCCCCCTCGGGATGCGAACTAACTCAAAATACGAGTAGTATTGTTGTCGGGTCTTGGCTTTGTGGAGGTACCTTTTCATTCTGTCGCCTTTAGCTTCGTAACCTCCTAGCATGTGGCTCACCATGACTTGAGAGACTGTAAAATTGTACAGCTCGTGTCTGAAGACCTTAAGCTAGGCGAAGTCCGGCGAGTAAAGCTTCATACTCCACTTCGTTGTTTGTTGTAGGGAAGTCGAACCAAAATCGATCTATGGCTTCGATTTTTCAACATGCAAAACCGGATTCAGTTTTAAGACTTAGATCCGCTGCTGCCGTTTCAGTCGTTTTCCCGTCAGATCTGAATAATAATCGTGAAATCGACTCGTGGGCTTTGTTCTCCTCGCCGAGACAAAGAGATGTATGGGTGGATCGCTCGTTTTGGTTCAGAAACGACGGAGAAATCCGCCGGAAAAAATGAACATATCACGATTTCGCGAGTCGTGCAGCAGCACGAACTTCCAGACGCGATTCCCACCGCACAGGTGATCGGCTTTGGACGGGCAACCTACCGTTGGAATCCTCTCGACGAGTAGAACATGTTTCCGGGTGGTTTCATCCAATTTGGTGGTGATATCAGTCCGGAATTAGCGAATAACCGAAGTTGCTCCGAACAAATCGCGATTTCACGAGTCGTTCAGCAGCACGAACTTCCAGACGCGATTCCTGCTGCACCGATGATCAGTTTTCGACGGGCAACCTACTGTTGGAATCCTCTCGATGAGTAGAACATGTTTCCGGGTGGTTTTGTCCGATTTGGTGGTGATTTCAGTCCGAAATTGGCGAATAACAGAAGCTGCTCTGAACAAATCGCGATTTCACGAGTCGTGCAGCAACACGAACTTCCAGACGCGATTCCCGCCGCACCAGTGATCATTTTTCGACAGGCAACCTACTGTTGGAATCCTCTCGACGAGTAGAACATGTTTCCGGGTGGTTTCGTCCGATTTGGTGGTGATTTCAGTCCGGAATCGGCGAATAACAGAAGCTGCTCCTGAACAAATCGCGATTACGCATTTGGGGGGGATCGCGTTGGTCTTCCTGTCATGGCTGTAGATTACCTAGAAAACTTTTGATCGAAAATCACAAATTTTCATTTCCCACGGACGGCGCCAGTGATCGAACTTGTTTTCGTAAGGTAATTAATGAGCACCAATAAGGAATTAATGAACACGAAAGTAAACGGAACACAAAGGGATTTACGTGGTTCGATCTATTAGAATAGATCTACGTCCACGGAGCAGAAAGAGGATGGATATTATTGCTAATATGCGTGTGTTGCTTACAAAGATTGTTCTCCCCCCTCTCAATCTATTCTAAACCCCTATTTATAGGTAATTACATGGAGTTTGATTATAATACAAAGTCTTCTCCTATTTGGACTCTGATTTGATCCTCTTAATAGGGATAGACACCGAGCTTCTATATCTCTCTTGGAGCTTGAGTTGTAGTCGATGTAGGAGTCTTGGTTGCCTTAGTGAAGAAGTCTCTCTTAGTTGGGCCAAGCTGCGTAGGCCGAGCTTAACTGTCGGGGCCCAATTATATTGGGCTTGATGCTTAGGCCTAGGAGCTAGGCCGTATCCTATCAATCAATACTTTAATTTAATCAATATATATCTTCATAGAATTTCAATTTGAATAGAAGTCTCATAATTTAAATCACCTATATATACTCAATTATTTATGCTCAGTTATTTATTATATATACATATATTCATATTCTATTTTATGTTAATTATATTTTTCATTAAACTATCCCACATAAATTATTTATGAAATTTCATCAATATAAAACTCATATAAAAAGAAGACCATAATAAAATATAGTTTGGGACAACAAAAGTAATTCTACAGTCTGCCCGGAAAATATTTTATCTCCAACGGGTAATCCAAACAATGACTGACTTAACGTTTAAAATGAATAAACCACTTGACTTGAGACATGCAACCCCTCAAATGGACGATCCAAACAATGAGAAATGATATTTCTTCAACCGCCAATCTAAACAATGGACGACAATAGATTTAAAATAATTATAACTACAAGAGAAATGCTATATCTTCACCGGACAACCTAAATAACGAAGGACTTGACAGTCAAGAAAATAATAAAACTACATAACAAATGGTATCTCACATTGACTTATCTTTATATTAACAATCAAATTACTATGACTTTCGTGAAATGCTACCTTTAGGTTAACTTATATTTTATTATTATGACTCGAATAATGAGTGGCTTAAGAAGTAAAATTTATGTTTAGTAGTGATCTCCCAATGAATTTCAAAAAAATAAAATATAACTCTCTAACAAATGCTACTATTCACCACACTACTTTTTAATATTAAAATTTAATACTAATATATCATTTTACTGAATTACATATTTTTGAATAAGTAAATAAGTTATTTATGAATTAGTTTATTTTTGAATAAGTAAATTATTTATGAATTAGTTGTTTATAAATAACGGGAGCCTTTACTTTAAAAGAATATAATCACGCGAAAAATTTTATCTCTCATTGACCTATTTTTTTTCGACCAACAGAATACTCGATATAAAAAATGTTACCAATTATCAATATATTTCTATATTATAACGTATATTTGACGGCTTAACATTCAAAATGAGTATAACTATATGAAAAATGGGACATAACCTAATCTATTTTTTTATTACAATGATCAACGAGCTACTTGACATTCAAAACGAGTAAACCTAATCGAGAAATGTCACACCTCAATGATCTTCTTTTTTTTTTTTTTCCTAATTCAGTTTAATTTTAATTTTTTCAAATGGATCCTAACAAACTATACTGTCAAAATAAATAATTATATTACAAGAATTGAGCCCCGTCGAATTTCGACGGACACCAAACTAGTTAATACTCGATAAACATATTAATAAAACTAATGACAAACTAATGCATGTCAAATTGAAGTGAAATATATATATATATATATATATATATATATATATATATATATATATATATATATATATATATATTTTTTTTTTTTTTTTTTTTTTTTTTTTTTTTTTTTTGAGGTACTAGTGTAATACTCCTTTTTTTTTTAATTTGACACATTTGTTGAATATATGAGTGTTGTAAATAATAAAAGGTGTCAAATGAAAAAAAATAGAGGAGTAGTAATAGTTAAAGTTAGGTATAATTATTTTGGCCATTGAAGAAAGAGCACCCACACACACAGTTGTTTTATCCCTCAAAAGTAAAACGTGAATAGTAAACTTAAGGGTTGGAGTGTCAGATTTCAAATACCAAGGCCAGAAATCAAACAAAAACGCTTTCAATTCAAAATCCTATCCCTTTCTTTACAAAAAAAAAAAAAAAAAAATCCTATCCCTTTCTTTACTCCTTTTCTATACAGTAGTATAGTTTAATATCGCTATCTCCCCAAAGCCAAAGGGTTTTTCTATTATTCATTCAGTATACAATATCAACATCAACATTCCTTTCTTTTACAACTTCAAAGGGCAAAAACGGCAATAGAGACAGCCTAATACGACGTCGTTACGCTGCTGCTGGGCAGAAGGCTCAGAACCTGACCCGGCGAAACGACGCCGTTGCCTGCCTTATAGATTAGCAATAATAGTCCCAACGGCATAGAAACCCACAAAAAGGACGCACACGTGTGGCCCCCTGCCTCGATATCCCCAAATTTAATGTTTTTTCCTTTTGTTTTTTTTTTTTTGAGAAAATGTTGCTACAACTTTCATTGATACACTACAAAATAATCACGCTCCACTATCATCACCCGTACCTCCATTTCTTGTTCTTTTTTTTTCTTTTCTTTTCTTTTTTTCTTTTTTTTGAGAATGTACCTCCATTTCTTTTAATTCTACTACTTTTTACATTTTCTTTGGGTTACAATTTTACAAACATGAAATAAAATATAGTTTGCAATTAAAATTTATGAATTAATATACTAATATAGTCACATTGTTAGCTCAATGAATCTAGAAACATGTAGAGCGGGGGAGCAATTATGCGTTTACAACCTAAACCTAATTATTCATCACCTTTTTTCAGCTTTGTATAACTTATTTCTTAATTATTCTTTATAATATTGTTAAAAGTTCAAAAATAAATATAATAATAAAAGGATAGCATGTAGGGCCCAAATAAATCCAAACGTTGCATTTTACTTCCGAGTTACAAAATTAGCGCAGCCAACTTTCTTTATTCTTATTTGTGTGTAACGAAATGCATTAAAATATAATGATAATAATAATGAAAGCAAAGTTACAAAAAGAATAATCTGACTTGGCAAAGGTATACATAACATATCGTTTCCTTTCATAGAGTATTTAAGTATATATACTGTTTTTGAAAAAAAAAAAAAAAACCCTCAAAGAAAAGCGTGTTTCTTTTACGATTTCCTAAAAAAGGCAAATCAAGACTCGGAAAACTGAAAATATAAAAAAGAAAAAAAGGGAAAAGAAAAAAGAAAAAAGAAAAAAAGAATCTCGATGTTCGCCGGTTGCCCTTCCAAACTAAGACGAGGACGCGGAGGCCGATGATGACCGGTTAACCGACTCAGCCAGCTTCCCGATCCTCTCCGCCAACTCCGGCGACAGCTTCTTCGCCGGTTTCCTCTCCTTCTCCGGTCGGAAATCAAACCCCAACGCATCGGAAACCTCTTCGGAGCTCCACCCGGCTTTCCGGAGCGTATCCGAAAACCGATCGGCCTTCAGCAGCAGCGCGTCCAGCACCGCCTGATTGTCCAGCATCACCATCTCGCCGTCGAAGAACCCCGACGCCGACACGTGGACGATCTCCGACACGTCGGATTCCGCCCACCCGCCTTCCGTCAGAACCGACCCGATTTGGCTCACGTACTCGTCGACCCACTTAGGCATCTCGGATCTCGGCATATCTACGTACCTTTCCGGCGAGGAAGACGACGACGACGACGAATTCGAGTTCCTCCGGCGGCGATCCACCGCGGCGTCGCTCCAGAACTCCACCCACCGCGGCGCCCGCCCCCCGGTCACGGCGTCGAGGCTCCTCCTCGAGAAACTCGTCGACGAGCTCTTCCCGGTGCCGGAGCGCTGCTTGGAGATGTTATCCGGGTCGGGGCTCCGGTGGAAGAGAGTCGATTCGCGATCGAAGAAGTCGGATAGATCGAATCCGCAACAGAAAATCCGATTCTCGTCGACGTAGAAGATAGGGTTTCCGGCGAGGCAAGGGTTGCAGGGGATGTAACAATGGTTGAAAATGGGGATCAGAAGCGGAGCCCTTTTCAGAGCATTCCTGGCGATTTTGAGAGCCTTCTCCGGCGAGGAAGGGCGCGGGCCCCATGATTTCGACCAGAGAGTATTCCGAGCTATGTGGAAGGAGATGGAGGCGATCGGGAGGTCTATGGAGGCGCGCAGCTGAAGCCGCGCTGAGCCGGACGAGCGCCAGTCAGGAAAGCCGGCTCCGACGGGCAAGCCGGCTGACAGAACGGCTTTGAGGTCCGGCGGGAATGAGAATCCGAACTCGGCTTCAGCGACGGCGAACTCCGGCTCGGTCAGGCCGGGCTGGACCGGTATCCCCGAGCTCTTCAAGTGGCTTATCACTTTTTCCGCGAGAGAAGTGAAGGAGAAGAGGCTGTGCCGCGGCGGCAGCGGCGTGGACGGAGCGGACGAGGAGGCCCGGGCCGACAACCGGCGGAGGCCGGCTAAATGGGCCGGGTTCAGACCGGTCATTCTCCGGTCGACGTCGACCATTGTTGTTTAAGCCGGAGTTTTTTCTGGCTTCAACAGATTATTTTCTTGGTTTCCGTTAGTTTATATATTTAACTTCGCCGCCGCTCTTAAATTTTGTCACGGCCGGAGAAAAAGGTTAGAGATAGAGAGAAGAAAAAAAATAAAAAAAAGGTTAGAGAGAGAAAGAGAGAAAGGTGGAGTGAAGCAGAAACTGAAGTGAAAATGTGGAAAAGTAGAAGAAGGTGGAATTTATAACGGGTGGTGGAGAAAGGGCCCACCACCGATTTCGATCGATTAAAATTTTAGGGAAAAACAAAATAGATTTCTTTTTGTAGAAAAGTGAAATTTAGAATGGAATGGTAGCGACAGATAAATGTTGCTAAGTAAGTTTAAATAGGATACTTTTATGTTCCTATTTCTATTTAATAAAACGGTCCAATTTCGACATGCATAGGCGGGTCAAAGGTATGAAGAAGACATGATTATTTTGTTTTTAACGTTAAAGAATGATTAATAATTTTTCCTATTACATGAAGAAAGGAAATGCAAAAACAATTGAATCAACATTGCTCACAATATAAAGGATTATTTTCCATTTTGAGCTAATCGAACGTATATTCTTCTTTAATTCGTGATGGGCAAAAACATAAATTTTCGTATGAGTTTCCATATCATAGATTGTCTTTTGTCGCATGCATTTTATGTAAATATACATTTTTACACATAAAAGGATACTCAATCGTCATTTATTTCTACGTTGCATAAGTTTCGTCTTTTAAAAAAGTCCAAATAAAAGTTTTAAGTTGGGAGTGCATGTACTCTATGAGTTTTAAGAAAAATTGATAGATGTTTGATAGTAGATTTTTTTGTAAGTGGATAATAAGGCACGCTAGTAGATGTGTGGTAGATTTAATTTAAGTAATTTTTCATTTTATATAATGAATTAAAAAAAAAGTTTAAATAGTTTGATTTTTTTTTCAAATAAACTATAAATGAATTAAAAATAATATAATATAATTGTGAGAAACTCGGATAGATCTCCAGAGAGTACTGCACCATTGGGTCTGGATTTTGGACGGAGTGCTCTCCTCATGGGGCTCGCCAAAAAGTGGTATAGATCCCAAATGTTGAGTAACAATATTGATGATGTTCTTACTAGATCAATTCTTATTGTCATTCGGAGTATCATTCTTTGATGTAATCGTAAGGCAGTATGTTAAAATGAAATAATTCTAAGAATAGAATTTTGCCTAAAAATGCTTATAAAATACTCTTTCCGTCATGCTAAATTGTACACAAATTTCATTTTCTTAATGTCCCAATACATTTCATTTTTGTACATTATGTTCCATCAAAAATAATTATACTCTACCACTAATCACTTTATCATTAGTCTCAATTTATTTACTATTCCCTCCGTCTCATCCAATTCACTTTGTTTGAAATAAGGCGAATTGGATGAGACGGAGAGAATATAATACTACTACACATCTAATATTTTATTAAAATTCATGCAAAAAAAAAATGGCAGTCTAACGGGAAGGATGGATTACTTGTTAGAACTTAAGTGATATAGGGAGGAATGTATATGGACAGTTGTTTTGTGAGTAATGTTGAATATTGATCACCCAGTTGAACAACAAATCTATTCACGAATATTACCTAACAAATCAATCCCCAACTAGAGGAAAGAGAAAAAAGAATAATTTCTTGCCAACATATGTTTTTCCTTGATAAACTTTAATTTGGGGTTGCTGAAAAAATAAATAGAAAAATAAAACATGGGACCGAATAAATGCTATATATCTTTTCAGAATAAGTTGTTCCAATTTTGGATCAAAATTATTTGTGATGGGAACTAGGTGCGTTGAAATTATAAACAATTTCTAAAAAGAGCAACAAACTATGAAGTACTTGTATCAAAATTCAATTGGCATAGCTTCCAAAACTTCTATCTCTCTTTCAAATAGCTCTTGTGTACTCTTAAGGGCGTGTAATAATCGAGATGCTTTAATTTGGGTTCAAATTAATGAAATATAAAATGAGATAAGATTAAAGTTATTCAATGTATTTGGCTGAAATTCATAACTTATGATTAGTCACAAATCAAAAGAAAAAGTACTGGCCCATGTTTTAGAGTAACTCTCATTTGCAATACAGCTTGAAAAAACATGGGATTATACTAGTAAAAAATTAATAAACCCACCCTTATGATGTTTGGAAAACACCCCTTAGGGATATTTCATTTATATCCAAATTTTAAATATATAATGAATTTCAATAATGTATATTACTATATCGATCATATTAATTTTACATCATGTTTTCTGTTTTGGGTTGTTCGCACTTTAATTTCAAGTTGCAAGTTTACCCGTGTAAGTATAGTGGACAGGGTCGAAATTCCATAAAGACTAAGATATATATTCCATCTATCTCATTATTTGCATCATAAGTTTTTTTATCTTGAGTTATTCGCTATTTATTGGTGTAGAATTAGTGGACAAGGTCGAAATTCAATAGAGACTGAAACTATTCTAGTGAAGCTATTTCAACTTGCAATTCTTTATCTAAACCATGAATTGTAAAGAGATTTATAAACTAAGCGAAATAAATAAATAAATTTAAACACAAGTTTGAGAAACTCAATTAGGAGAAAATTTATTCTAAGGCTTCGGTTAAACTGGACATATGAATTTAAACACATTCAAATCAATTTACTACACATAAGACCCGACTCTTCCTAAGGTAATTAATTGTGAAATTAGCTTGAATCTTACTTCCATTACGCTTAAACCACAAATCTCATACAAGAACTGTTGCCCTCAACTAATTTTTAAAATATGTACTAGTAATTTCTAAAATCCAATTAGAATAAAGATCTCATACAAATCTCAAGATCTTCTAACTATGTTGAGAAACATGTCATATATTCTAGATCAAGTATGAATCATTATCTTTAGAATATCGAATCACTACCACAAATATGAAAAATTGATTGTTAATCAATTTAGCAACCAATAAATACAAGAACATAGAAAATAAAATCATAATCAATTAATAAGACTAGTTCAAATCCACATAATACAAGATGTAATATTTGAATTTATATTAAGAAAAGAATTTGTTAGAATCGGATCAATTCTTTGTTTTATAATTTATTACATAATTGATATTTTTATATTTACGAGTACATTTTTTAATTTTATTGATTAATGTTTTAACCAAGTTGAACCAATTAAACCATAATACAAAATTCTCAACGGGTCGACGTCGGCATCAAAGTTTTATAACATTGGTTCTAAGTCAATTCAAAAATTATAGAAAGGCTATTTATTCAAATGAGCACGTGATGCAAACACTGACACAATCTAAAATGTTTGATTTTTATTTTTTATGTATTTCTTGAAAGAGAGGCATTAATTGTATTAAATGATGTGTGATCAAATTGACTTTAATAATTAACCAAGGGTGTACTCTCACATGTGGGTGTCACCTTAAATTTCGTTCCCATAAGAAAATAGCTAGACATTATAATCTACACAAATTGTCAAAGTATAATAAATACTACTTTGGTATAGTATCGTTGCTATTTTATTACCATTTTTAATCATTAGGTCGATAATATTAAGCTTCTGAATTGGGTTAACGCTATTCTTTAACTATCAGTAATTTTGTAATATGAAGAACATTTTATACTTCTGATTGAACTCGTTACTATACCCAACTTTCCTTATCATGTGCTCAACTGCTCCCAAAGAAAAAGTGGAAATTTATTTATTTAGATATTGTTTGTTTTATCGTGTGACGTGCATTCAAAGAGGAATTGTTCCCTACCTACAACGGGTATACTTGACGTAACGATGATATATTTAAAAAAAATTATTATAAATATGCACCCTAAAAAAATTATATTAAGAAAAATTAAACTCTATTAAAAAAATATATCATAAATAAAAAAAATTATTAACTTGGCATTATCACATCAGTCGTAAATATATTAAGTCTGCAAGAGGATTATGAAATTGTCAGAACTGGAGTTCGTTTGGGCCGTTAGTTCTCCAAGTGTTCAATAAATATAACTCGAATTCGATTTAAGAAAAAATCGAACTAAGTTTTAAATATTTGCAACAATTTATCTTGTCACCATACACACATTCATTTGTGGTTATATCTTATTTTGAGTTTTGCTCATCACACATAATTTGCTGTAATTGGTCAGCCAATAATAAGTAAACACAACACATACCAACTCACGAACAAATTAAAAGAAGATTGGACTTGTCATCGTGGGGATTAATATGCACAAACCAAACATATTAAATAGTCATCATCGTGACCAATTCGACTCATATCTTCTATTATAATTTCATGTGACATCTCTTATTTTATCAAATTGATAATTGTCACGTGTTTATAATTACTAGAATTAATAATAATTAAAAAAAATCATAACAAAAAATGATTGATTTTAGAAACATTGTGAACACATGACAATCATCTATTGATATCATAGAAGATGTCGCAAGAAATTACTATAGAGGATCCAATTCGTGACCAGTGTTCTAAAAGTCACTAGACGCTAGTAGGACGGTGGGGGAAGCGATTAGCGTCTAGCGGTGCCTAGATGGATTAGAACTATAATGCAGTATATTTTTATTTTATTTTATTACTATTTTTACATTATATTCTACAATACAAACTGTATAAAAGGTTAATATACTAATTGGTAGTTCAAATTCCATAATAGACTTCTACATACATTATCAAAGTCTGTGACATATTTTCATATATTTTTAAACATGATCTATACTTATATAAAAAGAACCTTGAGTACTTAATGTAGATTGCCTAATATACCCCTAATACATATTAAATAATTACGATAATACCTAAATTCTACTATATGGCTGCCGCTTTTGAGATTTATTGATTCCTTATCAATTCTTAATGATGATGTGTATCTTCTATAATTGGAAACAAATTTAATAATAATTATTGCGTTAAGGTGATAAATCTCTCTAGCCTTATTTTATAAAATTGCATATTCCTATTAAATCAATACCATAAACTATTCTAATAAAAAATTGAATATCAAATTTAAGGGCCACGATTAAAGTTATTATTATTTTTTTTGGTACTTTTATAATGGGAATTATATTATATTCTCTCCGTCCACAATTTATTGACACTAATATTATATCGAGACGTCCACAGTTTGTTGATCCTTTCTATTTTTGGATGTATGCCCACAATACACTTTAACTTTAACATTTTAATATAATTAAAAATATTAGATAGACTCACAATTATTTCACTTTAACACTTTAGTTTATTAACACATTATCAAAACACATTAAACTTCGTGCCCAAAATTTTAGTCCAACAAATAGTAGACAGAGGGAGTATACGATATCATTTACCTCAATTTGACCTTCGTCTATTTATAATATATGAATCTTTATTCAATTATATAGTATTTGAATGAAAATGAAAATAAGGTTTGTTAGATAAAAAAGGAAGAGTGAACAAATTAAGAGGAAAAAAAAAAAGGAATTCAGAAGTGACATGGACAGATGCTCATCAAATCGCTCATTAAACACGCTTAGCATATCAAAACTTTATATATATAAACATATAGATATGAACTATGAAAATTCTCAACTATCCACAATATTAAATTTACTTTAGTAATAAAAAGAAAATGTAAAATATAGTTGTTCAAGTATAGATATTTTTCTTAAGATTTTTATTTTTTATTTTTATTTTTTCAAACACCCTGTGAGGGTGAGGGGTTAGGCAGACCCCCAACCTGTATATAGCTCAAACAAAATCATACAGCGCCTGGTGGAGATAACACTAAAAATGAGTGTTATCCCCAACATAAACCGAAAAAAACAGAACCAGTCGGAATTGGATCAACAGCCGATCCAAGTCTCGACAACTAACATGAGATACAAAGAAGGAACAAATACAATGATCATGACCCAAAATTGACCATATCAGAAAACTAAGGAAATGACCTATCGACATGTTGAGTTATTTATTTCAATTTAATTTTTTTTTAGTTTAATTATTTATTATTAAGTTATTTTTGTTAACAAATTATATACTCCGTATATTTTATGGACTTGATGTTAGAACTTTGATTTTGAATGACCAATATTATGATTGAATTTGTGAAATTCAATAATTAAGGTAAAAAAAAATATATTCTAATAGTGAATTCATTTGTATTTGTGAAATTCAATAAACAAGGTTTTAAAATATCATAATAAGCAAATTGCAGATTTTAGAAATTAGGTAAAGTAACTAACCATTCTACATTTGAAATTAGGAGTACTATTTTTTTTGGTGATCTTGTTACATACTTTTACGAGAGGTACAATCATTAAATTATATTTATAAAGTATTTAATAAATCATTAGAAATTAATTTACCTTATATATAAAATAGTATAACATACATAAATATATTTTATTTGAAATTGGACCATAATAATAATAAATTATTATTATTAATAATAATAATAATAATAATAATAATAATAATAATAATAATAATAATAATAATAATAATAATAATAATAATAAATGTTTACCATTATTGTTTAATTGTAAAAAATAAATAATTTGTAATATAAGGAACATATATATTTTACTATGTCAACAAATAAGTGAATCAATCATTTAACTATGTTGTTGTTTGATGTTTCAAGACGTGTTATATCAGTTCAAATCATAAGACGTAATTGAACTACAAATATAATTACATGCGTAAATTTTATTTTTTATCATCAAATTACACTTCTACTAGATATTTAAGTTGTTATGACTCCTATAATTCCTCCTATAATATGAAGGATTATGTTTCTTCTAACATTGTAATATCCTCGATTCTACTATAGTTACATTTCTAATAAAATTGGTAAATAAATATCATAAGTCATAATTACTAAATTATAAATTTATGAAAATTATAATATTATCCTAAAATTTACTACTTATAATAGCTAGGCACATCAAGTTGCATAAAATATAAAAATTCAGATGACGAGTTTTATTAGTTAAAATAAGGTTGATAAATTCAATATTAGAGCATATATATTTAAAAAAATTAATTTTTAGTTATAATTGCTAATTATAGTTTTTATATTAAAATATATTTTTTATTTTTATGCTTAACATTATAAATAGTAAAACGATTAATTTGAAAAGTGTACACCGAAATTAGGACAGAAGATCTCATCCGCAATCTAAGTAGTACTTTTACAATGGCGCTATATATATATTTATAATTTTCAAAATATTAATACACAAGAAAACTTTAAAAGTATAATTCTTAATTCTTTGCTTTCTTATTAATTAACATATATAAAATTTTGAAAAATTGCAAAATTTGAATAAAACATAAACAATAGGAAATATTAAATAAATATAAATTATTCATCAAAATTTATTTATTAAAATCATTCTTTTGACATGTGAATGCATGGACAATTAGTAGAGAAATTTTGATATTGATTAAAACATAATATTTATGAAAAAAAATGGATAAATGAAAATTTACACGTGCAATGCACGTTCTCAATGCTAGTATCCATAAGTTACAATATGATATCCATGATTTTTTAATATACATAATCTAATATTTCAGCCTTCCATCTCCGCTAGCCCGCCTAGACCCACTTAGGACCGCCTAGGCACCTTGCCTATGTGCCGATTAATTTATTGCCGCCTAGAGCTATCGACTTGCCATTAAACGGGACGGCCCAATACCTATTAGCGCCTAAATACCATCTAGGCGGCTAAATCGACCTTCTTTTAGAACACGATACCAATTCCGTAGATTACTAGCTAGAAACGTTGTCCCCAACCGAATGCTAGCATATAACTCCAAAAAATACTTAGGATCAATTGCCCTCACTCAACTCTCAACCTCCCGGTTTATTGAATTAAAGTGCCTATTAATCACAATTCTATATTGAATCTCATCTCCCGAATTTTGATCCAATATCAATCAATCATGTTTAAAAGGTAGCTAATCAATTAAACAAGCATTTAAAGCATGATTAATAAGAATTAGCAAAAACCCAATCATATAATAGCATGATCAATCACAATCCATTACAAAATCACTTAGCCAAATCTCTAGAATAAAGGAAATTAGCCACACATGTTCATTGCTAACATAATCTCCAAATACAAAGAAATCATAGAATAAAAACTAGAGAAAAGAGGAATTGAGGAATCAAATCCTATTTCCAAGCCTTGATTCTTGATCCTTGATGCTTCCTCTCCAAGAATTCCAAGTGTGGATGAATCCCCTTCTCAAAAATGGATGAAAGATGGTGGAATGTGATGGAAAGAAAGTGGGTAGAGATTTAGTGTGTGTTCTAGGTGTAGTGTGTGTGAAGGGAGGTTCTTACCCTAGAGATTTGTGTCACACTAGCTATTTATATGTTCTACAAGAATGGGGTAAATATTGTAATTTAGGAAAGAAGAGAATGGGGGTGAAATAGCAATAAACCGGAAGAAATGGGGTGAAAACGCGAAAACCGGGAAGCAGGAGGAGGGCGGCGCGACCGCGCGCTGGGTCGCGCGCGCCAGCAGAAACTTCCTTCTTGTGCGCGCGACCCAGCCCCCTCTCTGAAGCGGGTGCGCGCCGGGTCGCGCGCCTGGTTCCGACTCCGATTCTTCGACCCGTGCGAGCTCGTTCCGCCTCGAACCTTGATATTCCTTCCTTTTGCCAAAATCATGCTCCTTTTCCTACAAAAAAAATGCAAGAAAAACTAGAGAAGCAATAAAATCGACAAAGAAAGAAAATCACATGAAACAAGGTATACACATTCGATAAATTCACCTAAAACCCATAATTTCTATCCTATTTTGATGAGTAAAAACCATGTTTGTCTGGTGACGATGTAAATCCACATCAGATGAAGGACGGAAAAGAAAGTTTGCCCATAATAGATAACGAAGTCAAATAAATTTGATTTAACATATTAATGTAATGACACATGACCAATTAAATCAATTACTCCATATATATACAAAGTAGGACAAGATAAAAGATTTTTGTAGGGGCGGGGAGAGATGAAGGGACCTATGAGCATGGCCACATTGTTTGCTCCAACGTTACAAAAGATTAATTGGCTGCGGCGGAAGAAAACCACTGCCGTGGATGGATCGGAGGAGGAGGCGGCGACCGCCACACATGAGGCGGTTTTGATGTCCACATAAGGAGGCGGCATGGTGGGGCAACGTCACATATCTTGTCTTCCTCCCCCAACCATCCATGTTCCCTCTATCCATTAATGTAAGTACAAAGAAAATACATAGATGGTGATATTTCAGTTTTGATTAGCATGTTTTCACAATTAATTCACTTAGGTGTGATCGAATACAACACATGCATGCGTGCTAATTAAATGTACATACATACAAATATTATATATATATATTAATTAAAGAAGTTATATGCCACACGATTTGTAAGCACCGACCCATATATATATGGCCATGTCACAAATTTTCTTATTCATTTTATTTTCATCAGATCACACAAAATTCTAAATTCTGATTCATTCTTTTCCACGTAAACTCGAATTTATGTATCTAATTTAATAAATACAATGTTACGTACAAATTCAAAATTTATGGATTTAAATATGCATTTGCGAGTACAATCTGAATATAATCTTCTTAATTTGTTCAAGGTATTTCTCAAATAATCTCTGAATAACCTTTGTGATTTGTTGGAGAATTATGTCTCATCGATCTCCTGAGACTTGATCTTCAAGCTTTATAAAAGCGGTGTGGAGGACTTTCGTCTTGTTTCTAGATAGAACACGGAACTTGGCTTTAGCTTTATGACGCCAACGCGCAGTACTATTGCCTTGTTTTCGGATTGAACGTTGAACTTGGTTGCTTTAATTTTCACAAAGAACATTGATGTTTTCCATGGAAAAAGGCTTTGAAGATTAGAGAGTTCGTAGATAATTTCGACTCTAATTCTTGAGCAGGAATTTATAATTTCTTATGTGATTTTGAAGTGTTATGGAGAATTCTATTTATAAATATGAGAATAATGGGTTTGAGTGACTATCGGCTCCATGATTGATTTCGAACTGACGTTTGACAATTATATTGATTCTTAAATATTGATGTTTATAGGTTTAAAAAATTGACTTTTTGGCAACAACAACAAAATATATATATATATATATATATGCATCTTTGAAATATGTCAATATCTCTGCTGATAAAATAAATTATTCAATTTAGATTTTATTAGATTCCAAATTAAATAATTATATTAATTAATAAAATATTTATTTTTTCTTTAAAATCCGTATGCCCAAAATTACTAAGAGCTAGAGGATTGAAGAATATAAATTGAACTTTGATATTTGTATAATTTATAAATTTTATGATACTTGTCAAAAAGAAATTAAGGTATAAGTGGAAAAAAAAATTGCTGGCAACACTCATTGTAGGTATGTGACATGTATAGATGATATAATATCTATTATTGTTTGGGTGGATTAAATCTGTTTGAAATATATACATAATACATGAACCAAACTCATGACAACTATGCTCTGTGCATGCATTTTTTGGAAATTCGTATGTGTGCAGCTGTTATTTTATAATGTTGAGGACCTACTAATTGGTAAGGACAAATTGGTTGTTAGATTTATTATCACGAAATACCATCTCACATATGATATTTTATTTATTTTTGGATGTGCGTAGTCTATTTAATTTGTGTCTTCTTTCTAGTTGATTAAGAATTAACACAATGATGGAGTTAGGTGATACTATTATCTCTTAACATGAGAGCTTTAACTTTCTCTTAATCTTGCTCACAACTTCATATGCTTAGAACCACAATGTTAATTTGTTAGTGTGTAGATTATGCAACAATTATATGGTACTCTCTCCGTCCCGCTCAAGATGTTATAATTTCCTCTTTGGGTCGTCCCACACAATATGTTACATTTCCTAATTTAGTAAATGAATAACAAATAAACACTACAATCACATGGGGGCACATTAACTTTACATTTCAACCACAAAATATACATTTCTTAATTTCCGAGCCCAAAAGCAAACGTAACCTCTTGAATGGGACGGAGGGAGTACAATTTTGGCATGAAACTCATTCCAAGTACCACAACACAATTTATATGCTCAATAACATTTACTCTCTCCGTCTCAAGATTATTGACCCCCTTTTTTTATTGGGCCGTCTTAAAATTCTTGACCCATTTCTATTTTGAGAAATAATTAGCATACTAATAGTACAATTAGTATATCCCTTATTACACTTAACTTTTTATAATTAAATCTCATCATTTTCACAATATAATTTAAATTCTAAAGTTTAAATTATTATGACTTTCTCAGTTTATTCTCCATTTTTTATGATTTATATACCAAATTAAAGGTCTTGATACGATCTTTTATATAAGATCAGACATCAATATATTTGTATGCATCTATGATGCTCTAGTTTTGAAATATGTCTAAATATATAAACAACACTATATCCATAAACACAATACACTTAAAACATTAAATATTTATGTCTTCATTCTCGTGCTGAAAAGAAAGGGATTAGTATTCTTGAACCGGAGGGAATAGTTATTTACTAACGAGGAATAGAAGAACCAATGAAATTCTTGTCGTCAACCCGGCCCTATTAATTCTTGTCGAAGCCCCACGACAATCGGATCTATTTTTCAACTCCAAATCAATTCATTTGAATTAATTGTAGTTCATTCCTCTTAGGATGCATTGTAATTTAAAGAGTGCTAAATTTTAGGATAAAATATGAGATGAGACATGATTAGAATAATTTCATGTGTTTGCGTGAGTTTGTATCTAATGATTAATGTCAAATCTAGGAATAAAGTACTAGTCTATGACGTGCTCTAGCATATGCCTAATTTGCATTCCAATTTCCAACAGAGTAAAAATAAAATTTAATTGGATAAAATTAATTAAATTATCGTTATCTCTCAAAGTAAACATCCCTTAGTACATTCTTGTTATATTAGTCTTCTTTTTAATTCTTTGAATGATAAAATATATGTTAGGTTGTTGCGAGTTCATTTTTTAATTCGTCCTTTAAAGATGAGTTTTAAAGTGAAATTGGTAGTACCCTATAAAAAAAATCATATTTCAAAATTTTATTTTGAAATAAATAATCACAAAGCATCGAAACTTTTGCCAAAACAATGTGATTCTATTTCGTAATCGGAGGCAGTATATATTTTTTTCATTGAGAAGGTCCAAGCAATGGACATTTCTTATGTAGTATCCGCTTCCCTATAGTAAAGGAGAACATTTTTTTTTTTGCCTTTTTCGGATTAGTCTTGCTTAGGGTTGGACAAATTTACCGAAACAAAAGTATACCAGACATATACCGTACTGAAGAAAATTGAAAATACCGTAAGCGGTATATCAAATTTTTCGGTACGGTATAATACCGTACCGAAGATTTTCGGTACGATAACGGTATGAGTTTTTTGATATCGCGGTATAGCGGTATACCGAACATTCGGTATCTCGGTATAATCGGTATGTGCAATATATACCGAAAATTATCAAAAAATTATATTTTTTTAATATTAATTATATTCTAATTTTATTTTATATTTTGAGAATATTTCAAATTTAAATACAATCTTAATAAATCTTTAATTATTTAACTAATTTTTAATATACTATATTATCTAGAAAATATTAAAAATATAATATACGTAATTTGTCTTTTAATCTTTAACGATCAAATATTAGAATACATGTACTAACAAAGACAACAATTATATTGTAGTATTGTGAAATTAATCTACATTTGTTAAAGATGTATAATACAGGTAGATAATATAAGATACTAACATTTCATGAACACTTTTAGATTTTTTTTTTCCAGGTATAATATTCGAATTTTCGGTATACCGAAATACGGAAAAATCAGTATGGTATATCGAAAAATCCGTACGGTATTGGTATGAACTTTGTTCCATACCGAATTTTCGGTATACCGAAAATTGGTATACCGAAATGTTTGGTACAGTTACAATATGAAAACGTGCATACCGAAAACTTTTGGTATGGTATCGATATGGCAATTTTTTTTTAATATACTGTACTGGTCCGCCTCTAGTCTTGCTCATTACTTAGTTACCTAATTTAAATAGACTTTCGCCTCTGTCTCAAGGTGTCCGACTATCCAACTTTTTCGATCTTGTTTTTATTTTCATTTTCATCAATTTTTTTATTCCCTCTGTCTCAGCGAAAGTGAGGCGATTCAATATTTTATACCATATATATTCAAGAATCGCCTCACTTTCGCTGAGACGGAGGGAGTATAATTTAGTTTAATTTTATGTGTCAATTAAGGTATATTATATTCAATTAGGGATTTTATTAGTTTTTAGCATTTCTAATTTATTTTTAAGTTAATAATTGATTATTTCACAATTAAGGTATATGATTTTTAAAACTTATTTTTAGAAATAAATATATCATGATCAAATATATTATTTTTATAATAAATATTGTTATTAAATCTTGTATATATATATTTTGGTCAACAGATAGACCAAAGAAAAAGACAACTTCGTTTTGATAGACGGTGGGCTCCAAATTATCCCAGCCAACAACCAGTTTGAATCTTGTTTGCATTTATCATCCTCATATAAACCTCTAGCTAATGACATCATTGTGACATGTAATACTATTAAATACGGCCTATGTCCATAATATTTGTGTATTAGATTTTTCGTTACAAATTTTGTTGTGTCGATTTAAAGATAAATATAAGTTTCACTTGATGTAATTTATTCTTCAATTTGATGTAGTATATAATACTTAATCAAATGAGACTTAAATTTTATCTTAATATCAAATCTTTAGCACATCGAAATGCACCATAATATAGTACACAAATATTATAAATTAATTGATTTATTCCCACAATGAAATATATATACAGCACATTTATGCACCGACTGCAATATCAATAAACCAAATAGTATAGTACATCGAGCTAGCATCACATTAAAATTCGAGCATATGCTAACATAGACACCCTTTTTTTATTTTTCCCTTTCTTTTATCTTTAGGACACATGTGTTTTTTTTTTTTTTTTTCATTTCCAATTGTCTTTTTTTATTCGAGATGTATATATTATAATAATGAAAAAATATATTATGGGTGTGACAGATATAAAATTATTTAACTTGTTTTTTACATAACACTCCCTCCATCTCATTTCCATTAAAGATATCTCATTTTCCTTTTTCGTCTGTCTCATATAACATGTCTCGTTTACTTTTTTGACAATAATTAACTTACATAACAACTCTCTTTCCCCTTTCCCCCGTCTTTATTAGTCTTTGTGTCCAAAAGAAATGACGCATCTTCAATGGGACGGAGAGAGTATTTACAATATACTAATATGCATGAGATGCATTTATAAAATAAAATACAAGATGAGAGATGAATGTATCTATAATAGAACATAAAAGGGTTACACCGTTATGATGGATATGCTAGCTCCTTTAATATCTTACTTTATGTGCATGTGTGTGTATGAATATAGAAATACAACTAGAAATTAAATAATCAGTTATATATGAGCCTAATTTAATCCTCTAAGAAATCCACCAGCTCATGTGCTCCATCAATCTTCTAATAATTATAAACTGAATTTTAAAATTAGCCCCATAGCTTAGTAGGAACAATCAATAATGGGTCGTAATAAAGCCTAATCCAAGGACTATTTTATATATATATTTTTAAATCTTGGCTTTTATAATTGAAAGCCTAGTCCAACTTGGTTTCTGGTATAAGGGATTAGGTCTCTTTTAAATATTCGTATGTATACAATGATTTCAAATAAATATTATATTCATTACAAGAAAGGTATAGAAAGAACAATAAATTGATTTAATTCTTGTTTTATCAGATGACATGCATGCATAATCCAGTACATACCTACTATAAATTATTGAACACGTTTTCAACTAACGGAACATAAGAAATGATAGAAGTGATACCATTTCTTCTCCGGAGGTGATGTGAAACAATTGGCATCGACCATATATCGAATCGGATCATCTATTGCAATTTCGCGTGACATCTTCTATTGCATCAATTGATGATTATTACATGTTCATAATATTTTCAAAACCACACGAAATTGTAATAAAGGATCTGAATCGCCAATATATGACAACAAATTGTGGAACTCCATTTCGAAGGTGTAGGCAATATGAGTGGAGTGAATGGACCTAAACTTGTCATGGCATACACATACTAGCTCAACTTTGTCTAAACAATTATTCTGTAGCTACTTTCACACACCAACATGCCCTAAAGATGGTTGTCACTATAACAAAATTTTCATCACAAGATACTTTCTTATATAGGACATATAGTAGTGTGTTTTATTCTCACTCCTTACTATATACTATTAGGAGGACTCTTGCAAGTGTTTTGTTCTACGATGGTTATATAATTAGGATGCTCAAAAGTTTCCTATTCGAGAAAATATATTGGTGGAATAGATTGAGTTTAAGTGAAAGTTTGTGTATGTCATGTATTCAGTTATCTTCGACAACACATTTTTTCTTCTTTTTCTCCTAGTTTTTATGACAGTGTGTCTCAATCAGATAATAATAATATAACACTCTTCTAGTAAGAGTCCTACAGTAAAATAAAAGTCTTCATAACTAGTTTTGTTGTAGTGTGTATTAAATCGACTTTCACATCAAAGACTTAAGATCTTGGATGTTCTTCCCATGCTCAAAAGGCAAAGTTAATAGTAGTATAGGAGATGCTACACAACTTTATAAATAATTTAATTTTACTCCTACCGTCTATGTTTTCTCTTATTTGGCTTGTTTTATTATTTTATATCACTCATATACTGTATTGAATAAACAAGCAAAATCAGATAAAACGGAGGGAGTATCTTATTAGAGACCTATCCATAGCTCTTAGCTAATTATCATAAAAGGGAGTGGGGATTAGAAAGAAATGTATAAGAGAGGATGGGAATCTCTAATGGTGGGACATAGTCATGAAATGTGCATGCGTGTGATATATATATATATAGATGAGAATTAGAATAAAGTCGAAAGATTCATTTAGGGGTGGTAATATATAAATAATTCAAGAAAAAGAGGTTGCACATATAGAATCCGTGTAATACACGGGATTCTTAATACATGAAAAGCTAGCTAGCTAGCTAAGCCAATAACAAAATAAAATCATTCACACTTGCCGAAAGATTCAACTACTTTCTGCAAAATATTTCTGGTGCCTTTATCAATAATTTTGGAAATCTTTTTGCCTACTATATGTTCCAAATTTTCATTTTTCTGTCGTTAGCAAAATGTTAATCCTTTAGAAATCAGCTGTTGTCGCCTCGCTACATTAATCTTGATCATCACATTCACATGAATATGAAATAAATTTTGCAGTAGAAGGTCGATTTTGTCACTAGCCTAAATTGGGGATGTCAATGGATCTTCGACCCAATTCACATCCGTTGGTTCATATCCATTTTTCAAATTAATCTTTTACTAAATAAAATTATTTTTTACTAATTAGAACTCAAAAGTCAGCAACAACTTCAAAAAAAAAACTATTAATAATATTATCAGATTGATGTTGCTCAATTTAAAGATGTAGTTCATTAAAATTTTATACGTATAATCTTAATTGGATACAATATATTCCATGGAAAGTATTCCGACAATGCAAAGGTACAATTCTAGTCCTTAAAAATAACAAGACAACGGCTCAATTATATGTAAACAATAACGACTCGAGCGTTTCAAACAACTCAAATAAAAGATCCAAAGGCTGTATAGAACAAAATTTATTAATTTAATTATTCCAAAGGCAAAAAGGAAGGGTTTTTTTTTTTTTTTTTCCCTGGTGTGTTTTCAAATCCCTGGTGTTCTCTTTGAAATAAAAGAACATGGGATAAAACAAAGTGAAGACCATGTGAAGACCATATTATGAGCAAATTTTCCATCCTTATCCCTCATTTTCGTTTTCCATCAAAGAGAACACACTCTTCAAAGAAAAGAAAGATGGGATGCATGACTTAAGTACCACTGTTTGGAAACATGAAAGCATCTTCAACAATCTTAACACAAATACTAAGAAACATCAAGATCCAATTCAGGTTAAACTAGATAACCCTCAGACGCGAAGGTAGAAGACGAAAACAAAAGGATTACTCTGTCGATAATAAACAATATAAAAATTTTACATGATTTATATTCAGTAGATGTAGAGAAGCAAAACATAGGACACATGCAGCATACATTCATATTTGAACATTCTACCATGATTGGAATAAAAATTAGACAAACCATGGGTTGGAGCTTTATCCAAAATGCAGGTAACAGAGTTCTTCAGGCACTCTCGAAGCAGGTTCACTTTTCAATACCTTGTACGCCTTATTCCCCTGCTAAATGTTAGACTTTATGAGGCGCCAAAATCAGATAACTGAGATTAATTTAGCACATGTAAGTGTCAGTACCGTGGAGATTTAGAGCGTGAATAAGAACGAGAACGTGAGTATGATCGAGAGGTGAAGGAGAAGGAGATCTTCTGGAAGGAGAACGAGACCTTCTAGAAGAATGAGAACGCGAGCGAGAGGGAGAGGGAGACCGTGAATGATATCTTCGAGAACTCCTTCCCTTGCTCGGGCTCCGGCTTTGCCTGTATCTTCTGGAATAGGAAGCACACAATTGGATTCATAGTAAAAAAAAAACACATGGGAAGTCAGTTGCAATCATGTCGGTTCAAAAATAAAAGCAGTAGACAACAAATCACAAGAAACCTTCAAAGAAGGAAAACAAATGTAGCAATCTACACCACTCATTACATCTAGAAGTTATTAACTTGAAATCCAACTCTAAAAGAAAAAGATAAAAGTCAATTAAATCAAAGCAAATCTCAAAGTCATAGTAATATAATAAGACAATGATAATGAGTTCGAAACTCTATTTAACCCCGAAGGGCAGTTGGCAGTTAAAGATCTTGTATTCTTGCCCTAGACCCCGACTTTCCTACTCTACTCCCACGTTTAATTCAAATTTGAGCCTGAGTCTCGCAGACGTTGAATCCACTTTTCCAGATCCAGTAACCTAAAGACCATAATGATTCAAGGAAGATAATCGCTACAGCAAAGTTGAGGAAGATCTTCGATATTCTACCACAGAAAACTAGCTAGGTGTCCGACCAGGTCCAGAAAATTGCATCATGTCAAGGAACATGCTAACACTTCGGACTGATGGCTATATGTTCTATGTCATTATCAAATCATCAAATAAACACTAACAACCATTGGTAGTCCCTGTCATGATCATAAATTCAAAAGGCTCCAGTTGTATATGAAATTCACTATTTTCTGTAGTACAGGCAACCCACAAGATAATAATGGTTTTTACTTGCATGAAGCTCCCATAAACCTTTCCACCAAAGAATTCTCAAACTTCCACGTAGCGCATCACATATTTCAATAAAATGGTATACGAAGTCATAGTTTACCATGTGTTTTAGGAGTCTAAACAAGAGCCTGGCTTCTGTAGATTAAAGTCCTCTAAGGGACATCTCTTATAGATGTACATGTCATTCGGAAGAAGGGCCATGCAACTTTTTTTCACACGGAATAGCCAAAGCATAAAATTTTATTTTAAGCAGTACCAATCATGGGAGAAAATGTAATTGAATGAAAGTAAATTCTAAACGATAGGGTTTGTAATGAATACAACCATACATAGCAGCCATAGAATTAAACCAACTCCGGTATCAAACTCTACACAGATTGCAATGAGTAATAAACTTAGTTCACTTGAATGTGAAAAAAAGAAACCTGGGAGATCTGCTGTTGCTTCTACTGCAACTCCGTCGTTGATATCTGCTCACTCTATTAGTTTCTGCAAGTTTTTCAAGCCTCTGCCGCTCTTGTTCTCTCTTCTTAGCCGTTTCAATTGCTGTGTCTTTTTTAACTGCAAAAAAGTAGTGGTGCAACATTTAAATTCTCAAAACATGCACAACAGAGAAACCAGTGTAGAACAAACTAAGGGGGATGTCCTATGCTCTCTCTGTTTTTGACAACACCGGATGATAGTGGATTGAGTGCTTCACTTCAAGAATCAGCATCAAGAAAATTATACTTTGTTTGTTTAGTTGTTTGTCCATGATGCGTTTAAGTCGTTCCTGAGGTGTTTCCCTCTTCTCCCCTTGTTGCTTAATGAGGCCTCCACTACCAGATGCTTTGTACAACTTTGATAGTGCAGAGGATGTGCTGCCAAGAGTTTTAGCAAATTCAGTAATTGAAGCTTGAACATATCTGCTTTCAGAACAACACTTTCTTTTGGGTATTTGAGGGTAGGAAAGAGGGAATATACCTTTGTGTGGTTTTCAATAGTTTTGTTTTTCTATCTTTGTCAAGTGAGACACCCGAGGCAGGGTCTACGTGGAGCGCCTCAAGTATGTGACCAGATGATGGCCTGCAGTAAAAGAGAAGCATTAGAAACACATTTCATGTAACATCACTGATGCAGTCATATATTGTCCATCAGGAAAGCAGAGCTTCAAAATGAAGCTCCCTTCCTCATCTCCCAGGCAGGACGCTTGCAACCTAGACATCAACTATAAACCACAGAAAGTTTGTTCCAGGTAACAAAATGGAGGCTAAGCAGCAGCAGAGTAAAGTCTGTCAAGTAATAAAGGTCAAGTGCTCCGACCGGTTTAATGCATCAAGTAGAGATGGAGGAGATGGTGGCGGAGAATATCCTTCAAGCTTTTGCTCCTTCCCATTGCCTGAGCTGCCAAATTCAGTAATATACTCAATTTTTGGACCGCTATCTTTGCTTCGGTGAGTATCATCAGGATGCACTCCATGAGAATAGCGCCTGGACCGTGGAGAGTATGATCGAGACCTTGACCTTGATCTAGCATGAAAAGGAGGGTAGTCCATTAGAAAACTCAAGTGGTTAATTTTAAGGTAAAAGTTGCTTGTGTAATTACCTCCTAGAACGCGAGTAAGCTTCATAAGTAGGACTACGCCTAGAGTCCCTGAAAAATATCAGGCAGAAGAATGACTTAGACAGAGCAAAGATGTTTCTCATAGTATATAGAACTACATATCTGTGCAATTAAAGCAGTAGGAGAATTTTTTTTGGCAATTACCGGTAGGGATCATTATGGAGAACTCTAGTTCCTGTAACACGAGCAGCTTCTCTTTCCTTCTCTCTTTCCATCTGAGAGGCTTTCCTCCTCTCCTTGCGACTCAGCTTTCTCTGTCATACACCACAGTGCAGAATGTTTAAATCTCTGACCTAGTTATTCCCTATTTTTTAATCCAAACACCAAACAAACTTACAATTGAAGGATCCCCCTTGATAACTTCTTTCTGCCGTCTTGCCTCTTCTTTAGCCTTTTTATCCATATATACAAGCCATCCATACCTCTTCACCCCAAATTCTTTAGCAATTGACTCCATTGCTTCATCATTACTATCATCACTATTAAAATCTTCCTCCTCCTCCTCGTCTTCATCATCGTCGTCCTCACCGTCTGAATATTGAAGATCTTCTTTTCCATCTCCGTCATATGAAAAACCAACTTGAGAATAAGATCCTTTATTTGGTGCAGGCTGAGCCACATGAGGTCTATTCACAATTCAGTTGTCAGACATTGGTCATAGAACCCAAAACGCATTCATTATAAACACTCAAATAACAAATCAAGTTTATATAAAGGGGAAACTAAAAAAAATAAAAATTGAAAATTAAATAAAAACAACAACCAAAATCATGAATATAAGAGAAAAAGGTGTCCTCAACCCAACAAGAAAGAAAAGAAATAAAAGCAAAAGGAACAACCCAAACAAAAGAGCTATATTGACATAATATTTACATGCCGAACCTATGTTGCAACTGAATGTGTCAGCATCTGAAATCATGTATACCAAAAAGCCCAATAAATGATTGGCCGTGGATATAATATGATAGATATATTTGTACCTCTCTGATCCAAAAGCTGCAGTGATCTTAGCCTCGATCTCTTGGTACACATGCTGTAAACCCTCCTCGTCAGTAACTGCCAAACATTCTTGTTAGAGCTCAAGAGAGTAGTTTCGAATCACACAACATCAAAGGAGCCATATTTGTCTAAGAAAAAGTCTTTTACCTAGAGATGATACACTTAACAAAAATTAAAATAGCAAGTTGATTTGTATAAAACAAAAAAGTACCGACATCCTCTACGCCGATGCTTAATTAAGTCCCGATAACGCTCAAAATTAACAAACTCTTCTAACTCTTCCTCTTCATCAGTTTTCTCCGGAACCCGGAACCGTCGGGAACTACTATCACGAATAAAATCAAGAAGAGCACGACCATCAAATCTGAAAAGATAATAAGTTATAGTTACTCCTCCAATCCACCCATAATCTCTCCTGGTATCTACTCAAACTAGTCATCTACTATTTGATTAGACTTTTTGGCAAGGTTGGCAACTAATTGAATTACCTGTCAATCAAAACATCCTCCTTCCCATTCCAAGGTATCCTATTTAAAACCAAAAGGATTAGTTCTATGTATTTACAAACCAAATGTTAGGATAAAAATTCAATCATTAGCAACAAGACCAAGATAAAGTCTATACATAATACAAGAAACTAAAGGTCTATATAGGAAATGACGCCTAATGCAAAGACCATCAAATAAATAAACGATATTGATAGAAACAGAGAGCATAGGGCAATAAGACACCGCATAAGTTTATCATGTAAAGGTAAATTTTTGTACTGCTTCACTGAATTATAACAGTCAGTACGAGACAAAATGAGATATGTATGCTCAAATTGTAAATCCAACCTTTTAGCAAACAAAAATGCCAAGAATATCACTTGCAGTAGCCAAGTTTTGGCTTACAGCAAAAGAGAAACAAGGATAACACACGCAATATCCATATTACGGCAAGGCAAAGGTGTATTGATACAGTGTAGGGACGTGAATAGCCTAACCACAACGGAATGATGCCCAACGAGAAACCCAGCAGCAGAAAGAACACATGCATATAGATTAAACTTCACACTGACTCAATTTTCATGACAAAATCCATATAGGAACAATATTCTATATGATATGCTCAGCATAATTATAAAATTAGCTATGCCGGTCTAATCTCGAGAAAACAAGCCAAGCCCATCTCTAAAACTAGCTTAATAAAATGAGAATTTACGTTATTAATTAAAGTTAAAAAAAAAAAAAAAAAAAAAATGGGAAATCGTACATGCCCTGCTGATCCTCAGTGGCCTGGTAGAGGGCGTCTTCTCGGTAGATGCGGCAGCGGGAACCGACGGCCTGGATCGACTGCTGGGGGTCGCCACGCCGCTTAGCCAGGTATATGGCGCGCCGCTGCGCCCGCTTCCGAGCCGCATCCATCATGTCGTGCACCTTCCTCTCCGACCTCCGCGCCTCGTGCCACATATCGCCGGATTCACTGATTATTCAGTAATCAGACTTCGATTATCAAGATGAAAAACCCTAGGTAACTGTAATTTAATGAAAAGGGGGAGAAAATAAGCGACAGTAGATTTATTTTTTAGCTCGAGGCTTTGAGCTATAGAACAAAGAACGGGAGAGGGTGTTTTTGTAATATTTTAGTCTTAATAAGGCAATCTACTATAATACGTATATCCCTATGTTAATGAGGAGGGAGTAGTAAAAAAATAAGACTTTGATCCCGTTTGATTAAAGCTTATTTTCAAGAGCTTTATAAGCTGTATAAGATGTTTAAGAGCTTATAAAATGTACGATAATATGAGCTTATAAGTTGTTAAAGTATTTGGATAGAAGAACTTATAATAAAAATAAAAAATCTTATAATTAAAAAAAAAATCAAAAAATGAAAATATTGAAATCCATAATGTTGTAAAATCAAATGGAAGTGTATATAATATAAATATGAAAATAAAATACAGTTATAGCAGTTAAAAAGTAAAATTAAAAAAAATTGGGGCGGATGAGCTTATTTTTTGGACAGCTTATAAGCTCTTAAGGAGCTTATTTTGCCAAACACTTACCATATGTTTCCTATATATCGTTTGCAATTTTTTTCTAAAGTGATTTAAACAAAAACTTGGTTAGCTAAACATTACCATACTGTCGGATCTTTATTCGGATTGCACCCGATTTGACCTGCACTCATTATAAAAGAAATCATTAAAAGTGTCAATTGTTATGGATAAAAATGTCAAATGTATTGAATAGTAGTGTCAATATCCATTATGCTCGAAATCTTTAATATTATCATGTTGGTCCGATAATTATTGAATCATAGAGTTGTTTATACTATACATCTTAGAGTGGTTGGATTATTTTCTACCCATCATTGTCTTCACGATATAAAATATTCATTAATTATTTGCCTATTTTTAGTTTAAGTGTCAATGTATGTGATAATTGAAATTTTCATTTTTATCAACTTAGTATTGTAATGATTTAAAATTATGATTATTTATCTAAATCCTGTATATGAATAATAAAAGCATTTTTTTTTACCCTCTACGAGATAAAATATTAATTAGTTTCATATTTTACATTAAAATGTCAATTATTGTAAATAAAAGTGTCAATTATGTACGTGTTGAGTGCAAATTGAATCAAAATCTCGCTAAGATCTGATCCATCCTCACCGTGAGTCCAGGCTCACGTGAGTGTGCCCCCAATAATTATTATTTGCAACTTTTAATTTCAAAGCATTGGTTTTCATACACTTTTATCTCAAAAGATCTTCTAAGTACGCATTTGTTGTGTAAAGTCGTGGGTTATGGATTGTTAATTTGTCACCATCGCCATTATAAACCATTTATTTTTGTTTAACTTATTATTTCGTGTTAAATCAACAAGTTGTAATCGTGACATTATTATATTATTATGATACTGTGTCGAACGAATTAAATCGCATCACTAGTGTATTCATGTTAAGATCGAATATATCCTTAGAACATGTTTGGTAGCTAAAATATCTCAACTTATCTCATGTAATAACTAACAAGTCGTGTTAAAATTTAGGCTTAATAAATTGTCTCGCTATTAAGTCGCCATGATAACATCTCAACACGCAACAATTATCAAATTTGACGAGATGTATGCGTAAAACATGTGGATATATATGATGAAAATTTCTGCCATGGTCCACTACCAAAATTTGAGAAATTTATGACAAGTTTCTTCTAGCCGGGTGAATTTCTTTCAATATATTTTGTTCAAAAGCATCAAATAGACGTACCGATGTATAACAGTAGTGATAATGTATTATGATACAATGTATATTATAATTTTACATATCGTATATTATAATTATGCATAAAATACATTATTTTTTGATTTTTTTACGAAAAATATTTTTTTATTTTTTTACGAAAAATCTATTTTATAGTACATGATCTCGCTTATATTATGTTTGCCTATTAGAAGATCCTCAAATTGTTTTAAAAGTGAAAAGAGCCTGAGCTATTTTGCAAAACAAATAATCACAAGAAAAGATAGTTAATTATTTGTAAGTTTACATTTCCTTTTCACTTATTATTATAATGAAATTACGTAAACTTTGACTTTGATATTTAATAATTATTTAAACTGTTTAAATTTCATGTTTATTTATTTAAAAGAAAGTTGTTAACTGATTAATCCCACTCCACTTTTAATTCTTTCAAAGAAAAAAAAAGCCGTTAATTGATTATTCCCACTACTCTTTTCACTATCATGCCATTCTTTCTTCTTCTTTCTTTCTTTTTTTTTTTTTTTTTTTTGGAATTGAAAATAGAATTATTTTGGGTGGCGACCCATTCCGATTCTTGGCTTCATTACTTTTCCCAGTTTCTTGCAACCATCGCCCCCTTCTTTCCTTTCTCCTTTACCGTTTAATAGAATAATGCATTTGACCTTTGAATTTGTTGTCTCCTTTCTCAAATGCATAATTTTCCAATCACATCTCACCAAATTATACGCCGGCCTCAACGGAATTCTTCTTCTTCTTCTCTCTCTCGTGCTTTACACGATTCTTTTCTTTATCGCAAAATCTATCACACAAGTAAGTTCTTGTATTATCCCAGCTTGAATTACTTCTCTTTTGTTATAACCGTCAAGATTTTGTTGCTTCGCTGTTGAGTTCTTGAATACAGAGAGGAGATATTGTTCATAGTTCTTAGATTTCTGAGGTTTTATGTTTCCTTTGAAGTTGGCTCTTGGTTACTGTGAGCTAAGAGTAATATAGTTTTGTGTTTGGGGTTGTAAAGTTTATATCTTGACCTTGAATTTTTGATTTTTTTTTTTTTTTTCTGGGTTTGGATGAGATCACCTTCTGGGTTTTACTCAATTTTGCGAGTTTTTGTGTTTATTAGTTGTAATTTATTTGAGATCAAAGAGCTGTGAGTTGCATTTGGATTATGATTGGCTGGAGATTGAAGGGGCGATTGATCATTTCTTGATTATTTCCCTCTTCATCAATCATTTCTACCTCTTAATAGTTTTGGGGTGAGTTTTTCTGCGATGGATCCCTATTCCCAGATTGAGATTAATGAAAATTCCCCTCAATTTCCCGGCTCTGTACGGAGTTCATCGACCCATTCGATTCAGTCGAAGGAGGTTAACTTCAGTGAGGTGGGAGTGAAGCAAGTACGCCATGGCTCGAGGGGTGCTGAGTCTGAAGGGTTTAGTGCTTCTTATAGAGAGATAAACGATGATGATGCGAGGTTAATCTATATAAACGATCCCGAGAAAACAAATGAGAAGTTTGAGTTTGCTGGGAACTCGATCAGGACTGGGAAATACTCTGTTTTGACATTCTTGCCTCGAAATCTGTTTGAACAGTTCCACAGAATTGCCTATATATATTTTCTTGTGATTGCTATTCTCAATCAGCTTCCTCAGCTGGCTGTCTTTGGTCGTGGAGCTTCAATTATGCCATTAGCTTTTGTGCTGCTTGTTACGGCTGTTAAGGATGCGTATGAGGACTATAGGCGCCATAGATCAGATAAGATTGAGAACGGTCGATTGGCTTGGGTTTTGGTAGATGGAAAGTTCCAACAAGTTAGGTGGAAGGATATTCGAGTTGGTGAGATCATCAGAGTGTTTGCAGATGAAACTCTCCCTTGTGATATGGTGGTTCTCTCTACGAGTGACAGCACTGGTGTTGCTTATGTGCAGACTACAAATTTGGATGGTGAGTCGAATTTGAAAACAAGGTATGCGAAGCAAGAAACACAGATGAAGAATCTTGAGAGTGAGAGGATTAATGGATTGATCAAGTGCGAGAAACCAAACCGGAACATTTATGGCTTCCAGGCAAATATGGATGTTGATGGAAAGCATATTTCTCTTGGACCTTCTAACATCATTCTACGCGGTTGTGAGCTAAAGAACACTGAATGGACAGTTGGAGTTGCAGTTTTTGCAGGCAGAGAAACCAAGGCAATGCTCAATAATTCTGGCGCTCCATCTAAGAGAAGCCGTCTCGAGACATGTATGAATAGGGAGATCATTTTCCTCTCGATCTTCCTCTGTGCACTGTGTGCAATAGTCTCTATTCTTCATGGTATTTGGTTGAGACACCACAAGGATGAATTGGACCTAATGCAGTTCTTTAGGAAAAAGGACTATTCGAAAGCTGAAGAAGAGAACTATAATTATTATGGATGGGGCATGGAAGTATTCTTTGTGTTTCTCATGTCAGTTATCGTGTTCCAAATCATGATTCCTATATCATTGTACATATCCATGGAGCTTGTTCGTGTTGGTCAGGCCTTTTTTATGATCCGAGACGATAGGATGTATGATGAAGCCTCTAGCTCAAGATTTCAGTGTCGAGCCTTAAATATTAATGAAGATTTAGGACAAATCAAATACGTATTTTCTGATAAAACCGGTACACTTACTGAGAACAAAATGGAGTTTCAATGTGCAAGCATTGGGGGGATGGACTACAGCAGTGGGAGATACATTGTTGAAGACGGTCAAATTGGGAATTTGAATCGAGGTACTGTAAACTATACTATCTTAATTTTTTCATCTCATAATCTTACAGTAGTTTCTGCCTACAAGCGCAATATTATATCTTATTTTGTGTCAGGTGGTGAACATGTTTTCAGGCCAAAAATGAAGGTAAAAGTTGACCCAGAGCTTCTAAATACGTCAAAAAGAAAGCACACCAGTGAAGGGAGAATCGTTCATGATTTTTTCCTGGCATTGGCTGCTTGCAACACCATTGTGCCTTTAATTATCGAGACTCCAGATTCTGCAGTGAAGATAGTAGATTATCAGGGAGAATCTCCTGATGAACAGGCACTGGCTTATGCTGCTGCAGCTTATGGGTTTATGCTTGTTGAACGAACTTCAGGTTACATAGTTATTGACATACAAGGGGAAAGACAAAGGTAAGTTATAGTTGATTTGTTCACATATCATAACCTCGTGATTTTAGCGGACTTCTGACTTCGTTTAAATTGCAATAATGTGTAAGTGCAGTTGGACACATTTAGTCATATTGTTTCAGGGAAAGTATACATATTTGAAAATAGGATTGTCTATTAGATTAGCTAGAGTAATATTTAGATTGAACATCTTTGCAAGAAAACACAAGAATGTTTGGAGAGAAAATATGCACCAACAAGAAAACTAATATATTCATTTGTTAAAGAGTGTACTATGACAAACTCTAGTTAAAACATTAAGCAAGCTCTAATTGCTCTAGTTATCATCTCATGAGGTCTCTTGTCGTGGGCATCAACTAGCTTATCGAATAGTACAGTTTGCCTTTTATTTTGAATTTCTTATTTTTACTTTCTGTTGATTGTTTTCCTTTCCCTGTTCGGTGTGAATTTCTCCAGCAACTATCTATGCCTTCTCATATATATTCATTAATGGACAGTGCAGGTTTAATGTCTTGGGTCTGCATGAGTTTGATAGTGACCGAAAAAGGATGTCAGTGATACTAGGATGCCCTGACAAGGCAATAAAGGTTTTTGTAAAAGGTGCTGATACATCTATGTTCAGTATTATAGACAGATCTCAGAACTCAAATATGCTAAAAGTAACAGAAACTCATCTCGAGGCCTACTCTTCGAAAGGCTTGCGAACACTTGTTGTTGGATTTCGGGAGCTGAGTTCTTCAGAATTTGAACAATGGCAATCTTCGTATGAAGTGGCAAGCACTGCCTTAATGGGGAGAGCGTCTTTGCTTCGTAAAGTTGCGAGCAACATAGAACATCATCTCAGCATATTAGGTGCTTCTGGAATCGAAGACAAATTACAGCTAGGAGTACCAGAAGCCATCGAGTCTCTGAGAAGAGCAAATATCAAAGTCTGGGTTCTGACAGGGGACAAGCAAGAAACGGCAATTTCGATTGGCTACTCGTCTAGACTTCTTACAAGCAAGATGACACAGATAGTGATAAACAACAACTCTCATGAATCATGTCGAAAGAGCTTAAGAGAAGCATTAGTAGTGTCTAAGAAGCTCGCTGATGCTCCGTCTCGAGGTTCAGGAAATGGCGAAGGTCAGCTTGCCCTGATTATTGATGGAACGAGCCTTGTTTATGTCCTTGACTCTGAACTTGAAGATGAGGTAACCCTCCACAGGTCACTTTAGTAAATTAGAGGAGCTCTTTTCCAAATTATATTATTAATTCGTGCCAATTGATTTGCAGCTTTTTGAATTAGCAAGCAAATGTGATGCTGTACTATGTTGTCGGGTAGCTCCGTTGCAGAAAGCTGGAATAGTTGCTCTGATGAAAAGTAGAACTGATGATATGACCCTTGCCATTGGTGATGGTAAGCATCATTACATCTATCTTTAATGGTGTAGGGAAGACAAGAAGTATGAAAACGAGAACATAGATCTGTTAACAAAATATACAATTAATTGAGATCATGTTTTAACTGTTTGAACTTCAGGTGCAAATGATGTTTCGATGATCCAAATGGCTGATGTGGGCATAGGAATCAGTGGACAAGAAGGTCGGCAAGCTGTGATGGCATCAGATTTTGCAATGGGTCAATTTAGATTTTTGGTCCCATTGCTATTGGTGCATGGTCACTGGAATTATAAACGGATGAGCTACATGATATTGTACAACTTCTACCGAAATGCAGTTTTTGTTCTTATCTTGTTCTGGTAAGTATACGAGTATTTTGTATGGTCACAGAATAACTACTCATTTACTAGTCATGTTTTCAATGATAAAAGAAGGTTGGAACATCAGTCATGTGGGTTTTCACAAATCTGGAGAAATTACTGTTTGTTTTAGAATTGGAGGAGAGAGCATTGACTATATTTGTCTAATTAGATGATTAGATCTGCGGAAAGTAGTTGGGAAATGGGAGAAATATTTATGTGACAATTTGATGTCGACTCATATTTGGATACTGTATATGTTTAGTGAGAATTGTTATCAATTTCTCAAACAAACTGTATGCTGGAATCGGGAGGTCTAAGATAATGTCTTTTGAGTCCACAAATGAACACCCTCCAGTTCGTAAACTTGCTATGTAAAGAAAGCTGAGGATGCAAACACTAATACAAGTAAGAAGTTAACTTGAAGGTGTGGTCGTATTGACAAAAGAAGGCTGATTTTAGTGTACTCTTTTAATTTTAGTTTTCTACTTTCAGACTGACATGACTAATGAGTTGGAGTTGAAGTTCGTCGTTGTTATTCTTTACTCAATTGTACTGTTATGGTAATGCAGAACTGCATGCATGTTACAGAGATTATTGAGCAATGGCATTACTATCAGTTTTTGCTGCATGAGAAATGTAGTTTATTCTGACATTATCTTGAAAACACTTCTGTGGGGAGGTTTTTGGGGATTAGAATAAGGAAATAGGTATGTAAGGCATAGTAATAATGAAATTAAATACGTAAATAAGACCGAACTATTTACATCGAAACTAATCGGATTGCGTATGCACTTTTCTTCCAGGTATGTGCTCTTCACAAGTTATACACTGACAACCGCCATCACCGACTGGAGCAGTGTATTGTATTCAGTTCTATACACTTCAGTGCCTACAATAATTGTTGGAATTCTTGATAAGGATTTGAGTAGAACTTCTCTACTCAAGCACCCTCAGCTTTATGGTTCTGGACAAAGGCAAGAAAGTTACAATGGAAAATTATTTTGGGTGACAATGTTGGATACGTTGTGGCAAAGTGTAGCTGCGTTCTTTGTTCCTCTCCTTGCTTATTGGGGAAGCAATGTTGACGGTTCAAGCTTAGGAGATCTTTGGACGTTAGGAGTTGTAATAATGGTGAATGTACATTTAGCTATGGACGTAACTCGTTGGTATTGGATAACACATGCAGCTATCTGGGGATCTATCATTGCGACTTTCATTTGTGTCATGGTTATTGATATGCTGCCGTTTCTGCCTGGTTACTGGTAAGAGTTCTCTACCTTATGATCTTTACTTATGGGTATTAAATGACTTATGCATGCTAAATTGGTAAATGTTAGATTCCAGTTTTTAAATGTTATTATGCGTGTAATTTAGTCTTGAAATTGGAAAAAACAGCATTGTCATCGTTGCCCGAGTATCATTTACTTGTGAGGATTTTACTAATTAGTTAAAACGAGTTCAAGTATTCCAACTCTTGATCTTTAAACAACTATGTTTTTCGACACATAATCCTAGTTGAATATTTCCGCAGGGTGTTTTTTCATATTGTGAAAACAGAATTATTTTGGGCGTGCTTATTGTTAATCACGATAGGCGCCCTCCTTCCTCGTTTTGCTGTAAAAGTTTTTGTTCAGTATTTCGGACACGATGATATTCAAATAGCGAGAGAAGCGGAGAAATTCGGAAATTCGAGGAACTCACAAACACAGATAGAGATGAACCAAATTTTTGATCTTCCACGGAGATGACTAAAGTGGTTAGCTCTTTTTTTTTTACTATTTTTATCCTGTTATTATATTCTGGTTTAATTGTGTAAAAAAAAAAAATTAACTTATCCCTTGTGCTTCTTCTACACGTAAATCTCTCTAGCTTTTTAGGTTGTCCCTAGTTTGTTGCCTTCAAAAATTGTTGGTAGTAATCAGGGTTGTATTGTTCCACTGAAGCTGTAAAAGTGTACATTATTTATGTTTGCGTTACACAAGAATTTAATGCATGCCACACGGTTATATAGATAGAAATGCATTAATATACAACATATATTTTGCTAACTATTGTCTTGTTATTTAATTTCAGAATTATGTACTTAGTCTTCTCTATAAAATTTATTGGTGTATAATATGCGTCTATATAGTTGTGCCCACAACTGATGTGGTATTGGCACGGTAATATTTTTTTACATCTGGGTTTAATTTTTTTATAGGGTTTATTTTTATTAAGTATATCAATAATAATTATCTTAAATATATTACCACCGCGTCAATCGTGGGCACATTAAGTATGTCCACGGTGGGGTGGGTAGAAGAACATTCATATATTTATTATATTTAGTAATTGCTATACTCAAGTCGTCCGATTATTGTATTTTAACTACTTTGAGGATGAAATATAATGCAAATTACTATGATTAACTAACTATATTACTTCTCCGTCCTGTTTATAATGAGTCATTTCTCATTTTGAGATGTCCCATTGATATTTTTCAAAATAGAAAAAATTAAAGTCTTATTATTTCAGTTAATTTAGGGTATTAAACTAATATATTAAATTCTTATCTATTCATTTCACTCCATTTATCCTAGTATAATTTGAGTTGCAAAATTTTAAATTATGATAACTTGCTCAATTGTTCTCTAATTTTTACGATTTTTATATCAAATTAAAGGTCTTAATACGATATTTCATTTAAGATGAATCATCAAATATGCAATGAACCTATGATGATCTAGTTGTTAAAAAAAATTGTATTAAAATATTAAACATGACGTTTTATACTATCTAATTAAAAATTTTGTTATAAATGAGACGGATGAAGTATACACTAGTACGATTTCTAATGTCAATATTAACTTCTTATTTTCATTAATTTGATATATAATACCCCATTAGTCTTATAAATTTATTATGAATCTTTCGGGTCGCCGCCGCTGCCGCCACTCTCTGCACAGCGCCCCCATTTATCTGGCTCGATCGAGCTTGAATGGGTCGAATGTTGGATACGGATGTTAATGAAAGAATTATATTTATTTGCTTATTTGAAAAGCCTCCCCGATTTTGAGTTGCTCTAGTTTCGCGATTCAGCTGGAATTTGTACCCCACTGTGCAAATATGTGCAAAAAAAAAAAAGAAAAAAAAAAAAAAAAGATCAAGCATTATGTGACTACCGGTGTTGAGCAAAAGATTTTGCAGATACTAGCCCGTGAAACGGTCAGTCGTTCCACACAAGTTTGTGTTTGTGTGTTTTCCACACCAGGATAAGGCGATAACAACAGAAACTAGTGAACATTTGCCATTTCTCAGAGTTTGAGAGAAAGATAGATCTCAAGTAAAAAAAATCAGTCCATTATCAAGGTAAAATTTTACATCAACAACTACTTGGCAGAGAGGAGCAAAATCAGGGTGTGTACCAGGTAAGGGCCCTCGTTCAACAAGAAGATAAAAAAAAAACAGAGAGGAGCAAGACCAGTCTCAGATAGATACTTGCCTAGCTTCAATATCTTGTAGTCTGAGAGTTACGGCTCTCTTGTGTGCATCGAGCCCCTCGACTTCAGCCATAGTCGCTACGTAAGGCCCAAGTTTCCTTAGACCTTCTTCTGTCAATGACTGAACTGTAATGTACTTCAAGAATGAATCTAAACTCACTCCACCATACATCCTTGCATAACCAGTATGTTGGTAGAACATGATTGGTGCCACTTGCATAGTCTCCCACACTCTCCGGAGTCCACTGACCCATAAACACAGAACCTGCATTTTGTATAAATTTCCACATTTGTGCTGCTGCATTAGTATATATAGAGTACAATGGCTTTCACAGAAAATAGGTTAATGAGATTCTGTACATTGTATTCAACTATCTAAGGTTTTATAAGGCTAAAGAAGTTCTGTAAGTTTTAAAAAATGTTTTCAACTGAAGGTTTCCAGAATAGAACATAATATGGATATCAAGGAAACTTCAGAAGATAGAGAGCAGCCACATGAATAATGATTACCTGCATTCTCTACGAAACATTCCCACTTCTCAGCATCTTTCACATTGATAATTAAATGCTCAGGTGCATACAAATTAGAAAAACCAATAGCCTGTTGATTTCAAACATGGCAGCTTTAGGACAAGATTAAAAGATATCAACAAAGCAAGAAATCAATCAGAGAAAAAGAGGCTTGGCCTATGGCTATGGTGCAAAACCGGCATCACAGTTCTTGCACATTAGAAAACATAACTTAGATTACTACAAATTGATTACAGAAGAAAATAATTGGTGAAGAACTGCACACAGTAGATACAAAATAAGACTATCCATAGGCTCTAATCTAAGTAAGAGCTTATATAACCAGAAAACAAATACTACGTATTAAATTTTATTTTCCACCAGTTATATGAATCGTGCCCATCCAAAAGCCAATTAGTTTTCGTATTGGTTTCGATGATACTAAAATGTAACACTCTTTGAAGAGTTAATTTTTTTCTAAAAAGGAAAATGAGACGCTTTGACTGGGACAGCTCAAACAGGATAGTCAAGATGCTTTGAATGGGACGGAGGGAAGTAACAAATATGCATACCTCAAGCATATCTCGTGCATGAACAATAAAGCTGTGATCCAGTGCTTTTGAAGCAAAGTCTCCCCGAGGAAGGCTGTTACATTGCTTGCTGATTTCCTCCTCGATTGCAGTTACATCGACACCCTCTCCAGCAACTACAAGAACAACTTGGCTATCAGGCCCATGCTCAGCCTGAAATTGAGAGCATAGTTATTGGTCAGGAATGAAGAGAATAGCAAAGGAAATACATATTGACAAATGACAACCACAACGTTTGATAGAGAAAAAGATTTGGCACTTTCTTATACTCTTGCCCTCTCCAGCTTGCTGCCAGCTACCTTATGCTTCAATCAATTTATTAAAATTTACTTTTGTTGAAGCTCCCCATTCGGGTCCCTCAATTACTTGATAACGGTCATGCAATCGATCAACATATAGGTAGGATGATTCTCTTAATAAGGCCTTTTAGGGAGGGGGGGGGGAATGCCCATGGCCAGATTCTAATAATTTTTTTTCTTGATAAACAGAAGAGATACTATCTTTCAATAACTAAAGCCATCAAACTTATGCCACACGAGTATGAGTGCAATTGTGCAAGAGTCAAAGGAAAAAAAAAAGACAGATACCTGTGAAAGAAGATCTGCTGCTATGTGTACAGGGTTGGCATGCTTATCAGCAATGACCAGCACTTCTGATGGGCCAGCAGGCATGTCTATTGAAATCATAGCCTCACTGTTCTATTGAGGAGAAGTAACAATTTAGTAACATGCAGTACCATTAAACGGTCATTGTTTTGTTCAATATTTCATAGATTAAAAGCATATATACCTGGAGAATCATTTTTGCAGCTGTAACAAACTGATTTCCAGGTCCATATATCTTTTCTACCTGCAGGGGCAGAAGCAACTAGTTACAGATGCATTCAAAAGAAAGAAGTGGATTGGGTTCACTATGTATAAGTCTATAAGATAGCCAAAAGCATCCAGTATGAAACTATTTTAGTCCCTGAATGACATTTTCATGGGAACAAGATCAAAATAATGATATTTTCTTCACCAGACTAAGTGAGAGTACCTAGAATGTATCTAAGAACAAGGTTAAGGAATTATCAGCAAATGTATTTCATCAACAAATAATAGCTTCCATATAAAATAGTAATTAAGTTCCAATAACTGGTTCGCAATAGGTATACTTATAAACTGCATTTACAAGCAAAAAAATCCAAAATGAAACCAACCAAGCACAGAAAACAGTAGTAGAACACGATGAACAAGGTAATAAGACACTGTCTTTTACTAACATAAGACACTTCAACTGTTTCATTATGACATTATGCATAATTTTAAATTATGTGTTCCATTGGGAAGGCCTCTATCTCATACACACTTTCAACAATAAAGACTTCACAATTTATTTTCTTCATTTACAGGTAAAAAAAACTTAATTTTTTTAAAATTATTTGAACTCTGGAAGCATTTTCATGCTAGAGTGAGGACTTCCACACAGCTCATGAGGTCAATACCATATACTAGAGTTATTATATATGACCATACACGATGTTTACATATATCTGTGCAAGTAAGAAGGAAGTCAAACAATAACATAGTGGGATGTAAAATAAAGAGAAAAACAGATTTACAAGAGCGGAGTGCCACAATAATGGATACAGATTAGTCAAAAGTTAATGCAACTTCCGATAAAAATTGGGAATCCACATAAGCTTCAAACTTTGGAGATCAAAAAACAATACGAGCTTGCACTAATTAGAACGGAGGATTTCTGGTCATTCAAAAGTACCTTAGGGCAAGATTCAGTTCCCCATGCCATAGCTGAAATTGCCTAAACATGACATAGTCGGTTTTAGTAAAATTGAAGTTCCACAGACATACAAAATACACACAGACTACGCTGCACTCTGACCTGAGCACCTCCTGCTTTAAGAATATGAGTAACACCAGCTTTCTTTGCACAATAAAGAACTTCCTACAACAGAGAATGGTTGGCAAGCCACGGTTAGAATAAGAAAATAAAACAAAGATTAAGGGGGGAAAAATCAAGATAAAGAACAGTTTACCTTACAAATACTACCATCTTTAGCAGGAGGAGTTGCAAGTACAATTGTTTTGCACCCAGCAATCTGGGCAGGCTGATTTAGGGTAACCCGTTAGTAAAGCTAAATATTTAGTCATGGCCTTATTATAGCCCAATAAGAAGGAAAAACAAAAAGAACTGATACAAAGTGCCCATACAATTGAAAGCATCAGAGCTGTTGAAGGCAATACAGCAGTGCCACCAGGAACATAAAGACCCACAGATGAAATACATCGTGCCACTCTTTTACATCTGACGCCCTGAAGAATGGACAGCAATCAGGAAAAATAGAGGGGGAGTGCATAACATGTAAACTACAATTGAACATTGCACTGCTTACTTCCATGTTCTCAACAATTTTTTCCACTGGCTTTTGGGTAGCATGGAAAGCATAAATGTTATTGTAAGCCACATCAAAGGCCTCTTGAACAGCTGGATCAAGCTGATCAAACTATTACTAGTTAAAAACATGAGCAAAGTGCAATTATAAAAATATTATCTCTAAGTTGTAAGTTGTAACACATTCAAGCTTGAGTTATACTACATCCAAGAAAGGATTTTAAACATTATTCAAGAACATACCTCTGGATCTGGAAGGTCGCTGACATTCTCAACTATGTTGTCTAGTCTAACTTTGTCAAACCGCATCGTATAGCTGTTGCCAGGAAACCAAAAGTAGAAAATGTGTGTCATGATAAATCAGCCAAGAGAGAGAGCATTGTGTAAGTTGTTGACCAGAAAATAATAATCTGATATCAATTTAGCATTGTATTTTTCCTTACATATCATAAAAGATTATGATGAAAAGATATACACTGAAAAGGTAAAGAAAAAACCTACTCCTTGACAGCTGCATCACCTTTGCTCCGAATATCATCGACTATGGGTTGAACCTAGTATCCAAGTAATACAAATAAATAAAAAGGAATTTAGATAGTTGAGAACTGGACATGATATACTAATAGACTCCCTTGATAAGTTGAGGAAAAATATGCAAAAAATTTCAACTAAAATGGTTGGCAGCTCAAACCATCAAATCTTACCACATCGAAAATGGATGAAAAGTCAATTCGAGGACGACTTTTGAGGCTATCAACCTCAGTTCTAGAAAGGTCCGAAAGCTTATAGGACTTCATTGAACAATGCGTAGAGCAGAGAAATGATCCTATTCAAGTAGCAACAATAATATCAAAGGGAGGAGACATTAAAATAAGCAAATTCAACCAAGAAGAAATGATGCTCTGTTCTTAATCATATCATCAGTTGGTATAAGAAATTGTAAAAAGATGCAGCTTCACTAACAATAAGTCTGTTATGCCTAATAGAGAAAACTTGCTACAATCCCAGTATGTACAGACTATGTGAATCCCCCCAGAGTTCAAGAACCAAACCATATGAATATACACTTGTCAAAACAAACAAGCTAGAATTTTACATTTTTTTTTTTTTGTCATCCAAAACATTCTTACATAAATACATTGGGGATATTCTATTAAAATTTAGATCAAATACACTTATGTTTCAACTTTCAAGAGGGCCACTGATTGATTGATATAATCCTCACTGAAGATTATTTTTGCATTCTACCAATCAAAGTAATATCCATTGATCAAAGCCCACAGTGAAATGACAAAAAAATTGGAAACGAAATACAAACGAGAAGAAAACCAACACAACCTTAGTCCCGATATCGCAATAGCGATACACATAACACATTCCATTTACTAATAACAATGAACTTCCTAACCTACCCAAATGCGGATTTCACTACCAATAATTACAAATGCATAGCAACAACAGAAAATGAAAGAAAGGAGAAAATCAGGGAACTTACTCCGCTGAGAATAAGGTGATCGTTGAGGATTAATTGTTGTGGCAGCGAAGAAACCACCACCGCTCCGATTGAAAGAAATAAGTCTACAGTCCATTAACACGAAACCTTCAATAAAATTGATCCATTAATCTATGAATTAGAAAATACATTCATTTTTGCTCGTAATCAGAAAACAAGGGTTTTTAGCTCACCTTAGAGGCTGTGGACTGTGCTTGTTATGTGAGTTGTGAAAAAAGATGAATCAAATTCCGCTCTGGTATTTACAGTAAGTTTGGGGCATTGGCTTTTTACGGTCGATGCTACAGTAGAAGATTGCACTAAGCTAGTGGGCGATTTTACTTTATTTATTTATTTTAATTTATAACTAGAAGGTGAAATAGTAATTTTATACGAGTAATTTTGGACCCATTTCCACCTTCTTCTTTTTTTGGATTTAATGTTCCCACTATTAAATTCCTGATTGTTTGTTTTCCGGTAATCAATCTGTAATATTTATTTTTAAGTATTAAAAGTTGGCTAGTGTTTTATTTTGCATTTTAAAATCAAAATAAAATTAATATATAAATTAGATTATATGGAAATAAATTTAGACCATTCGTCTTATTATTATGATCTACGGTTCATATTTATGTAAGTAACATTGTACACAATAAACATGATAAATATTGAGTTATTACTATTATTATGGTGAGTTTTTTTTTTATTTTTTTTTTTTACCTATCAAATATTTGTATTAGTTCCTTTCTATATATGACGATGCATTGCGTTGATCAGCTTTTATTCAAGGTATCGGATTAAAGTATTTACTCAATGAATTTGATTTGTATTTTTGTTAATCAATTAGATTTTAGATATATATATATATATACATATCCTTTTATGTTGTTAAACACGTTAGTTATAAGCTTGAATTAGATAAAGTGATAAAAAAATATTTGATTTCCCTTAAATTGAAATTGAAGATAAATAATTTTGAACATGTGGTATCTTATTTTATATGAGTATCTCATTGATACATTTCATCAATAATTGATGTGAGATAGTTGAAACTAAATAAAATTAATAAATTATAAAATCAAAGCCATAAGAATTTAGAAAAATATTTTACAAAAAATCATGATAATATCACATAAAATTGAGATCCATTTTACTTTTATATATACGATTGTTGTGGATTTTTAGAACAAAGAAAGGAAAAGAAATGAGTGCGATAAGTAGGGGTGTCAATCGGGCCAACCCGCTCAAGTTCGGGTCAGTCCTATCGGGTTTTGGATTATTCGATCTGGGTCGAATCGGGCTGGAATTTTTTCAGGCTAATTTTTTTTAACCCTAACCCTAAATCTTCAGGGCTCGGGCTAGCCCGTCGGGTAAAAAAATTTGACGAAAATAGAAAAAGTGTAATTTTTTTATATCATCTTATGAACTTAGTATGTAACTATTTTTGAGATGTAAAAATGTGAAGATATTTTTCATTTCATGAGTGTAATATTCGTTTTATTTTATTTTTTATTATGTGTATAACTTATAGCATATAAAATTATAATATTTTTCATAAGTATTTAAATCAAGACATAAACTTCAATATTTGAAGCAAGTAATGAACTTCAACAACTAAGTAATGAAAAAAATTCGGGTTATCGGGTCAACCCGTCAACTTGCCTGGACAGCCCTATCGGGTGTTGGGCTATTCGATTTGGCCCCTTCGAGTTGAAAAAAAAATTATATTACAAATATTCAGCCATAACCCGCCTTTTGCTCGGGTTACTCGAACCAACTCACAAATTTCAGGCTAAATTAACATTCCTAGCGATAAGGAATCAAATAAAATGGTAAATCTTTAATTTTCCCACGGCTTCTTCTCTTTTTTCACACTACCGCTTAATTTCTGATCCAATTCATCTCGTCTGCCAACACACATATTCCTTTATGAAACTCCATTGCCTTTTCGAATTTTGGTTATACTCCATCTTATTTGATTTGGCCTACACCTTTTGAATACAAAAGTTATAAAAAAATTTGTTAATAGGAAAAAATGGTGGCCTTCTAATTGCAATGAAAAAAGTTTAAAGTTTTAAACAAACTACTTTTGAAAAAAGTGTTCAAAAGTAGTGGGTCATACAAAAATGAGCCAAATCAGTTGAGACATCCCAAAGTAGAAAATCGACCAAATGAAGAAGAAGAAGAAGAAAAAGATTAAAATGGTTCAGTGTAATGTGATTCTTAAGAGAAAAGATTAAGGATCTCAAACCCTTCATTCCCTCGCAAAAAAAAAAACGCAAAGGTAAAACCATCTACACCTATGCTTACTGTTTGAGTATGTGATATAGATGAAAAGGTCCAATTACATTAGAAAAAATAATACGTACCATTCTTCACTGCAATAAATCCTTTGTTGATAAGCAATTGTAAACATGAACACTGTTGTCCTTTCCAATGGAAAATTTTCACCGACGCATCAATCAAATGCAAACATGACTCACACATTAACCACACACTGAGTATAGAAGCTAAAGAAGAATACTAGAAAGGAAGAAAACTAATCTTATTTCGAAAGCTTTAGGAGAGCAACTCAGAATCGGGACTGGGAAACTTAATTATATACTCTCTCCGTCCACGATTTTTAGATACGTTTTTTTCAGCATGCGTTTCCACACATCTCGATGATGGGTTTTTAAATGATTTTTTGAAAGAAGAATTCTTTTACGGGATACTACGAGTGTCGTAATGTCCCCTAAAAGATTTTTTTTTTTCAAAAAATTATTTAAAACCTATCATCAAGAAATATAGAAACACGTGCCAAAAAAACGCGTCTAAAGATCGTGGGCGGAGGGAGTAGCTTATTAAAGGGTAGTAATTGATGACTAAGATTGTCAAAGTTTGTGTATTCTTTTACCACAGCTCAAAGTTCATGAGATAAAGCAGAATCGGTCCAAAATTCGTGTATTTAAACACCAATAGCCTTGAAATTAAATGAAAAACAATTAAAAGACAAACTCACATTTTTTGACCCATATACAAGGATATTATAGTCATTTCATCCCCAAAATGACTATAAAACACATACTTGTATAACTAAAGTTGTGATTATTAAATTATACTTTTTACCTATTAATTATTAACACTTTGAAAAATAGTTGATGAGAGAGGAATAACAAAAGCAAAAGAAAAGAACACAAGACAAACTATCAAATTCGACTTCCAAGTGGGAACAAAGCTACTATCACCCTCAAGACTTTTATAACTAATAATAAAATATCCATACACGAGTTTACGCAAGTACCGTTTATAAGCTTCATAGCAGAGTTGCGAATGTATCTATAGTAAGTAAAAATATGAAGATGTATTCTCTCAAACAAAATAATGCAGACCAAATCCTTGAATATCCTCTTATTTACATCGTCAAAACTAAATTGACATAGATCCATGAAAAAGGAAAGGACCCTCCAGTTCAAACCTCCTCAAGTTCAATTCAAAAGGAGAAAGGCCATCATCTACGTATATTGTATTCCTAAAGTTTAAGCTAATGGAGAGACCCTCGAATCACAAAAACTGACCTTTTTCTTTAAGAACTTGTCACAGATGATCTCTGAGCCCCTCCAATCAGTGTGCCAACGCTTTCGCCTCTTATGGCTTTTGATATGTTACCAGGTTTATTGAGATTAAATACCACAACTGCATCATACAATAAAGCACAGTTATTACTAAACGAAACGCAACAGCCGGTATATTTTAAATCAAGCATATTGTTTGGCTTTGACATATTATCGACTAAAGGCAAACTCTTTTCTACTTCACAGATTCCAGAAAAGTGGGATTTTAACCTGGAATGTTGTTCTCTTGACACAAAGTGATTGCAGTCAAATCCATCACAGACAGTTCCTTTGAAATTACATCTTGGTAGGTCAGAGTATCAAGCAAACGGGCATTAGGATTGCAACGAGGGTCATCGTCGTAAACTCCATCAACATTGGTAGCTTTCAGCACCACCTCAGCATTAACTAAATACAAGAAGAATTCAAACATTAATATTTTTTTTATCATCTTTGCAACAATATGGTACTGGCTAAAGGCATGAAAGGGAGTTGCTCTTGACAATATAAAAATCATCATAATTTCAAAATCAGATGGTGGACACATGTGAAATCATGAATATAGAGATTCCAAAATATCTTTCAACTAAGAGTTATACTAAGACTTTTGAAATATTAGTCTAAAATTTGTCTCACTTAATTCAAACAAATATTTATACAATAACATTGTAAGACATGATTACGGCATATACAGTCAAAAGTTATGCCCCCTTCTAACTAATATTCACTCTACGCAATTTCTTCCAAAAATCAATCCTTAGAATTGCAGAACTCCCAATTCAACAACTTATTCAACTAAACACCCTCCTAGTTTCCATTCTTTACATGATGGGCTTGCCGAGATGAATACGACTTACAATTATTCTGATTAAATCAGGAAAAGAATAACACCAGAATACTTAACATACTATGATTCTTCTAAAGCTCTCCTTCCTACAAAATAAAGTGCTAATACTACTAGTTCTATTGCTACTATCACTTTTTAGTTATTAGTATAATAAGCCACCCTGAATTTCATAAATAAATTTAAATCCATGAAATGTGCATGTTAAAGCATTAAAGCAATCAAGGTCCAAGACCAAGACTCACTCTCTGCACTACGAAGGGCTGCAGCAGTATCTGTAGTGAAGAAGGGATTCCCAGTCCCGGCTGCAAAAATTACTACTCTTCCTTTCTCTAAATGCCTAACAGCTCGTCTTCGTATATAGGGTTCAGCAACTTCTGACATGCGAAAAGCTGTCTGGACTCTTGTTGGGATGCCGATGCTCTCCATTGTAGATTGCAAGAATATTGCATTCATGACAGTTGCTAACATCCTTTACGAGGAAACATAAAAACTTTACTCTTCTAAACAGTTCAGAACATGAATCACAGGTCAAAATATTGTTAAATATGAGACTTTTGAGATAAGATCTTTTAACAAGTTTTTGTAGTACAAAGTGATAAAGGTCTGACTATACCAGGACATACCAATAGCCAAAACTTGACTATCGGAAATTGATCCAAATTTACAACATAAAATACCTACATCTACCTTTGTCCTGAATCTGGAAAAAGTAAGTCAATATTGACACCATTGGCCTTCGCCTAAAGATCAGTTTCAGGAACTGTATTCAAATATGTGGCAAAGAAAGATGTAAAACCAAAAAACTCCTTTTAGATTTTTCACCTATAAAATAAAGATATTAAAGATTCCGGTAAAATACCTACAATAAAAAAAGGTTATTCTAAGAACTTATTGTGAGGTCAACAGAGAAAAGGTACTTTGGTGAGATGGCTCAGTGTGTTTTTGCCATGTTATCTAGCTAAAGGTACGATTAATTTGGAAAAAAATTGGTAGACAAAGAGAAGAAGGTTGAGGACCCTCAAATTTTGTGAAGCATTGGACCTGATGTGGTTTTTAAATCTATATGAAGCACCAGAAATCAAGAGAAGTACATATCATTCAAGAAATAAAAGTTACCCAATGTAATCAGCAGAAGAGCGATCAAGGCCGCTGCTCCCTGTCCAAGATGCCCCACGAAAGATATTTCCACCACCAACAACAATCGCAACCTGAAAGAATTAATATAATATAACTGTTGCATCATTCTCCATGGGAGTGGTCAAGTCCCACATGTATAGCTATGATGTGCAAAATATACATATAAAAGAAGTAGCCCATTTCTTGAACGATAAAAAGGACAATTAACGGCTGATTACAAAAGACAATAAAGAAAATTAACGTCTTAGTTAACAACATAATTAATATCTAAATAAACATAAATCACTTCCAAGTTCCAATAGTAGGCACTAGACAGACCTACCTCAATACCAAGCCGGGTAACAGACGCAACCTCCCTTGCAATCGACATTGTTATCTGAAAAGGCTACTTTATGTAAGCATTAAGAAGTTGCACAAGAATCTAAAAGATGTTGAGCAAAAGCATCCAACCTTAGGGTCAATATTTTGAGCTTGATCACCAGCTAGTGCCTCCCCACTCACTTTCAGCAACACCCTACGCCATTTAATTTTGGCTTTGTGTGTGCTACTATCATTCAATGCGACACTAAAAGGAGGCATGGGCATAGATGAAACCTTCGGTTCTCTACAGCAATAAAAGGACACAAAAGAGCAACATTACAAGAATGTCAATGGACATGCCTATCTTCCAAAAAAAGAACTTGAGGAAAGAAGGCCAATATCGGGAATCCTAATACAACAATATTAGGCACTAGGCCCCTCTCCACGAACATTGGTAAATTGATGCATCTTTAAGAAAACAAAATTTATCCACGTAAAGAAACCAACAGGCAATTCTTCGTGTTGCTAAATTGAAATTATATCCAACACAAAAGTTCGCACTGCACCGCTATATCAAGATTAAGCAAATTTCATAGATGAGGATCTGCCACGTTCAGGAAAAGAAAAAAAGATCTCCTTTTCGTCCTAAGCACCACATTCTCTTGATTTTCAACACATCCATTCTCAAATAATAACTGCCTAGCTTGTTACATATAGAATAAGGGGGGAAAGAAAATCAATGCAAAAACTACATACACTAGAAGAACTCATCGCCCCTGTAAAATTACTGGCACAATTTCAAGAAATACCGAAAACACATTAGCAATGCATAAACATTCTACCAATCATCAATCACTCAAAAAACAATAAGCAAACATATACAATAAGATGGCAAAAGAGGGTATGTGAAATGAGACCTCAAGTTCATGGAGTCTGAAGAGGAGCCCATTTCAGCAGCACAACAAGTAACAAGAAGCCGCGAAAATTGTATAAGCCGTAGTTCTGACAAAGTAAATTAGGTTTCGAGAAACAGGATGAGGGCGAAGAGATGGCATTGAAGGAGCTAAAGGGGAGGCTGAAGGTGGTCGAAATCACCATCTTCGGCCGCAGCTTAGTAGCAGAAGGTGGGTTTTTAGTTTAGGTGTTCGTCTATTTCCTTGAGATTTTTTTTTTTTGGATAACGTTTTTTGCGGGAGTCCCGTGTATATAATCAAAAAGGCTCCATTTGATTTACACAATCGCTGCTGTGTTCATAAATTTTCTATTTAATTTTTTTTTATTTTTTTAACGTTTAATTTCTATTAATAACTTTTATAAACATTATCATCTTATACATATGCATTTCTCCCGGTAGAAATATCTCAATAATAGTTGTCTTATGATTTTATTTTATTTATTTATTTTTTTTTTTTTTTTTGAGGATACATATGATTAAGTTAGCAAAGATTTGGGCTGGGCCAACTCAGCTGATTAGAGCATCGTCTTCCACAAAAATAGTAAATAATACTCGTGTTATTGCATAAAATAAAAGATGACCGTTGCAATTTGAACACTCAATTACTTTAGATAATAAATAATGTGAGTATATTAATTTCAAATCATGAAGTTGTCATAATTGTGATGCTCTTGTATTAGTTGCAATTGGAATTGGATGCCAAAAAAATCCGTCCCAAAAAAATAAGCATGTTTTTCTTTGGCAAGAGATTTAAAGAGTGTCGGTTTAGATATAAAGTGTAATATTTTTTATTTTAATCTAAATTTTATTATTTTAAAATTAGAGCATTACGGATGCATAAAAACATAATGATGTATGACCTTAAATGAAAGATTGTATCAAAACATTTAATTTGATAAAAAAAATTATAAAAATCGGAGAACAAACGAGCAAGTTATCATAATTTAAACTTTTAGAGTTTAAATTATATTGGATATGTGCTGAGATATGAGTGAATGATGAGATAATTAGTAATAGGTAATTCTTTCCATTTTAAAAAACAAGTTAACTAGTGCAAGACGACCCGATTTGGTATACTATTGAAATGAGATGGAAGGAGTAATTTATAAATTAAAATATGAGATTCATGAGTTGAAATAATAATACTAGATCTTCATAAACTTTAAGGCATAAAATAAAAACCCGAAAAAGAGTGGCGGTCCCTAAAATAGTCAATTTTAGTAAGTAAAAGTTTATTTTAGTCATTCACAAGTAAAATATACTCAGGCCCAGATTGATTATAGGTTCACAAGGCCTGAGCCTAGGGCCCAAAAAATTTGGGGGTCCATATATTTATTTTTTTCAATTAAATACAGACATGTTGAACACTTAGCGCAATTGGTTTTGAGTATGGTCTCAATTCTCTTTACAACCTTAGGTCAAGAGTTCATTCCTCATAAGGCGTAGCACAGTTTTTTTGTTTTTTTGTTTTATTTTTATTTTTAATTTCTTAATTTTTATTTTTAAAATCACATTTCCTTTATTTGTTTTTTTTTACATTTCTTTATTTCTTTTTATTTTTGTCATTGTAAATTGAATCCCACTGAAGTAAATTCATGGCTTTGTCACTGCTCGTAAGCATGTGTTTCATGTTTGGGACTCAAAATAAGGGAAAAAAAAAACAAAAGATGATCAAATAATTTCAAGTCAAGCATGAGATATTGATAAATATTTTAAGCTCGGTCGCAAAAAAGAATCACATGAAAATAAAATTTTAACAGAGCATCAAATTGAAGAGGGTAAATTTTTTAGCTCATGAAATGTCCCGTTTTTCATTTTCGCCTAGGGTCACACGAAGCATAGGACCGGCCCTGAAGATACTTCATAATTTTAGCCATTCATAAATAAAATATCTACTTTAGCCGGATTATACGACCACGCACGACCACAACGCATGGTCATGTGCCACAATCACGGCCATGTAAGGTCGTGACGGTGTCCAAGATCATGACACGACCATGCACGACCAAAGTCGTGTATCACGACCATGACCACTCACAGCACGTGGTGATGACATATCGTGTATCACGACCACAATCATACATGATCATATACAATTATGGTACGACCAAGTGTCCACAACACATTGTTGTGATTGGTCTTGTATTACAACCACATGGGTTAAAATTGTACTCAACATTTTATTTATAAGGGACTAAAATTAACTTTTAGTTATTTAAAAGAGGTATTGTGGGGATTAACACAAGAAGGCCATAAAATAAAGTACAATAAATGATTAATTTTACAAATGCAAGCTTACAATGAAAATAAAAACTTAATAAAATAATACTACTGCATTAGGGAAATTATTTTCAAGCCTCATTTCTTCTTTACACACATTGTCGCGAAATTCCTTTGGTTCTGCAGGCATCTTTGATGTGTTCCGCGCCACGATGTTGTAATCGTCTTTCATTTCTCATTGATCTCATCATATCTGAAAATTTAGCAAGAAACTTTTTCCCCCACGACATCATCATAAGAAGTTGCAGATATCGCAATCCGTCGATGCAAACTATAGGTTCATCTTCAGAATTCTCCAAACACCCTCATATGTTTAAATGACTTGTCTTTTGAATGATTCTTAAATCTATTCTTCAGATTCTGGGTTGCTGATAAAACCCACCAATAAGCCCAAGAACAAAATGTGCGTGTGGATACTGACCCAACATCTAGCTCAACAACTTGTTCAACAAAGACATCCACGAAATCACATACCTCACAATTTCGGTTTTAAAAATTAAAATAAAAATAAAAAAAATAAATCGAATTTTGTAAAAATGACTAGATGGATTCGAATTAAATGCAAAAAACCCATTCCCCTATTTATTTTAAATATTATAAATATACATATATACTCCTATATTGCTTTATTCACTTCCAATTTTAATCATAATATCAAACATTATTAACTAATTTTGAGCTAAACATTATTTTAATAGTTTTGGTTATTTAAATAGATAAAAAAGTATTAATAATAATTTTTTCGAATGGTTAAAAAATTGGGATTGGATCCCCCTCTTCCACACCACCGTTTCATTTGTTTCTTTGTTTTAGGTTTTTGTTTTATTATTTTAGACGTTTTTTTTCCCCACATTGACTTTTAGTTAAAGATATTAGTAGGATTGATTTTTCCTTAATACGGATTATTGTTAGACTTTTAGGTTTGTTATTAGTTCTTTTTGTTTTATTTCTAAATCCTTTTTGTCAAAATTAATAGTATATCGTAACCAATAACCACTCATATTTGTAAATACATTTTTTATTTTTTTAACTTAATTTTAACAATTTTATATAATGTAGGAAAATAAAGAAAAAAATCAAAATGTGACAAAAGCCACAAAACATCACCCATTTTATGTGAAAAGGTGCACAACAACTAGACCTGCCCACGGGCCGAGCCCGTCGGTTTTGGGCCCGGCCCGGCGGGCCAACGGGCCTGAAACATGTGAACTGAACCCGGCCCTTGATTTTATAATACGGTTTAGGGCCAGAACCGAGGCCAGGCGGTCCCGTGCTGGGCCCAAACCGGCGGGCCAAGGGCCGGCCCTAAACCGCCGAAAATTGCATGATGCTGCTGCTTCCCAAAACATGGCAAAAACAGAGCATTTGTGCATTTGCTCTCGGCATTTTGCCGAAAAAAAATGTTTTTTTATTTTTTATTTATTTTTTTTAACAACTTTGATTGGTTTTTATTTTTTATTCTTTTATATATATATTTTTTATGAATACTAAATGATAATTTGGTAAGTTTTGATGATGTTTTTTTATTTTAAAAATATTTTTAAATAACTCATCAAAGTGTTAAAAATGAATAACAATTTTTCAATTTTGCATTAATAATGAGGAAAATTACAACAATAACGTAAGCTCAATTTAAGTACTTTCACAATTGAATAAGAACTTTTACATTTGAAATGGAAAATACTAATAATAATAATAAGGGACTTGAACTCAATTTAATTTCTAAAATAGTTGCCTACGTATCCTCAAAGTCGACGTAGTTTTTTTTACATTACAATGCTTCCTACTCCGCACCCGATGCCGATGCCGATCGATCCGTCTCGGTGAAGGCTTCATCTTAGCTCTCATTTCGATCATCCCATTCCGGTTCTTGAGCTCTAAAGTCAGCCCTACACCAATCATCAAGCAACATGGTAGTTTCAATGTTCGCCGGCTTCATTGTTGATCTTCTTTGATCTAGCATAAGACCTCCGGTGCTAAAGGCTTGTTCGCCGGCTTCAATGTTTATATTTTCTGGCTCGGCCCGTCGGGTCCCAACGGCTAGTAAAGCCCGGCGGGCCAGCACGCCGGTTAACCGCCGGTTCACGGGTCGGAACTTCTTCGAACCGAGCCCAACCCTTCGTTCGGGGTCCCGGTTCCGGGTCCGGCCCGTTGAACGGCGGTCCCGGGCCAAAATCATTGACGGCAGGCCGGTTCAGGGCTGAGCCCGGCGGGCCATGAAGCCCAGGCAGGTCTAACAGCAGCCCCTGCTGTGGAAGGGGGCACTGTAGGGGATCCAAACCCTAAAAAATTTCATGGACCCCAAACCCAAAGTGCTTGTTTGGTAGGGATGTTGAGATAAGAAAAATAATTGAAAAGTTAAATAGTGACCATTGAGATTAAACCATGATAAAAAAAAAAGTTAAATTGATGTTTGGTACGAAGAATAACAATTACTATAGTATAATGATATAAATTTAAATTACAAATTTAACCTAAAAAAAATACATAATTTGAATTGAAGTGTATTTATGATAAATATTAATAAATTGAATTCAAAATTTTCATATTTTATGATAAATATTGATAAATTAAATTCATAAATCAATTCAAAACAATAATCGAACTCCAATAATCTAAAATCAAGAATCAATTATAATCATTGAGGAACAAATATCAATTTTCTTGAGCCTCAGCAGCCCTCTCGTCTTCTCCAGCCTTCTCCGATTCGCCGCCTAATTCGCCACCTTCACGGGCCAAACACAGTTTCCTGACTTCGCCGTCGTCAGCCTCAGCAGCCCTCTCGTCTTCTCCCCTCATCTCCATCATCAACGTCGCCGTCGGAGATCGAGAGGCATACGACCAGCACGCTCACCCACGCCGCTGGAGAGCAGCGCCACTAGGGTGTTTGGCAGGAAGAGCAAGGCCGCCTGATTGGAGCTGGGCTGCCTGAGAAGAGTGCGAGGCCGGATTCAAAGACTTCTTGGGTTCTCAATTGCAAGTGCGAGACTGCTACAGAGAGGATTTAGCGAGAAGTCAAAGGTAATTTGGATTCGACAACTTCTTGGAGCTTCAATCACTTGGATTTGGGATTGGCGCTTCAATAATTAATCGAAGGCTAATATGGGTGGAAAGAGGATATTCTACTACCTACAGTGTTTTAACGGGGGTGAGGGTGTGATAAAAAAGGGGAGAATATTGGGGTAACAGTGAATAAACACGGGCTTCTCGCAAAACACGGGCTTCCGGGATTTTCGAATCACGGATATCAAACGCAAGGATAAGCCCTGATAAACTTAGATATCATGAGATATCTGGGCTACCACTAAAAACCGTAAAAATTGAACAACCCGATATCTGAAATTTTATTTCGGGTGCTCACCCGTAGCCGACTCAAATCGTATGTCCGTTTTATTTTCTTTTTTTTTTTTTTTTTTTTTTTTTTTTTCGCCTGTTCTGCTCAGGTGTCGTCGGTATTATGTCGACAGCGTAAGGCTACTAAAATTCACAAAGGTGACTGGTCGGTTGACAAAAGGCCTAACTTAGAATTCACTTCCAAAACTTTATCAGCGCGGAGGCACTATGTAATGGGCCGATTCTTCAATTGCTGCTTCACGATTCCGGTCGCAACACAAAATTTAGATTCACAGGTACTGCTTGCAAGTTGCAATGTCCTATCGATCTACTGATTGTTTTCACAAAAAATGATTTTCATTTTCCGAATTTTCGATCGATTAATACGGTGTTATAATGGTTTCTAGAGATCAATCGACAATATGGAGAAGCCATCTGCAAGCAACGCCAATGATAACTCTCATTTGGAGGTAATGATGATGATCTGGCTAGGGAATTATTTGAGTTGTTATTTTTCCTCGAAATCCTATGTTTGAATCAGTGTTGTGTTCACAAATTAGTTCCATAGGTCTAACATCCATGATCACACCATTAGTTATATAGTATTAAATTGATCGTGTTTTCTTCGTTTTTTGTTGTATGCTTTCATCTTCCTTTTAGTGCTTCATCATGGAGCTTGATGATTGAGGATTGGCGATTGAGTTTTGTGTGAACTGGAATAGGCTGATATTTTATCTTTTGATTTCGTAAGATTCACGTGTTTTGGTTGAGGTCAAGAATTCCATTATTCCTGTGCGAAATGTCAAGAATGAGATTTTGTAGGATCATGCTAGTCTTATAGATGATGGTGTTTGGCTAAGGCATGCGTATTATGGTCTACAAGAGGTTGAAGCTTAGAGTACTATGCTTTTTCCTTTTACTCCAGCTTGAAATAGTGTGATTTAGTGATTTTGGAATTTACTTCCGAACGTATAACTTCTGCTCTCATAAATTGTCTGACGCACCCAAATCTGTTTTGGCAAGTGCATAGCTTAATTTTTCTTCTCCCTGTATCAGTCTGAATAATTTGTTTGCTACCATTTATTGTGTCCTAATGATATGTGCTTATGCATTTCTATCATCACCTTGATTTCATTTTCTTGATATTTCTGGCAGAAGTCAAATGAGGAATCTAACGCTACAATCAACGGACCCGCAACTAATGCGATCTTGAACCATGATTTTTCTAGAGGACTTGATTCATGGCATCCTAATGGCTGTGATGGTTTTGTGGTTTCCTCAGACTCTGATCATCCTCATGGGAAGTCAGCTAGCCTAAATAGTCGCTTTGCTAAAGTCACGAACCGGAAAGAATGCTGGCAAGGCCTCGAACAAGATATAACAAACAGAGTTTGTGCAGGTTCCACTTATACAGTATGTGCTTGGGTTGGAATATCAGGACCTTGTCAAGGTGATGCCAACGTGCAGGCGACTCTGAAGCTTGAATACCAAGACTTATCTGTTAGCTATTTATTCATTGGAAGGTAAATTCTTTTTCTCTTCTAGATTGATTTTGTTGCTTGAGATCACGATCTTGATAGTCACTAGCCTTCAGCAGAACTTCTGTTTCCATGGAGCGCTTTGAAAAGATAGAAGGGACTTTTTGTCTAATGACAATGCCTCACAAAGTTACATTTTATTTGGAGGGACCTCCACCTGGCACTGACTTACTCATTAGATCAGTAGTAGTTTCCTGCCCTGGTTCCAACCAGTATCATGTAAGTTCATCTACAAACATTTTATCACATATACAATTGCAAAAGATAACTTATGAGTTTAGAAATACAGAGCAAGCTCTAAAAACATAGCATAAAATCTAAATATTTTACAAAGTTTGAACTACAAGATTTAGAAAATATGACTCTTGGAAGCTATTATCTTCTTTATAGGAAATGATAATCATATTTTTCTATTTTCTACTCTCAAAGTGTTCTCCCTTGTTAAGCATAAACAAGTACCGATGACTCTACCAACATCTTTGGAAGAGACAAACAATGTTATAATTTAATTAATCTCCATGAAGAATTATAGTGAGTTAAATTTTATCAATTTATCTAATTATCGGAATACCTCAAGAACTCGTAGAGTCCATGATACTAATAAGACAATATATGTAATATGCTATAATATAATGCGGGAAAAGGTCCAAAAACACCCTCAAAATATATCACGAGCCCATTTCCACTCTAAAGAGTTCTTTTGGTGCAATACAATCCAAATATTCAAATTATAATGCAATTGCATAATGTCCTATTTTTTTTTATCTTTTTGTGAAAGTCTAGTGTTGCCAAACATCTACCCTCTAACCCAGCCTTATAGCTGGACATACGACACTCCGTGCTTCCACGGCCCTTTGTCAATTACATGAATCAACATTAAATCACGCGAGAAGAGAACACATGCACAAAACACTTGCCACCAAATACTTTCCACAATTACTCCATTTTTCATTGCTCAATTGTGAAATTGTTGGGATTTTTCAAAAATCTTGTTAAGAGAGCTTTCTAATAATAACCATATTTCAAGGTATTCTTGTTGGGGTTTGCGTGGAGAAGTTACATGCAAATGTACATGTTTGCGAGTATGAGCGCATTGATTGTGCCTCTTCCATCAAGAAGTATGAGTACTATTAGAAAGCTCCTCCATAAGCTTTGTAACAGTTCTTTTACTTTGACCTTTGAGTGTCGTTTAAAGGAATGATTAGATGGAGAAGTTGGTTATACCATTGCATGATTTGTAATGGGGTTGCGATGTTTATTTTACATCGGATTGTATAATTCAGAGGGTGTTTTTTTTTTTTTTTTTTTTTTTAATTGGTGAAGAGTGGGAGGCCGGCCACAAGCTCAGTTTAACTGGCAAACGCTGGTGGTGGTGGAATGACGTTGGAATGATTAGTTGATTACAATATAAATAGAGAGGATTGGGTCTAATTGAACTTTGAATTTGGAGATTTGGCCTTAATTGCTCTCAAACAATCTTTAGAGGGATATATTTGTCCCGGAATAAAGTTTAGAGAAGGTTTGTGCATCTTTTCCGAGTATAATATTCATGTAAACTTTTTTGAATCACTTGCGTCAGGAAACATATATTATGCACTTTATTGAGCAAATGTGAAATGGTCTACACTCTACAAGACTGTAAGAATGGGCCCTTCATCCCTTAAAAAGGCCTTCTTATGGTGGAAGGTTATCCAATTAATATTTTAGAGACAAGATCCTCAAAAAGTCTATGTGGGATAAACAGAACACTACAACACTCCCCCTCACATGTAGGTCATCATTGGCTCTACGCGTGAACCAATCAAAGCCACCATCGGCTCAACAAATCCATACACATGGACTAAACAAAATCCACCATCCCCCGTTCTTATACCATGTCAAAATGGGCCCTTCACCCCTTAAAATGGCCATATTTAACGATCCGACTTATACATTAGAGACAAGATCCTTACAGAGTTGATGTGGAATAAAGGGGAGATTTCAAGAAAGAGTTTGAAGATTAGAGAAAGATGTTGGTGATTGGAGAACTGTGTTTTTTCCTTTTACTTCTTCAGCTGGAAGTAATGTGATTTGGTGATTTTGGAATTTACTGCACAGCTTTTCCTATAAATAATTGTCAGAGGCACCCAAAAGTGTTTTGGCTAGTGCAATGCTTTAATTTGCTACCATATGTTGTATATGGTGCTGTAGTCTGTTCAATATGTGATTATGCTTTCCTATCATCAGCTTCATATCATTATATCAGTTAACTACTTGGTATTTTTGGCAGAAGTCAAATGAGGAATTGAGTGATACAATCAGAAGACCTGCAACTAATGTTATCCTTAATCATGATTTTTCTGGAGGACTTCATTCGTGGCAATCGAATGGCTGTGATGGTTTTGTGGTTTCTTCAGACTCTGATTATCCGCCAGGGATATCAGCTAGCCTAAATAGTCGTTTTGCCAAAGTGACAAACCGGAAAGAATGCTGGCAAGGTCTCGAACAAGATATAACCAACAGGGTTTCTACAGGTCCCACTTATACAGTATGTGCTTGGGTTGGAATATCAGGATCTTGTGAAGCTGATGCTAATGTGCAGGCCACTCTGAAACTTGAATACCAACACTCTTCAGTTAGCTATTTACCAATTGGAAGGTAAATTTCTTTTCTCTTTAAGATGAATCTAATGTTTGAGATCACAATCTTGATTGCCATTATCCTTCTGCAGAACTTCTGCTTCCGTGCAGCGCTTTGAAAAGATAGAAGGGACGTTTTGTTTAACAACAATGCCTCACAAAGTTATATTTTATGTAGAGGGACCTCCGCCTGGCGTTGACATACTCATACGATCAGTAGTAGTTTCCTCCCCTGATTCCAGCCAATATAATGTAAGTTCATCTACAAACTACTCCTTTTTTCAGATGAATGGTCAATACACAATTAATCAAAGGATATACATTTGCAAAAAGCACTTGCAGATTTTGAAATACTAAGTGAGCTGAAATACATAGCACACAATCTACTTATTGCGTAAAATTTAATTGTTTATCAGCTAGTTTGTACTTTTCATGTGCGATTATCTTTGATGCTAGAACATTTAGAAAATTTGACTCTTGGAACTTATCTATTTTTCTCTGTTAGTTTTGTTAATAATATTGTTTTATTTTCTTTATCCTGATATTTTTTAATCCATGTTAAGGGTACTTAAGTTGGATTAGGTGCAAAAACACCCACCCTCAAAATATAACCCCGTAGCACATGTTCACCCTTAAAGGTTTGTCTTGATGCAATTTTTTCTCATTACTTTCTGTTTGCAAAATACTTTTTCTCCGGTCCCTTTTTCTATCTACAATTTTTCTTTCTCATCACTTTCACTATCTAAATTTTTTCCTCTCTAAATACTTTATATATCTAAATTTTGCTTTCATCATTTCTTCTCTCTATACATTTTCTCTCTCATCAAGGAGAAATAGAGAATATAGATTAAATATAATTTTCTCTCTGCGTAATATAATATTCATGTAAATTTGTTGAAAAGATTGAGACAGGAAACATGCATTATACACTTTATTGAGCAAATATTTATTTCAAAAAATATTCACATACGGTTTTGCACTAGAGACACCCCTTCACCTTTCATCTGTGATACAATATCGATGTTCTATGCTTCTTTGCATCTGACAGACCCAAAGCATAGGCTCGCTCTGTGATGGAAACAATGACATTGTACAGAACCCAAGATTTGATGATGGCCTTAATAATTGGTCTGGGAGAGGTTGCAAAATTGTATTGAATGAGTCTATGGCAGGTGGAACAATTTCTCCACAGATTGGAAAGTATTTTGCATCAACGGCAAATCGTACTCAGAACTGGAATGGAATTCAACAAGAGATAAGTGGGAGAGTGAAGCAGAAGCTTGCCTATGAGGTTTTTGCTACAGTTCGCATACACAGTAATAACCCTAGTAGTGCAAATGTTAGAGCTACACTGTGGGTTCAGACAGCAGATCTGCGCGAACAATACATAGGTATTGCCAGGTGTGTGTTCTAGTCAATACATGCCTTTTAGAATCTTTAGCTTTTGTTGTATATCAGTTATGCTTTGAAGCACCATTAATCACAATACATTGCATGACATAAACTACTTCCTAGAATAACTTATTAAGAGACTATTTAAAGAACTAATTACTTGAGTCTCTTGAGGCTCTAGTAAAACTCAACCCTCTATTCTACCTTATTAGAAACAGCCGGACCTAACAATTAAGGCATATACAAATATCCTAAACAAACAATTAGCAATCTAATCATAAAGTAATAGACACTGTAAATTGCCTCGTCTTTCAAACAACCTTGTCCTCAAGGTTGAACTTCAAAGTTGGTGGTCCATCCTCCACAGAACTAAAATTCGGCTCGCCAGGCCCCTCATCTTCATCTTCAGCACCAAGCATGACATTAAGTTGCTTTGCGGCACATTTCTGCAATGGTCCAAAGCATTTTACCATAATGATAGCACTTCCCTTTTTTGGCTCGATATTCACAAGCTTCCCTTGCGTGGTGATAGCACTTCCCTTTGGCTCGATATTTTCGATCTTCCTCCGCTGTGAGGTGGCGGACATTGCGGTTAGGAAGAGAGCCAGAAGATCCTTAAGAGTGGATTGCAGACTGTCCCTGCGACACTGCAGAGAGGCTGCTGTTGGAGTTATTGGCGCTGCTGTCCACATTGCCACCACCACTTCCAGAAGTGCCTGTAGACCTTGGCTGAAAACTGTGAGATCAGTTTGCTGTTCGTTGTGGGATGCTGACTGACGCGGGCCACGTGACAGGCTGATTGTATTGCAGCAAACACATCTGATAAATCTGAATCAGGTATAGAATCTCGTATTGACGGCTGAAGTCCACCCAAAAACATACCCAAATATTGTGCCACAGATAGCTCTAGCAATTGTGCTACTCATTCTTCGAACAAGGACAAATAATCTTCTAAGGTTCTTGTTGATATAGCATTTATGGCTGAACTGTAGCCAAAATACTCGACCAATTCCTGTGTGAACTTTTTCCATGAGATTCAAGATGTTTGGCGAAGTACCCACTGTCCAAAACATGGCATGGCCGGTGATGGCAATAGGAGCCAATTGCACCTTGTCTTCAAGAGGCGTATGATGGACCAAGAAAATTGCTCAGCCTGAGCAATCCAAGCAATCAGGTATGTTCCATCGAACGAGGTAACTCCATCCGCGGTAATACAACTGTTGAGATTTCAAATGAGTTTTCTGCTTTAGAAGGATCCTTCTCAGTTGTACTAGTTTTAGGGTTTTCTGCCATTGAGAGATAAGAAACCCTGCCAGTGTTGCCATGATGGCCTTGTCCATGCCCTTTAATCGCCTTCTTCATCTGTGAAAGTTTCTCCTTGAACTTGGCCTGCATGCCCTTCACTACCTTCTCTATCTAATCTATGTGTCTGTCTCTCATGATCATGAAGTCGATCTGGCAAGGTTGGACCAATTGATAGAGTTAAGACAGAGAAGAACAAGAAATAATGGAATTGAAACAAAAATGAATTACCCCAAAGAAGTTCACAGGTACAGAATTCCTGCAGCCACAGCCGTAAGTTGCCAAGTCTAAGTGTCTAGCAATGATAATTCCTACTAAATCTAACAGCGACTGTTTGAAGAACTAATTCTTGAGGCCCAAATTAAAACTCAGCCCTCTATTCTGCCCAATCAGAAAGGGCCATATCAAACAATTTAAGATAATTATTATTAGCCTAAACTAACAATTTATAATCTAATCATAAAGTAACAGACTCGCTATCAGCTTTAAAGCACCATTTGTTACAACACACAGCATGACAAAAACTTGACTTGTAGGAATACTAGTTTTCAGTACTGTCTGTTAGTTTAGAATACAAGGGTGTGTCTTCGAATTGACATTTCTTTGTTTACATGCAAAGCCATATTCCTACAGAGTGATATTTTCAATGACTCTGATTTTAGATTTCGATGACGCTATATTTCTTCTTTCTATTAGCCCCTGCATAAGATGCAAGGTGAGATATGTTAAAGACTGATGCACAAAGGATTATAGTTTACCATCTCCATCTTCTATGTTTCTCCATCACACTTTGTGAAAACATAAATAGGTAGCATATCTTGTTTGTTCATGCATGAGAATTTGGGTATGTAAATTGTCTCTGTGATGTATTGGCATATTCGATATATCTGTTTTTCTTTAGAATTTGCTGGTTATCAGTGTGCAGGCAACAGACAAAGATTGGGTGCAGTTGCATGGGAAATTTCTTTTAAATAGCTCACCCTCACGGGTGGTTATTTACTTAGAAGGTCCACCTCCAGGCACTGATATTCTTCTTAATAATATGGTTGTAAAGCGTGCTTCGAGAGGTTCACTTGCATCTCCACCAGCCATTCAGGTAGCTGTATAAGTAATTTTGTAATTCTTTTTCGATGAATAATGACTCATACTTCCTCTTTCTTCTGCCTAACTAGGTTGCTCGTTTTGGAGTTAGTATGATTGCTAATAGCAACCTTGCAAAAGATACCAATGGATGGTTTGCCCTTGGAAATTGCATTCTTAGTGTTAAAAATGGTTCACCACTTATTTGTCCTTCGATGGCTGAAGATTCTTTAGGATTTCATGAACCACTGAGTGGTCGCTATATTCTTGTGACTAATCGTACTCAAACGTGGATGGGTCCAGCTCAGAATATCACAGGAAAAGTCCAACTTTATTTGACATATCAAGTGTCTGCATGGGTTCGAATTGGAACGGGGGCAACTAGACCTCAGAGTGTCAACGTGGCTATTGGTGTGGACTCACAATGGGTAAATGGTGGCCAAGTTGAGATTAATGATGATAAATGGCAAGAAATTGGCGGATCGTTCAGAATTGAGAAGCAACCCACGAAAATAATAGTTTATGTACAGGGTCCTGATCCGGGGGTTGATTTGATGGTTGCAGGGCTTCAAATCTTTCCAGTGGACAGATCTTTGAGATTCAAACATCTGAAGAAACAAACCGATAAGGTTAGTTCTGCTCTTCTGGCTTTTGCTGTATTAAAGATTTACTAAAAGGTAGGTTTTCAGCTTCAAAGCACTTATGACGTAATACTTTAGATTGTGCTAAATCTACTCCATATATATCTGCAACCATTATCTCTTGTTTGGAATTTGTCAATGTATTTCCTATTCAAGGCCCAACTTAGTTTTGTCCTAGCAGCAGATGATGATCTTGAATTTTCTTGTACTCACACAGATGATAAAACCCCTGGTTTTTCTTGGTGAAAAGACTTTATATCAAGTTTCAAAATAGTAAATTAATTACTTAGTAGTAAGAGATGGGACATTTCTGCGCCGTTATGTTCTATTTTATATCCATTTTGCTAATGTGAATTTTCTCGAAATGTTTAACTCGGCAGATACGCAAACGGGATGTCATCTTAAAGTTTACTGCATCAGATTCAGGTACTCCGTTCGGCACCTTTGTGAAAATCAGACAAACTCAAAACAGCTTCCCATTTGGTTCATGCATAAGTAGGACAAATATAGACAACGTGGACTTTGTCAATTTCTTTGTCAATAACTTCAACTGGGCTGTTTTTGGCAACGAATTGAAGTGGTATTGGACAGAGCCAAACAAAGGAAACTTCAACTACAAAGATGCAGATGACCTAATAAGTCTATGTTCAAGCCACAACATTCAACTTCGTGGGCATTGTATCTTCTGGGAGGTGGAGGACGCAGTTCAACCATGGATACATGCTTTGAGCAAAAACGACCTCTTGACAGCTGTTCAAAACCGTTTGACAGGTCTACTCAGCCGTTACAAGGGTAAGTTTAAGCACCATGATGTCAACAATGAAATGCTACACGGATCATTCTATCAAGATCGTTTAGGAAAATATATATGGGCAAACATGTTCAAGATTGCACATCAACTCGACCCAGATGCAACACTTTTTGTGAATGACTATCATGTTGAAGATGGATGCGATTCACGTTCTTCACCTGAGAAGTATGTCGAGCATATTCTTGATCTCCAAGGAAAGGGAGCGCCCGTCAAAGGTATAGGCATACAGGGACACATAGATAGTCCAGTGGGGCCGATTGTTTGTTCTGCTCTGGATAAGTTGGGGATTCTCGGGCTCCCAATTTGGTTTACTGAGCTTGATGTCTCTTCAAGTAACGAGCATGTTAGAGCTGATGACTTGGAAGTTATGCTTCGGGAAGCTTTTGCTCATCCTGCAGTGGAGGGTGTGATGTTGTGGGGATTCTGGGAGCTTTTCATGAGTCGAGATAATGCGCATTTGGTCGATGCAGAAGGGGAGATCAATGAAGCTGGTAAGAGATATCTTGCTCTGAAGGAAGAATGGCTGTCAAAGTGTGATGGTGTTGTTGATGAGCAAGGCCATTTTGAGTTCAGAGGATTTCATGGATTATATGAAGTTGAGATTGTTAGTCTTCCTCAAAATGAGAAAGTGACCAAGACATTTGTGGTTGATTCAGGTGAGGATCCTCTTGTAATATCCATTAATATCTAGCTTTTACTACAGATTGAATTTCCACATATTGATATCTTAGAGACTTGGGAATGTGATAATCATCATATATATAAATGTTTCATCTAGTGAAATTCTCATTTTGCACACGAGCTTTGAAATTTGCATATAAATACATGACCTTTCAACTGTTTCTGATTTTGCACCCGAAAAAATCGATATCGTGTGCAAAATTAGAAACAATTGAAAAGTTATGTATTTATAGGCAGACTTTAAAGCTTGTGTGCAAAACCAGAATTTGACGACAAGTTGTGTATTTCGGAGCAATTTTTCCTTTTTTAATTTCTATTTTAGAGAAGTGCTAATTGGATGGACAACATTATTGTTTTTATAAGTTAAAATTCTTAAAACATAATTTCAGATAGAAAAAGCCCCCATCTTGTAATCTTCTGAATCATAATAACTACTATTCTTTTAGCCCAAATTTAATTTTCTGAGGATTCCAATAACAAACATTGAGATAAGGACATGGAGGCTTATGAAAAGTATTCATCTACTAAACTCTAAAAGTAAAAGTGAAATTTCCATGAATGAGGATTAGATAGATTTTATTACCTTTTAGTTAGTTATTAATCGTGGTACTTGGTTACTTATTGTTTCTTTTAGTAAATTACTTGATGATTTTGACTCAAACAAACATTTGGGTTGCGGACAATGGATTTATAATTAAATTGCATAAATGAGGATACTGATTTTTGGTAGTTAAATTACATTAATGATTGAAGTTGCTGTACGTGCCTAGAAGGCTAGAACCATTAAACCATTTTCTTCACGCTAATAAATGCTAAAGTTTGCACGTTTCGGGAAAAAAATACCGAATACTCCCTCTATTTTTTTAAGTGTCATTTCTAGTTTTTGTTCATGTTTATTTTAAATGTCCCGCTATAAAAATTTGATAATAAAATATCAAAAATTTTCCTACTTTACTTTATAAATTGATTATAACTATTTTTTGAATTATACTATATTAATAAAAATGTCACGCGCGTGTAGCTGACCATATTATGGTTGAATATCATTATTGAATATTAAATCATGAAGAATGACAACATGAACGGTGAATCCACATATGTTGTCAATCTTCACAAGTCAACTTATTGGAAGACATACTATTAAAGTGTTTTTCTCTTTGATGAAAAAAATGAGGAGAAATAAATATTTTGTACAATTTTTTTTCCTATTTTTTTTTTAATTCTCTATGATAAATAATTTTCACCGACCTAGATGGAAAATTTTCTCGGTCAATTTTTCCATTTTTCATTCCAATTTATGATAATATTTTGCCACCCATTTGGGGTGATAATACTTTCCCAATGTCAATCAGATAAAACAAGTGGAGATCACATTATAGTATAAAATTCTCCATTATTTTCTTATCCTTCGATTTCTTTTTCCATCAAAGATAAGAGATAATGTCTGATACTTGTTGATAATCCAATTTTTTAATACTAAAAATACAATATTTTTATATTTAAAAAAGAACCAAATTAAGTTAATAAATCCCACAAGCTCAAATATGCGGGAATTCATACAGACTAATCCATTTTTTTTATGTATTGTAAAGAATTATCAGCTTACTTTTTCATAGTTCGTTTCTTCTTCTTTTTTTGTGTGTATGTGTGTGCGTGTAGCAAAGACATTAGCTAAAGATCATAGCCATTGAAACAAAAAGAAAGGCAAAAGAATTTCAAAAAACCCAGTAATAATAAAAGATGAAAAACTTCAAGCGTTATAAATCAGAAAAAGAATTTCAAAAATCACGTTCCCTTATAAGTATAAATAGTGAAGAGCTGTAATGTAGAAAGTGAGTAAAATATGAGTTCTTTTTTGTGAAATTCCTCAATGGACAAAATCCAACTTACTCAATTCACTTACTAATGCGTATAAAGTGAACAATGAGTACAACACTCATTTCATATAATCCAAAAATAAAAAGACCAGGAAATCCTCGATGGAAAAGGTAGAAAAATCTATGCATATATATGTATATATATATATATACCACTTCAGCCCAGAAATTTAATCCTGCTCTAGCTATACACGATACGAGGGGAGAGAGAGAGATAGAGATAGAGAGGAAATTCAAGAATGATGAGGTAATGGATGATGATGAGACAGCTGCTTTTCCATTGAAGAGAGGAGGTGACCTCATTCACTTACACATTTATGAAATACAATTTCTTCGATCACCTCCCAACTTATATCCCTCCATATTTTGCTTTTTATATGTATTCTAATTCTCTCACACTATTTTCCCCTTTCTCTCTCTTTTCACCTTTATTCACTCTTTCATACATGCTGATGACCGGCCAGCTTAAAAACATTTGATCAATTTCACACCTATATGTGGCAGAGCTAAAAAAGAAACCCACTATGGCTGAACTTCTTAAAAAAGAAACCCACGTTGTTCGCCTGCCTCCGATAATTATCATTATCTGAAAACGTTTTAAAAAATATTTGGGTTGAGTGCTGAAAAACACTCGGTGGGCAGTTGATAATATGCATCGTACAATTTTAAAAAATATGCAATAAAAACTTATTTTCATGTCATATATGATATTTCCTTAAACTCAAATCACAGTGGAAATTGACCCTATGTTATCACAGAATTGTAGCATATTGTATTTTATATTTGGAATTCCTCGTACTGGTCAAGTCATCCACACCGAGCTACTGAACGGAAAATCATTTTTTTCATATTGTTCAAAGGCTCTTATTAGTGATAAAGACCCGACCTATGTGATCACATAAGTGTTGCCATATCATAGTCATATTCAGAATTCCTCGTATTAGTTACGGTCTAGATGAAAACATATAAATGCATTTTTAAGTTTTGAGTAAGTAAAAGACCACCACAATAGCTATAGCATCTCGTCAAAATTCTTGTGCAGGAAATCCTAGGTTTGACATCCTGATACGATCATAATGTAGCATACGAGTCATAGGTTCGATTTCGAAATGAGCCTACAATATAAACTATGCTTCAATATAGTAGAATCAATTAGTTAGCCATTCCTTATTGCAAACTTTGGGCTAGATTAAATGTCGTTTGGAGGTCGAAGTGACAAAAATTGGGTAATTGTACTTAAATGGGTTAGTAGGCCATGACCCAATCAAAGTTCTCAACTCTCAAACTCAAATAATGCAAAACTCATATGCCGAAATCTGAAATTGATTGTGCTATTGCGTTTGGAATAATTTTTTGAGTAAGAGATGGTTAACTTGATTTTTCAGAGATGTGCCCCACATTTAAAAAAATTGCAAATTGACCCAAGATTTTATATAATTTTTATAATACCAAGAAATTGAAAAAAAAATTAAAAAAAAAATCAACTTTGTTACATGTACAATTAATATAATATAATGGATATAGATGATCTTATGTGGATACCGATACCTTTCATCAAAACCCTGATTCACAACTAATCACCCTATCCCTTATGACCCTCCACCTATACACACACACCGGGTGGGATCCTCTGTCCTCATTATCATATACCAATCATGTACCCAAATCGAATTTTCTTAAATTTTTTTGGCACAATTTCGATGTAATATGATTTAGTGTAATAATATACTGATTAACAATGGTTCATTATTTCAATTAGCATATATAATTATTTTTTAGCATTTCTCTTCAGTTTTAATAATAATATTGAAATTAAATACTAAAAAAATAGTAAATCCTAATTGGATTGGATTGGTAAACCCTAGTCAATTAGTATAAAGTTAGTTTAAATTATGATATCAAGAAATGAAGAAAATAAAGAATAAAAATCAAGAAAAATCAATTTTAATATATGATTGGTATCCCATTTGTCCACACACGCACCAAGTCTTCCCTAGTCACCGATGCTCTGCATGCGTACAGCCGTTCTTCTTATTCTCTCTTCCTTGTTTGATTTCCTTCGTTTTATTTCCTCTTATTACCAATTACATTAAGAGAGAGAGAGAGAGAGAGAGTTCATATCTTTGGTAATTGTTGGCCATGGTGTCATTCATTTTGTTACAAAGTCATGAGAAAAATCATGCAAACCCGGAAAAAGTCACAAATTAAAACACGAAATCATAAAATAAATAAAGAAATCTATGGAATATGAAGACTTTAACACAGACACGATTACACTCTTAACAGAAAAGATGTTAGATTCTGACCGATGGGTATTTACAAAAATATTCTAAGGAAAGTTTTTTATACAGTTTTCCTTTTCACGTACTCTTTTTATATATTTACATTTTTCAGCGTGCAGTCCCTAAATTTTACATACTACGCGATTAATTGCAAACGTATTACATTTATAGAAGCTTGTCAAACCGAACTGTTTGCAATTCCGTATGACATTTCTTATTGCATTAATTGATGATTGTCGTGTGTTCATAATATTTTCAAAACTAATAATTATTTTTTTTAAATTATTGGTTTTAGAAATGCTATAGGCACGTAACAATCATTCATTCCATTAATGTAATATGAGATATTATACGGAATTGCAATAAGAATCTAATTCCAATAATGATAACCAACATAAGGAATTAATTTTTTTGAGTATTAACATTTTACACAAATCACTAGCAGAATTACGAAGGAATCCGCAACTACATTCTTGTACAAAGGCTCTTACTATTCTTCAATCTAGGATATTGGTAGTCCTTCTATTTCTGGTCATGTATATTTTAAGTTTTATTTTCAATACTTGCCACTTATTTTTAAGTAATCGGTTACAAAATTGAAGCCAATCCACATCTCTTTGAGTGTATTGTATACGGCTATACGCAGTTATGAGTTTATATACTACAGTACATAGATCCTCCTACCCACCGTAAACATATTTAATGTGCACACGGTAGGCGTGGCGATGGAATATTTAAGAAAAAATTATTATTGATATATTTTATAAAAATAACTATACCAAAAAAGCTAAACCCTAAATGAAAAAATAATTGGCGTATCGCTGCCATATAAGTTGTAGACACAACTAATTAATGTGCCTACGCTAGGTAGGGATATCCTAATACTACATAGGAGTAATATTCTCTATCCACTGTAGACATACTTAATATGCCCACGGCTGAGGTGACCGTATTATGTTTATAAGAAAATATTATTAATATACTTTATAATTTTGTAAAAATAAACCATACATAAAAAAAATTAAAAAAAAAAACTTAACCTAATCTACTAAAAAATTAAATACTACTAAAAAATTAAACCCTAAAAAGAAAAAAATTATTAACGTGACACTGCTACATGAGCTGTGGACATATTAAGTGTGTCAACAGTAGGTAAAGGAGTATTACTACCTAGACCTAGCAAACCTTGAGATCTACTGGAAACTCAGAAGTGGGAAGAAATTAAATGCAGCAATTTAGTAACTGACGAAAATCTAAGTAGCTTTTGTCGCTGATGATGATGCAGTGAAGACAGCTGCAAAGAAAAAACAATCATTTCTGGGCTTCTGCAATAATAATTAATTGAACTCCACCACACTCATATATATGTGAATTGTGCGTAGTAATTATGTATATATATGATTCTTAAATCACTGTTCTTAATTCTAGGTATGGAATTAGGTCAGAGGAAGTTTCAGATGACAAAAGGCTTTTAATTTATTGCACATACTACACAAATTTAACATACAATAAATAAGTCAGCACAGCACATCTAACCGTTTTTTGATTATTCCGATGCCATTTAGTCAACGAAATCCTAACAAACCTTTTCCTTTTTTTTTTCTTTTTTCTTATCATCACATGATGAATTCGAATTCTCCCTACGCAAATTACCCTCAAAATTATCAAATATTCCACATTTTTTAATTTAATTTAATTCAAGAAAACTAATTAATAACTAATCACTAATAAACTTATGGCTAAAGCACACGGGAAGATCATCATCACCTGCCCCATCACCGTTGAGCAAGTACGACGTCGTCGAAGCAGCAGCGGCGGCGGTTGCGGTTGCGCCTCCGGGGGGCGGGTGGTGGTGGCTGCCGCCGCCGTGGCCTTGGAGGATCCGGATTTGGCGCTTCAAGAACTTGACGTACCTAATCGCTTCGTCCAGCATGGAGGCGGTGTCCATCTTGGTGCCGCCGGGGACGAGCCTCTGGAGGATCCGGATCTTCTCGCTGATCCTCTCGCGGCGGTGGCGGGCGGCGACGCTCTGCGGGTCGTCGCTGATCCGGACGTTCCGCCGCCGCGGCTTGCGGATGGTGGCCGGGTCGATGTCGACCGGCTGCATTGCCGCGATCTTGAACATCATCTCCTTCATGGCTCCCAGCTCCTCCTCGAGCTCCTCTTCTCCGCCTCCGCCCCCGCTGAGGTTCGTAGCTACGAGACGGGGAGGGGAGGCAGCGGAGGCGGGGGCGGAGTCGGGATAGTAGGGCCATGGGGAGTGGTCCAGAGCCTCCTCCTCCATTGCCATGTTGTATGTTTCCCAGCTTCCGCTGTCCATTAAAAATTTCTCTCTAGAGCGACAGTTTGAGAGTATGAGCTCTCACGTAGGGGGGTGGAGGGGGGGTATATAGTGGGTGAGTTCAGAGCAATCTTGATGGGTCGTCTGCAGCTTTTGAGGGATTAGAGAGAGAGAGAGAGAGAGAGAGAGAGAGAGAGAGAAAGAGGGATTTGTGGAAAACTAGAAGATGTGCATATAAATAGAAGGAAATGACGTCGAAGGTTTTGATTAATGTTGGGGGGATGGGACCACCCATTAGGAAAAAGTGAGAGAACTAGTTGTGAAATTTCTTCATCAATAGCAGAGCATCTCATCACACAGATTGTTAGAACGCTTTTAGGGTTTGTTTTTTTCAACTATACTTTTCCATCACAAGTACTACCCCCCCCCCCCCCCCTCTATATCTATCATTAATCATACGACTCAATCTATTACACTCATCGTAATATTCGATACTGACGTGGTAGTGTCACGTTAATAATTTTACCATTTAGGGTTTCCTTTCTTTTTATAGATTTTTTGTTTTTATAAGGTATATTAATAATTATTTTATCACATAAGCCGTGGGTAAATTAAGTATGCCTATAGTAGGTAGATGAGCATTAGTCAAAATTATTTAGGTGAGATTTTGTATTTATTTTGAATGGGAAAAAGATTTTGTACTTAATAAATTGTTGTTTTTTCAAAATTTTACTAGACAAAAAACCTATGATGGGTAAGGTTACTATGATAATTTTAATTAAGTAGAGAGATCTACTGCAAAGATCCAGTAACTTTATTTTCACCAATGCATTGCGTAGGCTGACAATTTTTTCTGTGTTAGAAGTGCAAAAAAATATTAGCGTTACACGCAACAGAAATAATGTTGTGATCCCTCATAATTTTTTACTTGAGTCTCTAGTTAGGAGAATAGACTATCTTAATACGATCATATATGTTTAAATCACACACTACTAGAAAACTCGGCAATGGCGACGGAAAAGTCCGTAGTAGAATCGTAAAAATCCGTAGCCATTCTGAAATGGCGACGGAATGGCGACCGACGGCTACCCTTGCAAAACAGCTCGTAGCCATTCAAAATGGCGACGGATTTTTTCCGTAGTCGAATATGGCGACGGACTGCGATCTACTACGGAATAGAGTCCGTCGCCAATCTACTACGGCAAGATGTCCGTCGCCAATTTACTACGGAGTATCCATCGCCGATCGACTACGGCACAATGTCCGTTGCCGATTTACTACGGATCATCCGTCGCCAAATTACTACGGGTATGCAATCCGTCGCCAATTTTCCGGCGGCCGGCGCCGGTATTTCCGTCGCCAGTCCGTCGCCATTCGTGCCAGAATATTTTTTTTACTATATCTGCTATAAATCAACCATAATATATAAACATTACATATATATATGCAAAAGTTTTGAAGTATATCAAGCATCATTAAAAAACAACTAAAGTATCATTAAAAAACAACTAAAGTATTAACTACATAATGCAAAAGATAAACTAGTACATCAAGCATCATTAAAAAACAACTAAAGTATATTTTAATCCACAAAAGTTTTGAAGTATGTTTGCTTCAACTCCAATCCAAAATCCAAGCTACATCCATTTCAAAAACAAGTACTGAAGAAGGTCAGGGGACTGACTCACTACTCGTCATGGAAGAGAGGAGACATTTTCTTCATAGCAGCCATGAATCCAAACAACTGATCTTTCAAGTTCTTCACTTCTGCATCCCTCTCGGCATTCCGACGAGCTTGCTCTGCCTCCTTTCGGGCCTGCTCCTCTTGAAACTTGACTTGCTCCTCTTTAAACTTGGCTTGCTCCTCTTGAAACTTGATCTGCTCCTCTTGAAACTTGGTTTGCTCCTCTAGAAACTTGGCATGTTCCTCGTCTTTCTCCTTCAACCGTGTCTCAAAGTCCTTGATACGATCTGTGTCTCCTCCTACAAAAGTTGGGAAATGACAAAGTAAACATAATTATACAATGAGAAAAGGGGCAGCTTTCTATTTCTCAACCACATAACAGAATCAGGATTGAACAAAAAACAATCTTCAAATCAAGGCTCAGAAGTTGGGCACAAACTAAAACAATTTGTTCTCTTCAGGTGAAGAACAACATAAGCTCTGACTTTAATCATATAACCAACAATCAAGCATTTCTATGCCAATAAAGCTGAAGATAAGGAGCTTCCGGCAGCAGCTTAGTCACAGATTGAGAGAGCCTGCTTCATCAAATGGAGAGGCGAAGCAGAGGAATCAATTTTCTATAGCTTGAATGGAAGGCTGAATATATTTTAAAAATAATAAAAAAGAGAACAGTACAATTACACAAAATCAACTTTTCAGGAAACATAATGAATAACATGATTGATCTGTTTCTGTTAAGCAATTCAGGAAAATGTTAAAATCAGCTTCGGCGGGAATTCCCTGAAGAAACCAAAACTAAAAGGTCGAGAAATCTGGTCGAACACGAATTCCCCTCACTTTAAAGTCTATACCACGAATGTCAGATCAAAGTTCACCCAATAGTATCATATTTAATCATTTACAAATAGACAGAGTAACATACATATATTCTAGTAAAGATGAATCTAATGATGCAAGTACATACAGATTGAGATCAGGCAAACCAATAGATCTAACCTCACAGGATGCAGGTAAAGAGGCCTGAATAAAAGTGATCTCATCTTCTGTGAATTTAAAGTTCGCAGTTAACTTTATACACTCTTCTAGGCCAGCAAAAACTGTGTATTCCCCACCAAAGGGGTTCCTCCGAAAGTACAAGTCAAACCTAAAGAGAACATAATATTACATATAAGAAAGCACCAAGGAAAATCAAGAAATATTCAGAGATTCTCCACTGGTCATTAATCCACAATGTTATGCTTCAATACAATTCATCTATTAGTGCTGTGCAAATAGTACACCTCAATTTTTTTTTTTCAAAGCTCAACCGATGAATAACTGGTTCAATTAATTACGAATATTCAAAGGAAATATATCGTCGCCAACGATGCAAGCCTGCAGCTGCAGCTATATTCACATACTCACGACATTGACTTCGAATTATATCATAGAGTAACTAGATTCAACATTCCAACTCACAACAAAGAACATACAATTACTGCAAAAAAATATGTCACCGAAATTATTACTGAAGTTCATCCAAGGAAAGAGAAACGGCAGTAAAACGTCCAATTGATGCGTCGGAACGTCGAATTAGCGAGAAGATTGAGAATACCTAAAAAATTGGAGGGCAAAGGGAGCGGAGATTAATTTAGAGGGGCAGCGGCAGAGGCGAAGAGGATTTGGAGATGTCGAAGATCGAGATGTTGATCAACAGGAAGCTGCTTCCTCTTCAATGGTCCAGTTGCTGCCATTGGGAGAGAGAAGCAGTGAGTCCGAGCTCGAGAGAAACAGAGAGAGCGAGAGAGCAACGACACATCTTTTTACCTCCACCAATTCACGGCAACGACGGCGGCGGTTTACTACCAGTCGACGGCGTGCTCAACGGCGGACCAATCGACGGCGATGGTAAAAGGGTGGCGCGCGAGGAGCTCCGAGGGAAAGGCACGGGATTAATTTAGGGGGGTTAGGGTTCTGCGAATTGAATTGAAGTTGTTGGATTAATTGATTTAATAATTAGATTATATTTAGTTATTACAATAATTAATTAATTTAATTATTCTCATAAAAAAATAATTTAATTTATGAAACAGCTACCGATTCGTTCGTCTCCGATCGACGACAGAAATTAGTGTCGTCGCCAATCTATGAGTAAGGCTACGGAATATTTATCGCCGTTTGGCTACGGACATAAGCTCAGTCCTGTTTGGCTACGGAAATGAGTGCCGTCGCCAATCTACTACGGATAAGGCTGTCTGTCGCTGAACTTCAACTACGGATTCAATGCCGTTGCCGTCCGGTCGTGGATCAACTACGGATGTGTAATTCCGTCGCCGATCTACTATGGAATTTCTCTCCGTCGCCAATCTACTACGGATTGACAATTTGTCGCCGATTTGCTTCGGAAACACGCGTTCGTCGCCATATCCGTCACCATTGCCGAGTTTTCTTGTAGTGACAGTAATAATAATTTATTTTTTGATGGAATTTATTTTTATAAGGTACATTAATAATATTTTTTTCTTAAATATAACATGCACGCCAGCCATGAGTACATTACTACGGTTTACGGAGTATTAAATATGTTCATAATGAGTAAAAGGACATTTCTCAATTAAGCTATCCATGTTCATCCGCTACAATCCAAAGGCACCAATGAATATAGAGTTGAGTTAGTTCAACCTAAGAAAACGAAGAATTTTTTTTTATTTATTTATTATTATTTTTTTTTTTGCAGATTATGCGATTGAGGTTAAGAATAACAATAATATGATTAAAAAATAAATTTTAATTAGTCCTTATGCAGCCCATTTTAAAAATCCTTTGACATGATTGTTCACACTGCTTTGCTGATATATTTACTTGTTTCTCTTGCGCATGATAATGACCAATCGATGAACTGCATCTTTGCTGAGATCATGATATATATAAGAGCTCAATATAACTTCAGACGTTACTTACGAAAATTGTGCAAACGTTTCTAGTGCATCTACGAATAATTAAGTGCCATATATTAGTGCTAGGGGGTGTTCACAGTTTGGTTAAAACCGTAAACCAAACCGGACCAAACCGTAATATATGGTTTGATTTGGTTTATGGTTTGAAAAAATATGATTTAGTTATTTATTTTTCAAAAATTATGGTTTACGGTTTATGTTTGGTTTTTATAAATATATAAACCAAACCAAACCGTAAACCGTAATAACCGTAATATAATGATAATAAATACTAGTATCAATTATTATTTTTGACATATTATATTGTCTTTTATTCTACCACCATTTGAATGTTGAAAAATATTACTACCTCCGTCTCAAGATTTATGAGCTCTTTCGTTTCGGCATGCATTTTCCATGCTTCTCGATGAATTTTTTGAAGTATTTTTTCTTGTACGGGATAAGACAGAGGGAGTAATTAAAATAAATAAGCTAATACAATTTAATCTAATTTTTTTATATAGAATAATACTTCCAACTATTTAGAGGTGCTCTTTTTACGCTATTAAATATATTTCTTAAATTTTATTTAAATTCTTAATTATTTACTTTTGTATGTAAATGTTAGATTGTAGTTCGTGATTTTCGTTGTGTAATGAATATTTTTTTATTGTCAATTTTGATTTTATAAAACAATATATTTCATTTTACTATATGAAATTTAAGTACAAATATATTTTAAATAAAAAAGAAGCAGATGAAAAATATTGTAAAACTGCAAACCGAACCGCACCAAACCGCGTTAATAGGTTTGGTTTGGGTTGGTTTTAGTGCTAGTATGGTTCAGTTTGATTTCAAAAAATTATCAAACTGTATTTCACAGTTTGGTTTGATTTTGACATTAAATCGCACCAAACCGGACTGTGTACACCCTAAATTTAGTGCAGCAACTATCATATATTCCATTAATATAAACTAATGAGCAAATACCCCAAAATAGTCATTTTGATAAAGCAAAGCTAAATTTTAGCCACCAATAAGACAATATGTAAAATTTAGCCATTCTTACTATTTTACCCCTAAGCACATTCTGTAAACATTCATCTTATGCTTGAGAGTTAATTCAGACATTCCATCAAACACGTAGAGGGTGCCGATGAACGCACCTTCCGATTTCTCAAATCCCATTTCTTAAGCGTGATCAACACAAGCTGGAAAACTTTTATTTGTGAATATCATCATCGATGGCTTGTTTACCATCAACAAAGTGATTGAATGTTCATACACCTCTCTTCCACAACAAAAGCAAAATTTTTGAAATTGAAAAACATAAAAAATAGATCCCTCTTCCACAGCGCTGCTACTTTCATCCCACGGCCCCGCCACTGATACTTTCATCCCACGTCGCCGCCGTCGCTGCCGTGCTTTTAGTTTTAGGTTTTGAAATGAGTTTTTTAGATTCTTTTGGGTTTTTTGATTAATCTCGAAATTTAATGGTTATATGCTCTTATATGTATGCTTAGATGCTTAAAAGATCAATTTATTGGTTAATATTGCTGCAGATTATGTTTAAGATTGTAAAAATCGAAGTTATATTTTTCAGTTCTTAAATACACGACCACGCCGATTACACGACCAAATCGGTCGCGCAATAGTGGCTGTGTATTCTGGCAGCCACATGTTTGTGCTGCGCGGCCGAGAATACACGACTAGGTGGTCGTGTATTTGGCAATAGTGTATTCTGTGCCATGCGTCGTGTGTTGGTTGTGGCACGGGCACGAGCCCCCGTCGGGCGCCATGGCTGCCGGGCCGTGCGAATGCATGACCACGACCGCATTCTCCGAACCGTGGCCGTGCGTCGTTTGTTGGTCGTGGCACGGGCGCGAGCCCCCGTCGTGTGTTGTGGCTGCTGGGCTATGCGAATGCACGACCACGACCGATTCCCCCCGGGTTGTGGCCGTGCGTCGTGTTCGTCGTGGCACAGGCGCGAGCCCCAGTCGGGCGTTGTGGCTGACTGAGCCATGCGAATGCACTGCCACGACTGCCTTCCCCAGGCCGTGGCCTTGCGTCATGTGTTGGTCGTGGCATAGGCGCGAGCCCCCATCGGGCAACGTGGCTGCCCGAGCCATGCGAATGCACGACCACGACCACCCTCAAGTCGTGGTCGTGTAATGCCACGCCGGGCGCCGTGTTCGCCGTGCTGTGCGAAATACACGACCAGCATTACACGACCATGTAGTCGTGTAATCGGGTTCGTGCAATTAACTTAAAAGGCAAACATGTCATTTTACAAGAAAAAATGGCTAAAATTTACATATTCTTTATGAGTGGCTAAAATTTATCTTTACATTATCAAAATGACTATTTTTGGGATTGCCTCTAAACTAATCTAGAGCAGCGTCTGTCGAATTTATGTTGCAATAAATAGAACTATTTAGTAGTAGTACTTTAAAATGATAGCGTTTTGATAATTCATTAGAAAAAAAAGTTAGTATCGAATTATATTAGAAAAAATAGGACAAAAAAATTGATAATATTTATCATTTAGTTTTATACACTTTGAATATATATCAAGCCTTTCGTTGTTCATAATAATTGAAATATATATTTAATAACGGTTGCATATCTACTTTTGAATATCGAGGGGCCTGTTATGCATGTAATAGAAAAATAAATATATAAGAGATATGATTTCTCATATAGTTTTATTATCCACCAATAAGAACCACTCTTAATCCATACATTTTACTCACATTATTTCTTTTTATTTATATAAAAATAGATAGAGATAATTGCCAAAAAATATACAATCTTTCATCAAATTTTGATTTTGCACATTAGGTTTAAATTTTGCCTATAAATACATAGCCTTTTCAGTTGTTTCTGATTTTGTACGCGAGGTCATTTTTTTTTTTCGTACTGATATGAAAGTCAAATTTGTCGAACGATTAGTGAGATTCTAATTTATTCACATATATGAATGACAAGATTTCCAACAAATCCAATTTTTGACTCCTCCTGTATTAGCATGAAATCTGATGAAATTAGAAAATAATTGACTGAGTAAATCAAAAACATTTAAAGAGTTATATAATTATAGATATATTTTAAAACTCGTGTGCAAAATCAAAATTTAAAAATAAAATAAAATTATAGAGAGTATATTTTAAGGCAATTTTTACAAATAGACGTGGCGGCGGATCCGAACGAACAAACCACTATTTTTGGTTGGACCGTAATTTTTCGATGTAAAAGAGATGATGGCGCTTTTATGCGATTTTGGGCTCCGTTTCCCGCCAAAACTCCTTCATTTGCCGGCTGCTCTTGCTCCCACCATCAATTCCACTCCTCAAGCTCTAACGCCATCCTTGGAAAATCTTTGATTTTACTATTTATTTTCCGTTAGCGCAAATTATTGCTGTTTCTATAGCGAAGGAATTTAGAGCAGAAGAAAAATGAGGGGTGGGACGGTTCAGATCAATTGGCACGACACCAAACCCGTACTAGCCTGCGATTTCCACCCCAACTCCGCTCTCCTCGCCACCGCCGGCGCCGACTACGATATTAAGGTTCATTTTGTTTTTTGCACCGAGTTTTTCGACTCGAGAACTTTATTATCTAGTTGTGTTAGTCTAATTGGAATTTAAAATACTAGTGTTTCTGGATTTAATTCTCATTTGGCTTGAATTTCTCAAAATTTCTGCGTATAATTTATGTGCTCCGTTGAAGAGTTGCCAGTTCGAAACTGAAAGCAGCTTTACCGTTGATGGTGGATCTAATTTATGTTAATACGCAGATTTGGGCGACGGTTTCTTATATCGATCAAAAGAAGGCTCCGGGGGTTGCTTATCAGAGTAATCTGTCATACCATAGTTCTGCTGTAAATGCACTTCGCTTCTCTCCCTCTGGTAAGTTTACTTATTGCTTCTCTTGTAGACAGAGATGTTCGATTGTTCGATTAAAAGTTCCAATTGCTTTCCTGGACGACTTTGTTACTTTGAAATACAATACAACCATGGAGGTGGGTATATTTGATTCCAGCCAAGCCCAGTTGTCAAGCTCAAGCTTGACTAGTTTAGTATAAAGTTGAGCTCGAGGTTTACTTACATATGTAGTTCTAGATACTAATAATTCTAAAACATACATAAATTAGTTATTATAAAGAAATGCAACGTATTTGCATAAATTCATAATTTTCTTATGACCTATAATGTTAACTGGAGACGTGATAAACCTTTTTACTAATTAAAGTAAAACTCGTGTTATACAAAGTCAATAGTTTTATATTTTCATGCTTGTCTCTTAATGAGCTTGCTCTCAAGCTAACGAGTCGGGTGATGCCAATCTCATGCTTGAATCATTTAGTTTATGAGCTTCATTGAACAAGCTTGAATCATTTTGTTCTCAAGGTTCTGCAATACCACTAATCCTCTTTTTTAGTGAGGTGCTTGTTAATCTTTCTGTATGTAGTCGCTATGCTTAAATTTTGACATTGTTCGAAAACTGCAGGAGAGCACTTGGCTTCTGGTGCAGATGGTTCGTTTCCATTCACCAAACCAGATTATTCATCTAAATTTGGTTCTTATGTTGAAAGCCTAATGTTACCTGTCAACACTTTTACATAAAATGTTGTTATTGCAGGTGGTGAGCTAATTATATGGAAATTAAATCTTACTGATGCTGGTGAAGTCTGGAAAGTCCATAAGTCCTTAGTGTGAGTAGTCGGTTATCCATTTAATATCTTTAGTTTGTTCTGCCTTGATAATTACCAACAAAATGTGTCACCTTGTATCTAAAGAAGCCATGTATTCAATTATGAATATGCCAGTAACTGGTTATTGATTCTGTTGCCATATTCGTGGATGAGCCAATTTCAGGTTTCATCGCAAGGATGTATTAGACCTGCAGTGGTCTGCTGATGGGGCATACCTATTGTCAGGTTCAGTTGATAATTCATGCATCATATGGGATGCTAATAAGGGTAAGGCTACAAAGACATATTTAACACTGATATCCTGTAAGTATGAACTTAATTCATAGACTCATTTTTGCATATGCTAGGTTCCGTACACCAAATTCTGGATGCACATTTTCATTATGTTCAAGGTGTAGCATGGGATCCATTGGGGAAATATGCAGCATCGCTCAGCTCAGATAGAACTTGTCGTATTTATGTTAACAAGCCTTCTAAAGCTAAAGGTGTTGATAGGTCAAATTATGTTTGTCAACATGTTATCTCGAAGGCAGAGTCTACAGTGGCTGATGAATCTAAGGTTAGCACTATAATCTTTTCATCGTCTTGCTTTACATTACAAGGACGAAAGTTCCTACATAATCAGATTTACTTGACTGTGATTCAGTCAACTAGAAGCCATCTTTTTCTTGACGAGACTCTGCCATCTTTCTTTCGAAGATTAGCCTGGTCTCCAGATGGATCATTTTTACTTGTTCCTTCAGGTATCCTAGCTTACATGTCTGCTATTCTAGTATAGCTTCTTTTGAGAAGGCTAAACAGCGTAATATCTTATTTTACTAGTATGTGGTTTATATTTAATGCTGAAACAAATGTCATGGTAGTGATTCATTTTCACCATTTCAGGTTCTCACAAAAGTACTACTACTTCTGAACCTGTCAATACTGCATATGTGTTTTCAAGAAAAGATCTTTCCAGGCAAGAAATAACTATATTTTGTTTCAACATGGTCTCCTATTTTCTTGACTTACTAAACCTAACTCTAATAAACTTTGTCTAATATTCTTAATCTTAATGTTGACTTATGCTATGACAATCCGCAATTGTCTGTCAAGTTAATCATACGATGCAATTTTATCTTTTACCTTTTGCTCCAAGCAGGCCTGCTCTTATGCTCCCTGGTGCCAGTAAACCTGTTGTAGCAGTACGATTTTGCCCCATGAAGTTTAAATTGTTAGGGACAAATACATGTATGATTCATTTTTTTGTTCACATTTTGGGTTTAAAATCCTGCTACTGCTTTCTGAAGTCTTTTTTATTTCTCTTTATGCTCAGCTTCATTATTTAAGCTCCCCTATCGCCTTATGTTTGCGGTGGCCACTTTGAACTCCTTGCATGTCTATGACACTGAAAGCATTCAACCTATAGTAATTGTAGCTGGAGTTCATTATGCGGCTATAACAGACATTGCATGGTATTCTTTAACCCTTCTTTCCGTAAGGATTCTTTGAATATTCCAGCTCATCTGTTCAAAATTTTCTTACACAGGTCACCTTCCGGTAACTATTTAGTGTTATCGTCTCAAGATGGTTACTGCACTCTGCTAGAATTCGAAAATCAAGAACTTGGGCATCCTATCCCCTTATCAGGTTTGTGTGTTTCAACTGTTCTTTTTAATAAGATACCAACACGACTACTGAACATTTCTTTATATTTTAGAGAAAAAGCAAGTCAAGGATGATGAAAATAAGAGCCTGGTTATGGAAGCTATGGTCGATGATAGTAGCAGTGCTTATGTAGATAGTAGAAAGGAAACGGAAGAAAAATCTGTGAAAGAGAAGGATGAGAATAACGATGAAAAGGAAGCTTCACCGAGCACAGCACCACCTCAAACGAAGGTTGCCAAGAGGCGCATAACTCCCATGGCTATCGATTAACTTGTATTTTGCTCTCGTGTTGATGACTATCAGCGTCTCTACATCTTCATTCGGCTCGAAAGTTGTTGCCTGTTCATTTGACTAGAATGATAATGTAACGGTGCAAAGAAGGAAATTTATGAATAGTTCTGTATGTAAAGCTTTTGAAGTGATTAGAATTTGAAATATTAGGTTCACTTTTGAATTTTGATTAATGAAGCTGCGGAATCCTTGACGTAATTGCTTGCAGAAAGAAATTGGTTTCCAAGTTGAAATCTAGAATTCTAAAATGTTGGTATTAATACTCTTCATTCAAGACGCACTTATCTCACATCTAAAGAATGATTTGAGTCAATACGTATGATAGTCAAACACATCGACCTTCTTCAAGGGTGTGTCGTGTGTGATACAATCCCACATTAGATCCACAAAGCAATTGTAAGACAACAAGTTGGCTAGTTGAGGGTCAAACCTATACTCAAGCTAGTTTTTAGGTGGAGTTATGGAATTTAACTTGAATACCTATTATCGGTGCTTTCATTGAGAGTTAGAGTTACTTGGGAGAAGGCTACCTGTTACTGTGCGGGAGAACGACTACCTAGGAGAGAGCCTACATGTGCAGGAGAACGACCGCTACCAAAAGGTTGTGTGGGGCAACTTGGTTGTGTGGGGCACTGAAGTTGCAGACCTCTGACATGATCCATGCCAAGACGAGTCCTGCGATCTTGAGTCTTTTGATTAGAAATGACACATATAATAATAATAATAATAATAATAATAATAATAATAATAGACTTGTCTTGAATAAAAATATTGAGTCTTTTGATTTGGAATGTCACATTTTATTATAATAATAGACTCATCTCTGAATAAAAATATGTCAAGATGAATGAGACGGATGAAGTATTTATATGTGAGAGGTTTGATTAGGAATGCCACATTTTATTATACTAATAGGCTCATCTTGAATAGAAATATGCCAAGAGATGAATGAGACGGAGAGTATTCATATGTGAAATAAAAATATGTCAAGATGAATGAGAAGGAGAGAGTATTCATATCTTGAAGAGATGGAGAGAGTATTTATATCTGAAATAAAAATATGTCAAGATGAATGAAACGGATGGAGTATTCATATGTGAGAGGTTTTATTTGAAATGCCACATTTTATTATACTAATAGGCTCATCTTGAATAGAAATATGCCAAGATGAATGAGACGGATGGAGTATTCATATGTGAGGTGAGTGTGTTGCATTTACATGTATGCAAGAATGTCAAGATGAATGAGACGGAATCAAGGCCGGTCCTGTGCTTCGTGTGGCCCTAGGCGAAAATGAAAAATGGAGCCTTTTATAAGCGAAAAAATCCACCCTCTTCAATTTGATGTTCTGTTAAAATTTTATTTTCATATAATTATTTTTTGCAACCAAACTTAAAATATAGATCAATATCTCATGCTTAACTTGAAATTACTTGATCATCTTTTTGTTTTCTTTCCCTTTTTTGAGCCCCAAACACATGCTTACGAGCAGTGTGAAGAAGCCATGAATTTAGTTCAGTAGTCCAATTTATAATGACAAAAATAAAATTATTTAAAATGATTAAAATATACAAAAAAAATAAAATAATAGAAGATACACATTGACAGAATCCATTATGCGCTTTTTTTATTACTAGCAATTTTAAAAACTATTTTTAAAATGACAGGGAGAAAAAAATGAAAAAATGTGATTATTAAATAAAAGAAAAAATAAAGAAAATTTTTTGCAGAAGGAGTAGATGAAAGAATTTTATTTTGAAAGAAATGTGACTATTAAACACATGAAAGGGAATTGTAGATAAATAAATAAATGAAATGTGAATAGTTAAAAATGAAAGAAATAAAGAAATGTGCATAAGGAGTATATGAAAGGAACAAAAATGAAATAAATCTAAAAAAAAAGAACAAAAATGTGATTAGTTCAAAGTAAAATAAAAAAAAGTATATGAAAGTAACAAAAATAAAAGAAATGTACAAAAAGAATAAATAAAAGAAATGAAAATAGTGCAAAGTAAAAAAATAAAATAAAATGTGTCTAATGAGGATTAAACACTTGACCTAAATGAGTAAAGAGATTGGAAGCCATATTCAAAATCAAGTGGGCTAAATGTTCGACATGCAAGCATATAATTGGAAAAAAAAAATATAACTAAAAATAAAATATTGGGGCCCCAAAATTTTGGGATCCTAGGCACAAGCTTTATGGGCCTATAGTCAAATCCGGACCTGGACGGAATGAATATTTATACGTGAGAGGTGAGTGTACTTACCACTTACATGTATGCATGAATTTCTCATTAACTATTTTAATATTTTTAAGGTATTGTTGGTAGATGTGAAATACGGAAAAGCTTGAGATTTTAAAGTTTTAATGGTAATTATTCCTAAATTAATGAGGATTTTCTTATTTATTCTTATTACAAGACTTTTGTTGTCATAAAATTCCGGAATTAACCTTCCCAAACCCCGCAGAAAAGCGGCATTTGAAGATACCTCATCGTTCATTCCATCGCTATTCAAACCTAAATATTACCGTAAAAGCAACACCGCTAAACCGCACGAACTCGGAAGTCGCTGAAATGATATCCGATTCGGAGTTGATCGAGCGCCTACGCGGCGTCCTCAGCACCTCTGACCTCAACACCACCACCACCGCCACCCTCCGCCGCCGCCTCGAGGAAGATTTGGGCATCGATTTGTCCGAAAGAAAGGCGTTTATCAGAGAGCAGGTGGATGCATACATGCAAAGCCAATTCGAAAATGCGGCTGAGAATGAAGACGGAATTGACGATGAAGGAACGGGGGAAAAGGCGGAGGACGAGGAGGGGGACGAGGGAGAAGAGGAAAATGAGGAGGAGAGAGAAAATCCATCGCCCGTGAAATCCGTTGGCAAGAAACGGTTAGTTGTAACTTAGTTACGGTTTTCTTTTTGTCTTATCAATCAATGACATGATCCCTATTTTGTTGTGTTTTTTCCTGTTTGGGTTATTGATGAAGCTTCGTTAATTCGTTGATACTTTCATTTTAAGTAATATAAAATATAAAATTAGTTTCTTGATTTCTTAATGCAGATGATTTATTGTGCATTACATGCTTATAATATTTCAGGATGTATATTTTTTTTCGTCTATTTTAGTTAAGTATGAGCGGAAACTCATCCATTTCAAGATTATTAGTTGTGAGTTCTATACATAAGCTATCGTTTTCTGCAGTGGCAACACAGTTTTTTCTTGCGCGTAAATGATGAGAGTATTCTACCAGGTGTAATTTTGGAGAAGATAATATACCTAACAAAAATGAATTTTTGAATCCAAAAGTTTGAAGAAGATGACATCTAGAAAATATGGACTTGATTTTAACTTTTGCACAGTCTAGAAAGAGAGTGGGATGAATTAGTGTATCTTTCTCCTAGTAACTTTTCAATTTTAATGAGTCTGCTTATTTACTTCGTATTGGATCTATGGTTATGTTTGCTAGTGCTCTCGTACAGGCCAGGTGCAATTTTTATATGTCCACCCTACTTTGAAAATCAAATTCTTCTTCTAGACCAAGATCTTTTATTATACTCGTCATGATCTAGCAGTACAATTGAAGCCTCCTCATGTATCCTGCGTTTTATTTTTGCGCGAGTAAAGCCTATACTCAGTTTTGTTAGATCTAGGGTAAAGGAGGAGGTCAAAAAGAGAGGTGGAGGAGGATTTACTAAACCATGCAGCCTTTCCCCAGAGCTTCAGAAATTCACTGGGGTGCCAGAATTGGCTCGAACTGAGGTGTGATGAATTTATGGATTATATTCCTTTTACTTGCCTGGTATAAATTATAATATACCCATAGTGTTTCACCAGGTTGTCAAGCAACTTTGGGCGCACATTAGAGAGAATAATTTGCAAGATCCTTCCAATAGGAGGAAAATACTTTGTGATGATATATTGCGCGGCTTGTTTGGTGTAGATAGGATAGATATGTTTCAGATGAACAAGGCCCTCACAAAGCATATATGGCCCTTGGAGTCCGATGCTGGTATGATATCTGGCATCTTAGTAGCGTAAACATGTACCTGTCTTGAACAATTATTGTGCTCTTAAAAACTTTTCTTATGTGCAGGCCTGTCTGCATGTGTTTGTTTTACTTGGTTGTACAATTTTTGCTTAAGAAATGAGTGCATTTATTTTATGAAGTGCCTAGATACTGTTCCTAGATTGTTTTTTTCCCGATAATATGCTGCAATGCAAGATTTTTAAAGAAAAGATTCGCCATTTCTAATAATGTTCTGTAAGTATTTCAATACAGTCTTGTTGTATAAAAATAAGAGACATAAGATTTTGCAGCTGACAGATCTAGAATGCTGGCAAATTAGAGTTGTAGTTATTAGTTATTACTATTGAGTTATAGTTATAAGTTTGTTTATTACTATTATATATGAGTCAAATTAATGTTAAGGTTGGATTAGGATTTCCTTTAGGGATGAGGGTGAGAGTTCCTTTAGGGTTTAGGATTTCTTCTTAATATATAGGAGCAGTTTCTCTTAAGTTAGGTGTATTTGATATTTCTAATTGTGGACCATTTTTGCTGTAAGCCTTGTTTTGAGGAGTTTTATTCAGGTTTTATTTTATTTTCTCTTTTATATTTTGCTACAACCACCTTTACTCTATCAAATTGGTGAAGATGGTGACTACGCGGAGCCACGAAAAGCGACTGGATACATTAGAGAAGGTGGTGGAGGAATTGTCCAGTGCGGTTAAGGAGTTTAGGGCTTCCCAGGTCGCTGCTGAAGCGAAGCATGCAGCGGTGGATGCGAAACTAGATGCCCTTCTGAAGAAACTATCCATCGGCATTGATCCCAACAATGGTGATGAATCTGAGGAAAGCCACAACTAGACTCCAGCAGAAGATCAATCTGCTCCCCATCAGGTTTTGCAGAAGATGGACCTACCAAGTTTCAACAGGTCTGACACTTTGGCATGGTTGGCTTGAGCTGATCAGTACTTTCTCGTGCATGAAACTCCGGTGGAGAAGAGGCTAAAGCTGGCCTTGATTGCAATGACAGGCCCGGCTAATGCCTTTGATCCAATTACTGTTATGCCATTGCCCTAAATTAGATTGGTCTCGCTTTTCGCGGGAACTGCTAGTTCATTTTGGAGATGGGACGGCTATCAATGGGTATGAGGCCCTGATTACTACCAAACATACGGGTTCCCTTGAGGATTACATCTCCACGTTTAAGAGTAGGGTTTCTCAACTTCCAGAGTTTACGGATGAACAATATTTGGGATTCTTTTATGGAGGACTACAAAGTAAGATTCACATGCAAATACAAGACCCTACCATCAGTTATTAGGCGGCCATCCAAATTGCTGGCAATTGATAGAAATCAAGAATGCTGGCAATTAACTATAGTTATTAATTTGTTTATTGTTATATTCGAGTCAAATTAGAGTTAGGGTTGGATTAAGTTTTTCTTTAGGGATAAGGATGATAATTCCTATAGGGTTTAGGATTTCTTCTTTATACATAGGAGCATAATCTCTTTAGTTAGGTGTCTTTGATATTTTAGATTGTGGACGGATTTTGCCCTAGACCTTGTTTTTTTGAAGAGTTTTATTCTGGTTTTCTCTTATTTTTTCTTTTATATTATGCTATAACCACCTTTACTCTATCAGCAACCAAAAGTATTGATGGGTTGTATTGTTGGATTTGTTTGCTACAGTGTCTGTAAAATTAGATAAGGGTTTGGTAAAAATTGTGACAGTAGCTGGTATATCTTGCTAGGCAAGTGACAGCATATTTGAAAAAATTGCTAGTCTCAGGGATGGAAGATTTATTGCTTTATGAGGAGTTTGTCTTTTGGTGAAAGTACAGTGAAATCTGAAATGTTGACTCTACTTCTTATTAATGTGTTATGAGATCAATACTTATTAAACTGATTAATATGGATTTTATCTTTCCCTATGATGTGAAAGGACCTGCAATAAATATTGGTCAAGTCGAAAACATGAAAAAAATCTCTAATCTTATCTCGTGAAGTTTTGCCAAATTTCTTGTGAATGGCTAGTGAATTTGTTAGGTATGACTATGGATTTATAGTGATTAGGTAAACCTTTTGGAAAGAATGCTGTGAGTGAAAAACTATGAGTCTGACTTTAATTAATATTTCACATTCTGGTTCTGACTTCACTGCTATTTGTGTTTGCATGTAAATTGGGGAGCAACAAAATTTTAGTTCTACTATATAGATCCTTTCGGCTTGTCACCAGTAATTTCTGTTCACAGTTATGCTTGTTGCTGAATATCTATTAGCGTCAAAAGGTTAGTTGTTTTATACATATTAACTTTTGTTTCTCTTGCATGTGCTAAAACTCTAGCAGCTTCAGTTGATACTGTGCCTAAGGTGAAGCAGAGGAAGCAAGAGAAAGATGAAGGTTGGATTTCTAAATTGATCGGTTCACCAAAGACTCTTCATTAACAACTCTTAACTGTAAAATGATTGAAAAGTCTTTTAGAATGAGTTATGAGGTGGCGTTCTTGACGTCTTGGCTGGAATGATATTATCCAAAACAGGAGTAGGAAAAGAAAAGGAGAGGGAGGAAAAAATATTATGAAATTTGTTTCATGCGTGCTTCTTTGTCTTTTGATAGTAGCTAACACACTAACACAGTGGTTCTTGTTATCTGTTTGTGTCCAGATCATGATGAGCCAAAGAGAAAAGGAAAGCGTCCGAGGGGTGGGAATTCAGCCTTCCTTGCTCCTATTAAACTTTCCGATGCTTTAATGAAGTTCCTTGGAACAGGAGAAAGTGCACTCGCTCGTTCTGACGTTATTAAGAGGATCTGGGATTACATCAAGCTCAATAACTTGCAGGTACAATGTGATTCTGACCTAACCCGGCAGTTGTATAGTAATTCACCATACAGCCTATTTTGTAGAAGGTGTATGGAAGATAAAAAAAATTAGCTGAGTTAAACTGTTGTGTAAAATAAAAATGTACAATATCTTTTTTATAATTCTAGTTCTTGTTTTTTTTAATCTTTTTTATTCTTATGAGTAATTCTGTAAAAGCTTAACCTCTGCTCACACCACTCTTTGTTTTTTCTTGAAGGACCCATCGGACAAAAGACAAATAATATGTGATGAGAAGCTGAAAGAACTTTTTAATCTCGACACCTTCTGTGGATTTACAGTTTCAAAACACCTAACTGCTCATTTCATAAAGACAGAACAGTGAGTTGCTCATAAGTTGCATCTAATGAGCCTCAGTTAACAATGTGAAGCTTTTTTATGTTTGAATGAAGCTTCTCTTTGAGGATCTCCTTTTTGTTGTTTTTTCGTACGATAAAGTGTCTTGAAAACAGTATAATCGCTTCAGCATATACCTGGAATAGGAAAAAAAGAAAAAGAAAAAACTAATTTTCAACGTTGCCAAGTTTCCATGCTCTCTCATCCTATTGTGCTAATTCATTAAGCTGTATAGCATGATGAATATGATATATACCAGTCATAATTATCATATCACTATCTGCCTATTCTGGAACAGACATAGGCTCCTGTAACTATAAAAGAAGAGTTTTCTTGGGGAATTGGAGGAAACGGTGATTGAGGACATTGAATAATAGTAATGTCTAGGGGATGAGGTTTTTAGTAGGTTCCGCACGGCGAAAGATATGTGCCTATATAGGTTTTCGGCATGGAGTATTCCTTACTTTGCAATGAGAAATAGATGGAGGTCTACTCTTTTTAGACATTTCTCAATCTCAAGAGCGGCTGTCCTATGATTCATGTCTAATGGTTAGATGCATATATATATATTTTTTTTCTGTTTTTTTTTTTCTTTCGTGTGTATAATTGGTATTGTTTTTGCAGTCATTTGATCACTGGTAGGGCTGCCACTGTAAGTCTATTTAGTTATAAAATGCCATTGATTTCTTTTTATGAATTGGCCTGAGGTGCTCCCTCCCAAATGTTAAGTAATATATATATTAGCCATTAGTAAGTGCTGTTTTCTATCTTATACTTATACTTGCATCCTTCCCGGTTGCAAGTTCAGACTACCCAACATCTACTGTAAGAGTGTGTGAGTCCTGGCTCCTAAGTAGTTGCGTTCGCATGTTTTATGTTCCTAAAATCTGCAACGGGCTGCTGAAAATGTTTGGAGATGGGAGGAAGCTCAAGTCCCTTGAAAGATTGAATATATTTTACTTCCAGAAGTAATCAAAATCTTGAATTGTCATGTGAGGTATGTCATTCAGGTTGTTGGTCTTTGCCTTTTTTTTTTTTTTTTTTTTTTTTTGCCGTACCCTTTGTGACATTCTATTTATTTAAGTTCCTTGCTGAGGTGGAATGTCATTAGGAGGTTCTCCATATAATTTGCATACTTACAAGGAAATTTCTGCTCGATCTTGAAGTTAAAGAGTTAGTATCGTAGTCTTCCTGGGCGGTAGGAGAAGAAAGAAAAAGCAGAATCGGTTTTCCTTGATGCCAATATGCTACGCGATGTGCTTTTTCAATATTTATGACATTCAAAGATGAATAAATACTTCTTTGGACCTATGCACTGATATTAGTTGAACTATAAATAAGATAAGTGGTTGAAAAAGATGTTATCATGTCCAGTTTGCCACAAAAGTATAATCTCCCCTTTGTGATATGCTATATCCATCGATCATCAATTACACTTCGATTTTGGCATCACATATCTTAGAAGTTAGAACCTAATGGATAAAATCCAATCTACTCTTCCACTATTTCCAAACCATTATGCATCAATAATGACACACGTCACACATCCCGATTGGCATATAATCCTTTGTCTTGCTGAAATAGAGACATCTATTTATTTTATACTTTACATGTATTCATGGAACGTCTCTCTTTCGGCGGGACGGAGGGAGTAGTAAGTTTAGGGGATAGGATCCCCTGCTGTGGGGGAGAACACAGCATGCAATGCTGTGCATAGGAACGACAGCGTTATATTATATTGCAGTTGTTCAATTTATTTTTATGCTGCTTTTATTATTTTCTTAGCTTCATCGCAAATGTCTTTTTTTTTCTTCTTTTTTTTTTCTATTTAATATGTGAAACAAACAATTCACAATTTAACGTAACATAAATAATACTCCCTCCGTCCCGTCGAAATGACTTTGTTTTTCTTTTTGGGCCGTCCCACCGAAATGGTCTTGTTTCCTAAAAAGGAAGTAATTAGTGAATTAAAAGAATTAATTAATGCATAAAAAAATTAATTAATGACTTTATTTTCCTTGAAATACTTATTTAATATTAAATATATTTATAAAAAATTCAAACTTTAATTATCAAACACACTTTACGGATTAAATACTCTCTCCTTAAATCCCGTGCCGAAAAGAAATCAAGTCATTTCGGCGGGACGGAGGGAGTAAGAAGATTTGTGTAGGAATTCAAAACACAATAACTGTTGGAGCGCACCAACCATTGTTTTTATCTCCAACTCAAAAAAAAGTATTCACAAAAAATAAGTGCTGATTAACATCATAAAGGAGAGAAATAAAAAATAAAAATAAAAAGATTATTAATGGGCAGGTTTGAGAAGTAAAAAGTTTGATTAAAACGCTGTCGTTTATTGCACAGCATTACATGCTGTGTTTTACCCCACAGCAGGGGATCCTATCCCTAAGTTTAGTCACCCCGTTACAAAGATCTGAACGGTCATTTCAAATTCAGTTGTAAATTAAAATAATTGCTTATATTTGAAAACGACCTATGTAGTACTTTGCTTTGCTTCTATATAAGGGTTATTTCGTTGTAAATCTATAAACTTTTCTTAAATTCCGTTTTTTCTCATAAGACTTTGATTCTAATTACACAATCTATTGATATTTTCAGAATTTCTCCCGAAATCAAATGATAACGAAATTTAAACTTATGTAGCGTTCAAATACGAGAATATGACATTATTTTTCAACATCTAAAATAGTGTATAATTAGTTGTCAACAAATGATGCGGCTATTTGTGTCTATCCTAAGTTAATTTTCGAATAGACTTCAAATTTCACAAAATTTCAATTAGATAACTATTTTAAAACAAAATTTTAGAGGATATTTTACTGACCATACCATTATAAAAACATTAAGGTTGTTCAATTTTTATTTTACTAGCAGGGATTACGTGCGTTGCACGTATAATCAATTTTTTTATCATTTTTTTAAAAATAGAGTAAAAATAATAATTTTCATAAATTATTCAACATGTATCACATAAATTTTTATTTGAAAAAAATTAAATTGGATGTTATCTATATGAAATATTGACGGTTGAAATTTTGATTTTCAATAATGTAATGAATTATTGATATTAGATACAAAAACAATTGGTAAGGGTGTTAAACACAAACATAAAATGATAATAATGACAATATTAATTGATCACTAATTGCATTACATCTCAATATTTATGGGAAATCTAGTATTGCTAATAAAGAGTTGAAAACTAAATTAACAACAATTAATCAATTATATTATTGTTAATATGTGTATATAATTTGAAATGAAATTTTATATTCATATTAATTTTGTTACATCCAATATTTTAACTAATGAACCTAAAAACAAATGCTAAAATAAACATAAATTCTAATCGAATTAATAAACATTGGTTAATAATTGTAAGATTATACTAAATCGTACTCCCTTCGTCCAGCATATACTGACACTATTATTATATTGAGACGTCCACGATTTATTGACTATTTCCATTTTGGGACATAGGCCCCACAATAACTTTAACAACTTTATCACTCTATTTTTCAACACTTTAACACAATTAAAAATATTAGATGTGCCCACAATTATTCCACTTTAACATTTTAACTAACACTTTAATTTATTAATATATCATCAAAACATATTAAACTTCATGCCTAGATTTTTAGTCCAATAAATAGTGGACGGAGGGGGTAATATATTGAAATTGGAGACAATAATTTTTTATTTATTAATAAAAGTGGATTTAGCTTGTTTGTGATGCCAAAATTGAGACAAACTATTTTCTTGTTTGACCTTTGTTAGTTTGAGAGCAATTGTTCTTCTACTTGCTCTTAGATACAGTATAAATTTATTCATTGTCTCATCATCATTAATTTCTTTTTCTTTTTTATTTATGAAGCGTATTTCAACTGAATTTGGTAAATTTCAAACCACTAAAATATGTAAAATCATTTCGCTTTATGGAAAAATACTTGTGAAAAATTCAAGTCTTTTAGGATTTTGTTAAATTTTTAAAATGGTCATAACGTAAGAAAAAAATATTTGACTATATATACAACCGATTGCTTTGATGATACATGCTCAAGGTTTCCTACATATAACGTTGAAACTTCATTAAATAGTGTAATTTGTGAACTATAATCTCCTTGTATATTATATCAATTTCATTATTGTACTTTATCCATCTTCAAAAAACTTTGCTTTTAATTTCATATTGGGCCGTCACCCAAAATTATGCACCTTCTATTTTTGAATATGGACCCACAATAACAATACAAAAAGGTTAGACGCAATCTCCAATATCAATATTATATACTACACCAGAAGATGAGACGTAATCTCCACTGTCAATAAACAATACAAGTCCATTATATCATTCTTTAAAACTCATTGTTGGTCTAATCAGGGCAAGAATTTTAGGGAAGGATGGAGTATATTAGTATTACTTTTTTATTTTGGGATACTTGAAAGTTGAAATACTAAAATTGAAACAATGATGCATTAAATTAAATATTTTCTTGTTTGATTTTGTTAGTTTGAGAAAAAAATAATGTTCTTCCTCCTTGCTCTTAGATATAATTTTATCGTTGTCTCATCATCATCAATCCAATTATATTCTATTAATGAAGCATATTTTTATTCAATTTTATAAACTCGAACCTCTATAATATTGTAATAAAAAGTCACCTTGTTGAAATCGGATGAGATTTTTTGTCTTAAATTCGGCGTACCAATCATATTCTCGACTTGAAATTTGATGCCTGCTCCTCTATGTTATATGTTTTTCAAGTTCTATGTTTTCGTATTAATTATAATTTATTGATTAAAGGTATATACTAAATTGCATGTCCCAATCATTGATTAAAATAAGCTATAAGATTGCATTTTCCCTTTGACATACATTTGTATACAAAGTAACATATAAGATTGCATTTTCCTATTAATTCAATAACTTAAAATTAATTTAAAACAAGTTAATATTATGCATTACATTTATCACCAACTAAATAAAATTTATTCATATAAACTAACAAAAAATGTACGTGTTGGGATTTATTTGATGAATTATTTATATTACTTTGACCTTCGTCTATTAATTAACTTATGATCTAAAATATTAAAATATATAATAAAGTTTGAAGAATCCAAGTAATATTTATATTTATGCCACATCAATCAATAAAAAAATAATACTCAATTAGCAAATAAATCTAATTGATGAATAACTCTTCCTTTTAAAGTTAATAGGAATAGATTAGCTTGAAGGTAATAGGAATAGATTAGTTTTTTCAAACGTATATATTATAACTATTACAGTTAATAAATCTAAATCCAAATAATATATTAATTCTATTCAAATTACATTATCAATCTAAAATTAAATTATATAATAGGGATATAATAGGCAAATCAAATTTTGTAAAATAACACACTTTTATAATAGGTATAGATTATGGTTTATCAAAAAATCTAAAAAACATCAAATTTTTGAATTTTGACGTTCTATTATTTTCAATTTGGCTAAAATTCAATTTCGGAGAAATTCTGAAAGAATTGATAGTTATATATATATATATTTTTATCAAAATTTATAGTTTATGGAAAAAATTGAAATTTGAGAAAAGTTTATGGCTTTACAACAAAATAACCATTTATATAAGTAGTAATAATACTCAATAGAGTAATGCTATAGTGTCCATCGTGGACATTCTTAATATGCCCATAAATAACATGACGATATTATAAATAAGAAAATTAATTTAAATACATACCTTAAATAATATATTTAATAAAAATAATAAAGTATTGAAAAAATCAATGACATTGTCACGTTAGTAGTGACGGTGTGGGTTTCTATATAGGGGCAAACCTTAAACTACCCAACTTCATATAAGAAAATCAAAAGTTACCCACCCCTTTTAATTTACATTCCATCTACCCAAATTTTCAAAATTGGACAAGTTTGCCTTAATGCACATGGGTTCCCTCCTCCCTTTCTTTTATGTTTTTTTTCCTTTTTCTTCATTTTCCTTTGTCTTTTTTTTTTTTCTTTTTGGTTTTTCATTTGTTTTTTCAGTTTTTTTTTTCATTTTCGTTTTTTTTTATTTTTCTTTATTTTTGTTTTTCAGTCTTTTTTATTTTCCTCTTATTTTTTTTTGTTTTTTCAATTGTTTTCTCTCAGTTTTTTTTATTTTTGTTTTTTTTATTTTTATTTTCGTTTTTTTTCCAGCCTTCTTTTTTTTTTCCTTATTTTAATTTCTTTGTTCAGCTTTTTTTTGTTTTTTTTCGTTTTTGCTATTTTCGAATTTTTTCAACTTTTTTTTTCTTTTTCCATCTTTTTTCGTTTTTTTTTTCAGCCTTTTTTTTTTCCTTTTCCTTTTTCCCCTTTTTTCATCATTTTCAGCCTTTTTCGAAGGAACGGTACGAAGTACGACTGAACTGTTCGTACTGACTTCTAATAACAAAACACATATTCGTACCACTATCGCAGAAAAAGATTCCAATCAACTTCTTAAAACTACATAGAAAAGATAACAAATACCTTTCGCAAAGCAAAGTAAGATTCATGCAAATTCGTACTAGTATCGAACAAGAAGTACGATATGTTTACATCGATCCTTTACTTGTACACACGGCAAAAAATATAATATAATTTTTAGGTAAAAAACGTGTACAATGTAGCAGTAGGAAGTACGATCTCTTGAAAATCGAACCGAGGTAAAAAAAAAATTCATGCATTTTTAGAGTTCAAAGTACGAATCTGGCAAAATCTTACCATGACGAGGGAACAGAAAATATAAACAACAATACAAAATTCATAAAAAATTGCTCAGGTACTCAGAAAGACTGAGACGAATTCGTACCATTCATTAATGATATGAATGAATGAATATTTGTTATCCTACTTTTTGAAAAATCTTGACAAGTTCCGGTACGATATTATGAATTTGTACCGTTACGGTACGATATCATGAATTTGTACCGCAACTTTCCATTACAAAGAGAAAAAAATTATGAATTTGTACCGTAACTTTCCATTACTTTCTAAACAATCTCGACAAGTTACGGTACGATATTATGAATTCGTACCGTTACGGTACAGTATTATTAATTTGTACCGTAACTTTTCATTATAAAGAGAAAAAAATTATGAAATTGAAATTCACTAATATGAAAAAAAAAAAGACCCACACCTTCAATTCTCCAACCTCTTCCTCCTCTGCGCCCAATTTCTCTCTCTCTCTCTCTCTCTCACAAGCTATGAAGTCAAAAACAATTCGCATATGCGAGGTGAAGGAGAGGAAAGGAACAGCGGCGCGAGTCGCTTCCAGATCTCGCTCTGATGGGCGTACGGACTGCGGCGGCGGCGCGACCGGAGAGGGCGGCGCAATCGGAGGTCGACCTCTGCTCTGTCACCGCAGCAACACCGCTGTCGACCATCTCTGTCGTCGGCGATTTCCGCATCGCGAAGGGGCATTGCAGTAGGCCTTCCCTACTCTCCACTCGCGCGCAACTCTCTCAGCTGGCATCCATGGTCGAATCCGGCTGCACCACCGCCTCCTCACTCTCCAGCGATGGCAACGGCGCTCTTCTTTGTGGCGGCGCTGGTGTTGACGGAGATAGAGGAAGGAGAAAAAAGAAAAATAGGGAGAGAGAGAGAGTGAACTGGAGGGAGAGAGGAAAATAGACGAGAGAAAGAGAGGATGAGTAAGAAAGAAAGTAGAAAAATATGGATTCAAATTTTGAATTTGATTTGGGGATAGTTGGGGTATTCTAGTCTTATTTGAAAGATTGGGTATTTGGATAGTAAATTAAAAGGAGTGGGTAGTTTTTTAGTAAACTATCTAAGAGTGGGTAGAAGACCCTAATACCTGATCTATATATAGATAAGAGCATCTCCAACAACAACATCAAAATAGCGTTCAGCGCTATTATAGTGCAAAATATGCTCCAACAGTCTGCGGCATCACCACGGTATTATGGAGTAATCAACAGTATCACGCTACATTTGGCGTAACACTGTGCATTGCCGTATCCCTTATTTAATGACATTCCTTTTATTTTAAAACATTTTGTGTTGATATACTGTTTTTTTTATGGTTATATGTTTTCTATTTCTTTTATTTATTTATTTTGTTTTACTTTTTAATTTATGTTTTGTTATAATTTAACTTATTAATTTATTATGTTTTGTTGTATTAAATTTTTATTTCTATAACAATTCAATTTGATATATGTTTAAAAAAATTCATGAAGTACAAAATAACAAAAATAAAAATTACATAAATTAAGAAATTACATAAAATTGGCAAACCAAATACAAAACACAATTAAAACATGAGAACATAAGTTAATAATACTGGAAAAACTAAAGATACATTGATTTTTCTAAAGATACTTAATTTAATGAGTTTAAATTTCTATTATTCCTATAATTTTATCTGATTTTTCATTTTATTAAAAATAAATAAATAAATAAGGAATATTCCTTTTTTACTGTATTTTAATATAAACTGTTGGAGATGAGTTACTATTTATATACTACTTTAATGTTAGTGCTGCAGGAAAATAGAGAGATATGTTGGAGATGCTCTAAGGGGACCCCTGCAAATATAAGTAAATAAAATATAAAATCAAAGCCCATTCCCTTCCCTTCCCTGTTATGTTCTGCCACTCTTCTCTCTGTTTGAACTTTGGAGAAATGGAGGCCTCCGAATCTCCTCTGTCCGCCTCTCCCTCCCCGCCCTCTTCTTTCAGGTACCTGCTCTCTGTGCCTCTCAATTGCACATTTAATGGCTGTCCTACTCGTTCATTGTTGAAGATTTTTTCGAAAAATAATTCGAGGTGTGTTTGATGTTTCAGCCCACAACGCCATTTCTACCTTGCCGTGGACAGACTACAATTCAAGATGGTGGAAGAAGCATTTACTGCATTTATTTTGTCATTTCTTCCCTTTTTAGGTTCTGAATTGAACTCCGCACGGTTTGAATTTTGCTACAGGAAACGCTGTTGGGTCTTCTAGGCATGGCTGGGAAGCGTCCTTGTCTTCCCATGGTTGTTTGCTGCAGCACTCGTGATGAGCTGGACGCCGTCTGCTCCAATCTCTCTACTCTATCGTCTTATGTTACTGTTTCCCCTCTAGTACTATCGTTTTTCTTTTCTTTTCATTTTTTTTTGGGAAGTAGGTTTAGATTGCGTTTCTTTGATGCATAATTTTGTTTTTTGAATTCGTAGTACAGCGACCTTTCGGAAGTTGATAGAGCGGAGGTATTGGAGAAATTTAGGGAGGCCACCGCGAGATGGAATAAATTGGGGAAAGGGGAGGAAGCTGAAAGAGAAGCAAATGAGGAGCAAAAATCACATGTTATCGTTGTTACCGATGCCTGCCTTCCGCTTCTTGGGTCGGTTGATTTGCCTCTTTGTGCTTGCATGTTGATCAACTATGAGCTGCCAACAAAGAAGGTATCCTTTCTTGTTAGCCATGCTTCTACAACGTGCTTTGTATTGTGCCTCGTAAAGTTAAAGTGCGCTTTAGTTTTGCTTATAAACATATGTGTGTATAGATGGATCTCATAGGGTGGAGAAGGAAATAGGTGGCTTCTTGTCTATTTTGTTCTATGAAGTATCTAACTAGTGCGTCAACATCGCTAGTTTTATGATAAAAAAAACGATACTACAAAATTATATTATTAAAACCTGTACTAGGTTTCGGTGGAAATACGTGCATAAAGCAAAGTGGTCTAAATATATGAGATGGAGGTAGTATCATTATTAGGGGCAATGCGTATCAGCGTATGACACATTTGTCGAATTCTGTAATGGGAAAACTTTAACTCATATCAGAGATCGCTAGAACTAGAGAATGCCTTTGTGGAAGGATTTTATTTGAAGTTTGGAAACTCTTAAGATGGTTTCATGTAGAGTATCAGGTTGGACGGGAGTGAGTTTTTGCCCTATCATCACTTAGTAATATGAAGGAGTAAGAGGATCGAATAGAACTAATGGAATTAAAATGAAAACTTGAATGATAATATGAAAGCCAAAGTAGAATGCTACCGGAAGAACCCTCCTAATCCAAACACCAAGCTCCACTAGTTCTTGTTGGAATATTCCTAGACAAGCCCTCTCATAAGGAGATAAGTTTCTATTGTTTATTCTAGTGGATCCTTTGCTTGCAGGAATATGCTTCTGACCAATAGACATTTCCTTATCAGAATAGGATTAACTATAACTTAATAAAACTGAAAATAACTAACTAAGGCTGTCCTCCTCTCGCCTTCTTTCTGCTGTAACTGGGATCTCAAACAGCATTAGCCTGAGTCTAAACTCTAAAGTTTAATGAACTTGACCTCAATTTGCAAGCGAGCTGGAGCATGAAATTCTTGTGAGACTCAATTCAAGTTGATCTTATTCTTGGAAGTAGTATCCATTTCTACTAGCTAGTGACTACAATGTTATCATCCTTATGCTGTGATTTTCTCTTCTCTGCTTGCATAAGTTTTAGTTGGATTTCTGCAAAGAGATGAAAAACTCAAAGACCTGTAATTATTACAGATGGAAACTTAATTGCTTTTCATTGAAGAAAATCAAATAGAGGATTATTTTTTGTTTGTTTTCATGCATACAATTTCGTAGTAAAGAGAAACAATGTGAAACCAACCTGATTTCTGGATAGGTATTCCTTAAAGCCTATTCTTCTATAGTATCTTGATTTGCAGGCTTCTCACATGATTAATTGTGAAACCATCTGTCTCTGTCTCTGTAACTGTAAAAAGTGATTATGCTCTTCTACAGGAGACCTACACGAGGCGCATGACGGCTTGTTTGTCAGCAGGTTTGTTTTAAATCAAAGGAATGTGAATTTTCCTTACAAGAATGCTGGGCTGGTGGGGATGACTATATGTTCTTTTGTCCTCATTTTTCACTATTAAATGCTAGGATTATCAGTTTCATGTTTCTGTGTATGTCTTCCTATCCATTGCATCATGTTTTTCTGAATTTTCACTTACATTGAAATGATATTGGCATTGTTGTTTTCCCGAGCATAAAGATGGATTAGTGATTAGCATGGTTGTTGGAGGAGAAGTAGTGATTCTTAAAAACCTTGAAGAGAATAGTGGTCTTGTCATAGCTGAAATGCCTATAAACGTAAGTTTCCTTTTATTTTTCTTATAATTTTTATTAATATCTTATATTCATATAAATGGTGTCAGAGTATGACTCATCATCGTTTACAATTGCAAGAGTGTCTCTCAACTTCAGTTTCAACTGATTAAATATACTACCTCGGTCCATGATCTGTGGGCCCCAATTTTTTTCTAGCTGGTTTTGGGGCTTTGTAATGATGGGTTTTAAAGTATACTCTGGCGTATAATTTTTTTCATAGGGTACTATTACTATACTCGTAGTACCCTATAGAAAAAAATATATTTTAAAAATCTACTTTAAAACTCATCATTACAAACTCATCATTACAAAACTCCAAAATCACAGTGAAAAACTGGGGTCCAAAGATCATGGATGGAAGGAGTATGATTTATATGTTTATGTCTGCATGTGTTTTTGACGTAGTTTTTGATGTAAGCAGATATTTGAGATGATTTGAAAATATCAACCTTCTTGGAGTGTAAAGAAATGTAAGGTTCGACACAAATACTTTCTCAAGAGACCATTTTTATGTACTTAAAATGTTTTTTTGCATGTAGGATGTGCGAATTTAATACATTTGTAACTCTGGTATAACCTCGTGTGCATAAATTATGAGAATATGATGCTTGCATCTCCAGGTTCTAAAAGTACTTTGTAGGAGTTTGTTGTCAATTTTTTGTCTCGTAGTTTTCCAGTTTTTTCCTACCTACAGATTGTAGGGGCTGTTGCAGGGAAATACTCAAAGCTTGTATGGAACCTTTTCTATCTCAGATAAGTGGTAGAAATTGATATGATATAACGCTGATCTTAGATAAACATAGGGCTAGAGGTGCAATAGGGCATAAGTTGTTAACTGATTCAATAGGTTTTCAATATCTCCAAATGTACGAGTGTGATAGAGCACAGGGGCCATGGCAGATTTATGCTCGTTAAGGTGGGTCAGTTAGGGTTAGTAGAATTCATAGGAGTTTTATTATCGATCACGGACACTAGATTATTTCTTGGAAGGTTGGAAGCGGTTTCGCAGGCCTCATTTTGAGGAGAATTCTATTGCAGTTATTCCTTTATTGTTCTTAGGCCTTTACTCTATCAAATTGACTAGGGTTCTGAGTTCTCAACTGTCTCTTGTATTGTATCTGCTCTCTGCTGTTAAACAGCAGAAGGGATAAGAAATTGTATATGCTATCTACTGTTAAACAGCAGAAGGGATAAGAAAATGCTTTCCGAGGAGGAAGATTTGAATCTCCTGTTATCTTGTGTGGTTTCATGAAGGAGCCAGTCAATGCCTTCCAGATACACTTAAAAATGAATACAGCAAAAAAGAGGGGAGGAACCTATACAGATCTTGGGATTTAGTAACTCATGGCTGCTAAAATCACTAAGTTTTTTTTTAATTATTTTTTATTTTTTATTTTATTTTATTTTATGGGCGATATATTTTGGCAATGATTTTAAAAATACACATTCTGTGAAACTTGGGATCCTCTACTAGTACTAGGATCGAAAAATTAGAATTTAATTAGTTGAAATTCATTGCATCAGGGACCAAACTAAACAAGTTCCATGAGTTGCTATTATGATATTGAGTTCCCAGCTTAAAAGCAATGATCTATAACCTTAATGATTTCAGCTACATTATGTAACTATTTTGGTTTCTCGCGATAAGGTATAGTTTCATAGCATCACACCTCTTCTATTACTTTTTTCTAGGACATCAAGTCTAAGTGGTTGCTTAATTAGAATACAGTAACACCAAACTGCGAAAGGGAAAGATGATTATAGCAGTGGGGAATCATTTTGTTTTCCCCCACATTGAGGGGTATGGTCCATTGCCCAAATGGATTTGTCAAAACACTATCCATGCAATTGTGCCTTACTGCCTTGTGACCCAGCATCATCTTTTATTCCTATCACCAGTCCCTCATATCCAAAGTATATCTCAGGGTTTGATGCATTATCCTTCTTTATTGTACAAATTACAAACCATTGCATATGTCAAAATACTAAGAGGTCTTTCCTGCCTTCAACTGTTGGCATGCATGCCAAAAGGCTTAGAGGTCGCACCTTTAGCATGCAAAACAAGTGTAGTGGTACCTGCATTACAGCATTTCGATAAGTGGCCTTCTAGTTGTAGTAAACTAGTTCATATGTGGTTGTAGTACTCATGCACTTCGCTGATCAAAATAACATCATTCAGTTCCTTCCTTTTAGTATACATGACCAACAAATTTTTACTTGGCTAAAATCTACATGTCCTGGCTTGCATGTTAATTTCAGTTGTTGCCACTTTATAGCTCATACTGTGATCAGCGGCATTCTTCTCATGGTGCTCCTTTGATGTTCAAACTGAAAACATAACATACTGAGTATCCGTGTCTGGAAATAGATAAAAATTTCCACTGATAAAAATTTCCCCCTAAAGAACAGCCCTTTGCTTCATGAAAGTTGTTTCTGCATCACATGGACAGATGGTAGGGGACCAGGATTTATCATAGGAGGGAAGTTGATTAAGTGATGCTTTTAGGATGAAGCTCAAAATAGGCCCACTTTGGGTCCTGTTTGTTTGAATATTTGCATGTTTTTCAGCAGGAAACTGGGCCCAGATTTAGGTCCCCACATATGGGTGAAATGTAGCTTTTCAATATCATATTGGGCTCATAAGTTCTATTTTGCTTATGGCTTTAGGAATCACTCATATTTTATCCATTTAGGGTAGATAATAATTCCTCTCTCCCAGTGTTCTAAAAGATGCTAAACGCTAGTAGGGCGACGGGATGAGGATTAGCGGCTAGGCGGCTAGGCGGGCTTCTAGGCGGTTTTTAGGCGGGCTAAGCGGATTAGAATTATAATGTATTATTTTTACATTATGTCATATAGTACAAACAATATAAAAAGTTAAAATTATATAATATGCTAATTAATAGTTCAAATTCTATAAACTTAATAGTCTTTCACATAAAAATTAAAGTCTAGGTCAAATTTTCATATATTTAAATATGATATTCATAAGTTAGAGTACGAAATTCATGATTTTTCAAATATAATTTAATCTTACAGCCCTTCCGGCCCCGACTAGCGGCCCCGACTAGCCTACCTAAACCCTCCTAGGACTGCCTATACATGCTTAGGACCACCTAGGCACCTGCTTAGATGCCGATTAATTCGCTGCCACCTAGATAAAACCGTCTTGCCATTAATCGGGACGGTCCGGCACCTTTTAGCGTCTAGACGCCTTCTACGCGGCCAAGTCGGCCTTTTTTTAGAACACTGCTCTCTCCTCAGTATTATGATTGATGCTCAGTGAAATATTTAGGTGGCTTGTGTCTGAATCTCATCCACTAGAAAACTAGTAGGTGTTTTAAATGATTATTAGTAATTGAAGATATTTTGCTTGGTTTTTAAATTAGAAAATCGAGGCATAAAATGATAAAACTCATTTTACTAGAGTAAACTATATTAGTAAATCTGTTTGTTTTCTCATATAGAACTTTGTTTGCTGGTCCTTCTTGGCTTTAATCCTTTGTATACTTTAGCAGCACAGTATAAGCTGTCTGTACTAAAATGTTTATGGAGATCCCAGTTGAAAACTTAGAAGCTTGAAACGTGACTTGAAAATTCGATTTATTGGGAGCAAGATCCGAGCAATATGCTGAAATATTCTAGCCATATATTCAAATGTTGAATTCCTGATATTGTTGCTTTGTGCAGTACTTTCCTCTCAACTTTAATCAAACTTTTAATTTTCCATGTGCAGCGACAATGAGAGTCTGAAATTAATTTTAGGCGGCATGTGAAGAATATCCGAGCACACCAACAAGATCTCTTCTCATGGTGGGCTTTTTTCTTTTCAATTTTGCTCTATGCAAAAGTACATTTTCCTAAATGGTGGAAAATATATTTTCAAATCAATATGGTTAGAACAGAACAGCATCGATAGTCTTGATTAGCTGATCAGCTGTCATAATGTTATACTATCATATTGCTAATGCACACGAAGATGGGGGCAAGAATAACTGAGATGTCCATTTCTTTCCAGATCATGTCCAAATTAGAAAGTTGGTATCTTGTTGAATTGATGAATGAATCACTAGTATCAATTGGGATATAAAATTGACAGGTGAACAAACTATAGTTTTCACGTTAACGATACATCATGGCAAAATCATCGATGTTTGATGTGTTTGGAGCAATGACACCCCAGAAGTGGGGATATGATCTTGTCTGGCTTAAGGGAAGTAGGAGGACACATGGTCCCTTTTTTTTTTCTTGTGATGATGATATTGCTAATCATATTTTTGTATTCTTTATAGTGTAATGATACATCACTTTTTGTGGCCTACCCTCTGCCTTTCCCTGACTCTATGTGCTGTATCGAAACTTGAAAGGAATGCATTATGAAAGCAGTGGGTACTGATATTTCTTTCATATGATTCTGGACATTGAGCCTTGCCTTCACTTCTTTTGAGCCTTTGAGTGGTAATGATAGTTTTTACATTCTTATGCTCACAGCCTACAAACAAAATAATTTTCTCAAAAAAAAAAAGGAAAAAAAGAAAAAAAAAAAGGCAGCACCAGTAGCGGAAGGGAGAGCATGAAATGTAAAATACAAGCATTTTGTTCTTTCAGGATGTCATCTTCACGCATTCAACTAACCTCGTTTTTTTTTTTTAATAATTTTATTTCATTTTATGTATACCAATTCAATAGACACAATGTAGACCTCATAAATCAATATAACTTATCTGATTTGTCAGCTTCAATAATTTAAGAAGTACTCTACTTAGAAGGAATTTGGTTGCTAGTGGCAGAGAGTAACGAGATTTTATTTGTTTTGAGTATTGCTTTGCCTGCGCCTCCAAAATGCGGCTGTAATCTTGAATAACTGGAGAAGGAAACTTTTCAAATTAATGGTGTCTTAATTATACTATTCTTTTCGATAAATGGCAGATGTAGATAGATGTATTTACATGAATTAAGAACTCGTGTTTTTCTCTCGACAGTAATAGCTAGATGTTGAGGCTAGAGTAGTTAGAACTAACCTAGTATGATAATGAACTAGTAGAGTCATACCGAGACTTAGCTTTTGCGGATGATATCTGGGCGCCGCAATTTTCCCACATTGGGCGAGATTTCAAAGTGGTTAGATCGGGCACGATGATACCAAGGGCCACGGACGGGGCAGTTGGTCACAATCGAATCCCTGCATATCATTCAGGGTCACATAGAACGTCTCATTCTCCTTGAGGGCGGTACTTGGCTGACCCTTGTGAGTGTTGCGAGCGTTGGACAAGCCAGAAGAAGACCCAGCGGATCAAAACTGTTGGTTCGGGTCAGTCTGGAGGCCATTGTAGCATGAGGGGGGTAGGGTAATGGGGGTTTGAAGGGGGAGTTTTGATTTTTTCAGTAGCTTCAGGCTGTCGGATTAAAAAAAATGTAGAACATAAAATGTTCACGGTCCAATGTGATCTTAAAGTAGTAAACTAGAATATAAAAATAATCAAAGCTAAAAAATGAGAATCACTGACAGCAGGGCCGGTTCTGTGCTTCGTGTGGCCCTAGGCGAAAACAAAAAAGGGGCCCTTTATAAGCGAAAAATTCACCCTCTTCAATTTGATGCTCTGTTAAAATTTTATTTTCATATGATTATTTTTTGCAACCGAACTTGAAATATTTATCAATATCTCATGCTTGACTTGAAATTACTTGGTCATCTTTTTTGTTTTCTTTCCCTCTTCTGAGCCCCAGACATATGCTTGCGAGCAGTGACGAAGCCATGAATTTAGTTCAGTGGTCCAATTTATAATGACAAAAATAAAATTATTTAAAAATTAAAATGATTAAAATATACAAAATTAAAAAAATAGAAGATACACATTGACCGGATCCATTATGCGCTTTTTTTTTATTACTAGCAATTTTAAAAACTATTTTTAAATGAAAGAGAGAAAAAAATGAAAGAGAGAAAAAATGAAAAAAATGAAAAAATGTGATTATTAAAAAATAAAAGAAAAAAATAAAGATTTTTTTTTTTTGTAGAAGGAGTAGATGAAATAATTTTATTTTGAAAGAAATGTGACTATTAAACACATGAAAGGAAATATAGATAAATAACTAAAAGAAATGTGAATAGTTAAAAATGAAAGAAATAAAGAAATGTACATAAGGAGTATATGAAAGGAACAAAAATGAAATAAATGTAAAAAAACTAAAAATAAAAAAATGTGATTAGTTCAAAGTAAAATATAAAAAAAAAGTATATGAAAGTAACAAAAATAAAAGAAATATAAAAAAAAGAATAAATAAAAGAAATGAAATTAGTGCAAAGTAAAATAAAATAAAAAAAAATTGTGAATAATGAGGATTGAACACTTGACCTAAGGAAATAAAGAGATTGGAAGTCTTACTCAAAATCAAATGGGCTAAGGTAGTGTTTGGTGATTCATTCAAGTTGTGGAAGGATGACTCATCTAAAGATGAGTCATGTGAATAGTGTCAAGATGAGGGGTTCATATTTCCATTTGGTAGCAAAAGATTAAAAGTAGGATGACATTATATTTGTGTTTGGTACAATATGCATAACTCTAGATGAAGGCTTAGATTTACCAAATTACCCTTATTAAATACCCCTACCAATTTCACTTTTTATCGTTGGGATTAAATAGTACACTTTATTATTTATTATTTATTACTCTGTATTATTATTATTATTATTATTATTATTATTATTATTATTATTATTATTATTATTGTTGAGTTATTATTTTTATTATTATTATTATTATTATTATTATTACTATTATTGTTATTATTATTATTATTATTATTATTATTATTGAGTTATTATTTTTATTATTATTATTATTATTGTTATTATTATAATTATTACTACTAGTGTTATTATTTATTATTATTTTTATTATTATTATTATTATTATTATTATTATTATTATTGTTATTATTATAATTATTACTATTATTGTTATTATTTATTATTATTATTATTTTATTACATTATTATTATTATTATTCGTGTTATTATTATAATTATTGCTATTATTGTTATTATTTATTATTATTATTATTTTATTACATTATTATTATTATTATTATTCGTGTTATTATTATAATTATTGCTATTATTGTTATTATTTATTATTATTATTATTTTATTACATTATTATTATTATTATTTATTAATATTATTATTATTATTATTTGAAATCGTATAAATATATAAGGGTAAAATGGTAAAAGAGAGAAAGTGTTGTGTTACTGTTCAAATGAGTTGAAGTCATCCGACCGAAAACGTCGGATGAGTTAACAAGCGAAAACAGTAAAATAGCAGCGGGTTTGGGCTTCATCTCGGGCCCTCCAGTTTATTTCATTTCGGTACCAAACACTTAGATGAACCAAGATGATTCACCTCATCTTGGTTCATCCTATCCACCAAACACACCCTAAGTGTTTAACATGTAAATATATAACTGAAAATAAAAATATTGGGCCCCCAAAATTTTGGGGCCCTAGGCATAGGTCTTGTGGGCCTATAGTCAAATCCGGGCTTAACTGACAGTTTTTTGGTTGGTGTGCTAAAAACCAGACGAGTAAAAATCAAATAAAAATCATACATGTGATGTGTGCATGAATATGAATAGACACTAAGGGTGTGTTTGGTAAAGAAGATGAACCAAGATGAGAGAGATCATCTTGGTTCATCTCACTGTTTGGTAACCAACTAAAATAAACTGGAGGGCCCGAGATGAATACAAGGTCCGTTGATATTTCACTGTTCCGCCTTGTTTAGTCATCTCACGTTTTTGTTCGGATGAGGTGAACTCATTAAAACAGTAATACAATACTTTATCTCTCTTACCATTTTACCCTTATGTATTTATACGATTTCAAATAATAATAATAATAATAATAATAATAATAATAATAATAATAATAATAATAATAATATAATAAAATAATAATAATAATAATAAATAATAATAATAAATAAATAAATAATAACAATAATAGTAGTAATAATAATAATAATAAATCAATAATAATAATAATAATGTAATAAAATAATAATAATAATAGTAATAGTAATAGTAATAATTATAATAATAGTAATAATAATAAATAATAATAATAATGTAATAAAATAATAATATTAATGTAATAAAATAATCATAATAATAAATAAATAATATCAATAATAGTAGTAATAATAATAATAATAATAATAAATATTAATAATTTAATAAATAATAATAATAATAATAGTAATAGTAACAATTATAATAATAGTAATAATAATAATAAATAATAATAATAATTTAATAATAATAATAGTAATAATTATAATAATAACAAGAATAATAATAATAATAAATATAATAATAATAATAATAAATAATAACAATAATAGTAATTATTATAATAATAACAAGAATAATAAAAATAATAACTCAACAATATAATAATAATAATAATAATAATAATAATAATAATAATAATAATAATAATAATAAGTATATTAATAATAATAATAAAATAACAATAATATTAATAATTATAATAATAACAAGAATAATAAAAATAATAACTCAACAATATATATAATAATAATAATAATAATAATAATAATAATAAATAATAAATAATAAATAATAAAGGGTACTATTTAATCTCAACGATAAAATGAAATCGGTATGGGTATTAAGGGTAAAATAGTCAATTTAAATTTTAATCTAGAGTTTTGCAATTTGTACCAAACACAATATGATATCATCCGGGTCTGAATTTTTTGCTACCAAATGGTGATGAATGAATGATTCATCTTGACACTATTTATATGAGTCATCTTGAGATGAATCATCATTCTTCATCTTGAGATGATTACCAAATGCAGCCTAACTAGATCAAATCGGAAAATAAGAGAGGGAGGGAGGGGGTAGCGGCGGACGGTGGCGGCAGTGGTGGTTTTGCCAACGCCATATGAACAGGGATGCCCTGTTCCTTTTGGCATACATTTTGGATAACGGTGTTCCCGAAATATGAGGGCAAGCTGGAAGAGAAACTCAAAATTTGAAATGTGAAATGGATGAGAATGAATTTCTAAGGGTCTCTAGGTGCCTATTTATGAAGAAATATAGAAACACGACCCGTTAGCAGTTGAAATATGCTTTTAGAGCATACGACCGCAGAATTTAAAAATTCAAGAACCTATGGGATTATAAATAAAATGTTCTTTAATATGACACTAGGGGGTGTATTCAATTGGGATTTAGTTGGATTTTTTTGGACTTTAAAAAGTATGTGGATTTAAAAAATTTATAGACTCCATGCAGAGTTTGACTGATTTTTTTATGGATTTAATAGATTCCATGGAGAGTTTGACTGATTTTTTTATGGATTTATATGGATTTTCATAGACTTGATAAGATTGTGTAATATATATATATTTTTATTGATTTACATGGTATATACATAGACTCTAGCGTTAGACTGTTGATGCAAGTGTATGAAATACATTCGTATATAAAATAAATTTATTCAAATTGCTTAGATAAAATACCAAAAATACATTAGTCCCAAAAAAATATATATATTATTATTCATCATTATTATTCTCACCTTTTATTATTATTATTCTCACCTTTTATTATTATTATTCTCTCTACGCTATTTAATTTCCCCAAGAAAATCAAGATCCAACACTGGCGCCGTCTGTGGGAAACGATTATTTTGTGTTTGAAGATCGAAAATTTTCTGGGAAGAATTAAGGCAGAGAGAATGATTCAGAAAAAAAAAAAAAAAAAAAAAAACTTTGAAGGCTGGAAGGCCATCAGGCACGTTTTGCAGAGGGGGTGAAATAGAGAGGGGGAGTGGGGGCGAAAAAGGACGTTCAACCACCATCCGCACCGCCGCCGCTCTATCCTCCGCCAAGCTGCGCCACCGCCGCGACGAAGGCGACAACGCCTCTCCCAGGTCAAAGGCGACGCCGCCGGCTTTCGAAAGGCCCAGATCTGTGACTACCTCCCGCGCGAAGAAGGCGATGCCTCCGCTCCGTGGAATCGCAGCCGCACCTCCGCCAAGCTGCGCCACCGCCGCGACGAAGGCGACAACGCCTCTCCCAGGTCCATCCTCCGTCACCTCCAAGCTGCACCTGACGAGCTGCAGTACTCCCCCGAGCTTCCGACATCGCACCTGCAGCAGCAGTAGGCCGAGCTGCAGTAGCGCCATGCTGACGTCGCCGCAACACCTCCGAGCGTGCCCCGACGTAGAGCTCGCCCCTGCCGACTCCGTCGAAGAGATGCCGAGCTTCAGCCTCCGTCGAGCTGACGTCGCCGCAACAGCCGCAGCAGCAAGCCGAGCTCACCCGCGCCATGCGCGACGCCGCACCCGTAGCAACAGGCCGAACTCACCCGCGCCATGCTGACGCGGCACCCGCAGCAACAGGCTGAGCTCGCCCGCGCCATGCAGACGTCGCACCCGCAGCACTTCCCCGAACTGCCGCACCTACCCCGCCGATCTGAACTCGACGAGCTGCAGCCACCTCCAGGCCGAGCTGCGAACCGACGTCGCCGCAACACCTTCGAGCTGCACTCGACGAGCTGCAGCCACCTCCAGGCCGGGCAGCGAGCCGACGTCGCTACGCCGCGCCGGGCTGTAGCCGGGAAGCAGCACCTCCATGCCGAGCTTCACTCACGAAGTCGAAGGCGACGATGTCATGAACGCCGAGCTGTCGTGATGAAGGGCAGCCGAGCTGCACCGATGCCGAGCTCGCGCCGAAGCGCGACTCCGTCGAAGAGATGACGAGCTGAACTCGACGAGCTGTGACACCTCCGACGAGCACCACCGCCAAGCAGCAGGCCGAGCTCCCGCCGACGTCGCCGCAGCCCCAACGCCGAGCTACTGCCCTCCGTCGAGCTGCGTATGCCGACGTCGTCATCGCAGCACCGCCAAGCTGCAACTGCGTGGGCCGACGTCGCCGCAGCAGCATCCGGCCAAACTGAAGCTCTCCTTCGAGCCGCTGATCTGCCGAGCTGCGTCATGTCGAGCTCCTCCGGCTTCGGCGCAGCACCGCCGAGCTACACCTGCGTGGGCAGACGTCGCCGCAACAACAGCCAGCCGAACTGAAGCTCTCCGCCTCATCGCCGCAGCACCTCTGAGCTGCAGCGTCAAGATCGCCCCCGCCGAAGAGCAGCCGAGCTGCAGCAGTGGGCCGATCTGACGAGCTGCACCGCCGCAGCACCCGACGAGCTGCAGCATTTCCCCGAGCAGCCGCGCCTACCCCGCCGAGCTGCTTCACTGCACCACCTCTGAACCGAGCTATCGTGACGAAGGGCAGCCGAGCTGTACCGATGTCGAGCTCGTGCTTCGACCGACTCCGTCGTATAAGTGCCGAGCTGCACTCGACGAGCCGCAGCCAAGTGCTCTCAAAAGCCAATCCTCGTCTCACGACGAGCTGTGAGCCGACGTCGCCGAAGCACCGCCGAACTCCCCATCGAGCTGCAAGCCGACGTCGCCGAAGTATCGCCAATCTGCGATTTGCAACCTTTCGAAATTCTTGGAAATTAAATCGGAAATAAAAAAATTCCCAAGCTGACCTGGTAGCTCGACCCCAGCCAGGGGCTCTGCCCCTTGGACCTCGCTAGGGGCTGCCGCCCCTTGGACCCCGCTATCGGGGGCGCTGCCCCCGAACCCCCGCCATGCCGACGTCGTCGCTGAGGCACCACTGAGCACCGAGCCAACATTGCCACGAAGCTTCTACATCGAAGCATGACGCCGACCTCTCAACGCCGACTCATCAAGAAAAGCCCTGAGAATGTCTTCTCGCGAAGGTCAATTCTTAATTCTAATTTCTTTTATTAGTTATATATATATATATATATATATATATATATATATATATACTAAAGCCAATCCTCGTCTCACGACGATAAAGAGCTACCTAAAATTTAATCGCGCGTAGGGAGACCACTCCTATCGATAAATTCGACAAACAAGGAGCACGAAAGCCGAAACTTCATCTTTAGATGAAGTGGCTAATCGAAAGCCGAAACTTCGTCTTTAGATGAAGTGGCTAATCGAAAACCGAAACCTCGTCTTTAGATGAGGTGGTTACTCGAAAGCCGAACCTCGTCTTTAGATGAGGTGGTTACTCGAAAGCCGAAACCTCGTCTTTAGATGAGGTGGCTATTTTAAAACCAAAACTTCATCTTTAGATGAAGTGGCTAATCGAAAGCCGAAACTTCATCTTTAGATGAAGTGGCTAAATGAAAGCCGAAACTTTGTCTTTAGATGAAGTGGCTATGAAAGCCGAAACTTTGTCTTTAGACGAAGTGGCTATGAAAGCCGAAAACTTCTTCTTTAGATGAAGTGGCTAATCGAAAGCCGAAACTTTATCTTTAGATGAAGTGGCTAATCGAAAGCCGAAACTTCGTCTTTAGATGAAGTGGCTAATCGAAAACCGAAACCTTGTCTTTAGATGAGGTGGTTACTCGAAAGCCGAAACCTCGTCTTTAGATGAGGTGGCTATTTTAAAACCAAAACTTCATCTTTAGACGAAGTAGCTACTTAATAGAAAGCCGAAACTTCGTCTTTAGATGAAGTGGCTAATCGAAAGCCGAAACCTCGTCTTTAGATGAGGTGGCTATTTTAAAGCCAAAACTTCATCTTTAGACGAAGTGGCTATTTGAAAATCGAAACTTCATCTTCAAACGAAGTGGCTATTTCAAAACCGAAACTTCGTCTTCGAACGAAGTGGTTAACTTTAAGCCAAAACTTCGCCTTACAACGGAGTAGAGCTATTTATAAGCCTAAACTCGTCTAAGACGAGTACGAGCTAGCATTTTGACTTCATCAAAATTCCAATTTCGACGGGGCAAGACAATTCAAATTCGACCTCAAATCACACCCTCACTTCTATGTCTTTTTGGGGAGGGATGTGATAGGATGTGGCCCAGAAGAAATAGAAGTGAAGCCCAATATCAAGCCCAAGAGAAATTAGGGTTAGAGTTATGTAGATCCTCTATAAATAGAGGAAAGAAACCTTGTAAATGGGACGAAAGTATTCGAATAAAATTCATACTCTTGCTCCGTGGACGTAGATCTCATTAAAGATCGAACCACGTAATTTTTTGGTGTTCTTTTACATTCTCTCTACGCTATTTAATTTCCCCAAGAAAATCAAGATCCATCATTTCCCAATAAACCAACCAGTAAGAACGAAACACAAAACTTGAGATAATAACAGCAGAGTATGATGATGACACAGGTTCCTAGCTAGTGTGGTCAGGGGCAGGACCCAGAAGAAAATGTCGAGGGGAGCCGGGACAAGGCCGAGGAAGCTATAGTGTAATTTTTTCAAAATTTTATCAAAATTATAGTTATAAAAAAAACAAAAAAAAATAAATTGGAGGGTGCCCATGCACCACAACGTCCCTTCTTGGGTCCGCCCCTGAGTGTGGTACTGTTGGTGAGTAAGGTGAAGGCCAAGCATTGTCTATAGTGTTACAAAAATTTGGTTTGTCCATATTACATATATATACAAGCTGTTACATAGAGATAGAGACAGAGAAAGCGAGAGAAGAGAAGCCTAAAGGCTTTTCTGTTACATCTTTTGATCATCATGGCTTCTCCTGCAACTTCTGCTCTTCTTCTTCACATTACCATCCCTAAATTTAAACAAGCTTCAGAGTTCCATAACTCTCAACCTCCTCCTCTCTCTTTAAGGGAAGTGATTCTTGAGATGAAAATGCTCTACACAATAGCCTTCCCAATGATTATCTCCGGCTTCCTCATGTACGGAAAGTCCTTGATATCCATGGTGTTCTTAGGAAAGCTAGGCAAAGACGCCTTAGCCGGCGGGTCCCTCGCCATCGGCATCGCCAACATCACCGGCTACTCTGTCATCTCCGGCCTCGCTCTGGGCATGGAGGCCATTTCCTCTCAAGCTTTCGGAGCCAAGCAATGGCCTCTCCTCTCCCACACCTTACAACGCACAATCATCATCCTCTTGTTTGCATGCATTCCCATCTCTTTTCTTTGGCTTAACATCCACCCTTTGCTCATCGTCTTCAACCAAGACCCCTTCGTCTCCTCCCTCGCCGCCACCTACCTCGCCTTCTCCCTCCCCGACCTCCTCTTCCTCTCCATCATCAACCCTCTCAAGATTCATCTCAGAACTCAGAACATCACTCTTCCTCTCATCTATGGCGCCGCGGTCGCTCTGGCCCTGCATGCCCCCATCAACTATTTTTTAGTCACTTATCTTCGCCTCGGCGTTGCCGGGGTGGCTGCCGCGGCCGCCGTCGCGGACTTGGCTCTCTTGGTTACCCTTTTGGCCCACATGCATAATAAAAGACCCTGGTTGGTAAGCAGCTGGACTGACTGCGTGGACGGAGAATGGGGGGCCATTCTCCGCCTCGCACTGCCCAGCTGCTTCTCCGTGTGCCTGGAGTGGTGGTGGTACGAGCTCATGGTGCTCCTCTCCGGGATCCTGACCAACGCCGCGGAGGCCGTCGCCACCATGGGGATCCTCATCCAGGCCACCTCCCTGGTCTACATCTTCCCGTACGCGCTCGGGCTCGCGGCCTCAGCGCGGGTGGGGAACGAGCTCGGCGCCGGCCAGCCCGCGCGGGCGCGGGCCTCGTCCGCAGTGGCCCTGGTGTGCGCCGCGCTGACCGGCGTCGCGGCGGCGGCGTTCACGGCGGCGGCGGCTGGCGCGTGGGGGCGGGCGTTCACGGACGACGAGGGCGTGGTCGGGCTTACGGCGGCGCTGATGCCGGTGGTGGGGCTGTGCGAGCTGGGGAACTGCCCGCAGACCGCCGGGTGTGGGGTGCTGAGGGGCAGCGCGAGGCCGTCCGTCGCCGCACATATCAACGTGGGGTCGTTTTACGGAGTTGGATTGCCGCTCGCTATGTTTATGGGGTTTGTTATGAAGAAGGGCTTATTCGGGCTGTGGTTGGGCCTGCTCGGGGCCCAGATTGTGTGCACGGTTCTCATGGTTTGGACGTTGAGCAGAACTGATTGGGTGGTTGAAGCCAAGAGGGCGAGGCAGTTGATTGGAATGGATTTTGATGGCGACCAAGGTTTGACATTAATTAAGACCTTGTCTTCATAATTGTTGTTTCGTGCTTGATCATCTGTCCCAACTATGGTGTACGATCCTTTTAACAAAATTATTATTTTTTTTCTATTTTGTTATTGTATGATTTTGTCTGATAGTATTATAATAATTAACAAATTGTTCATTAATTCAATTAGGATACATATTTATTTTTTTAGCACTTTTTTCTTCATTTTTTAAATTGAAATCAAATACTAAAAATTAATTATACAATAATTTAATTTAATTGATAAACCCTAGCTCATTAGTGTAAAGTTAAACTGAATTATAATACTACCTCCACCCCCCCCCTCATTACTTCCATTAACTTTATTGACTTTTTCGGCACGTATTTCCACCGAAACCTATTACGAGTTTTACAATATAATTTTGAAATATTATTTTTTTTACGGGATACTATGAGTGTCATAGTATCCCGTAAAAAAAAAAAACTTCGAAATTATATTGTAAAACCCTTACTAGGTTTCGGTGGAAATGCGTGCCGAAAAATTCAATAAAGTGAATGAGACTAATGAGGGGATGAATGTAGTATTAAATAAAATATTTTATTTGAACCAACTTTCACCTTTTATTTGCAATTAAAGTGTACCCCTTCTCAACTATCATCATAATCCTTTAACATTTATATATTAAAACATGTGTCAAAAAAAATTAAAGAGTCATGAGAACAAAAGGGTGGGGGTACTATTTACTGCGCGGATATTTAGTTGTGTTGATCGTTTATTTGATGAATATGCATGATCTTTCCCGAATTGAAATAATAATAATAATAATATTGTTAGTTGTTATAGTGGTGGAAGAATCTGGTGTTTGCAACATAGCAATGATAAACATGCAGCATCACGTGTTTGGTTGGCATCTTCATTTGGCTTTTTTGAATGAGCAGAATTTGTGCGCCATCTATAAGCTAAAGCTATCATTAAATATACTTCTTATGTCTCTTTAGAGTTATTACATAACTTTTTGATATGCGTTCCTCAAGCATCTTGATGATAGATTTTAAAATAAATTTTTAAAATATTTTTTTCTTTCAAGAGATACTACGCCACTTGTAGTATCCCATAAAAGAAAAACACTTTAAAAATTTATTTTAAAACCTATCATCAAGGCGCTTAGAAAACACATACAAAAAGTTACGTAACAACTCCAAAGGAACGGAGGGAGTACTGCTAATCAATAGTGGTCAAGGTATCTTCATTCAATAGTGGCACATTAATTGGTGGAGGAAAACCATTTATGCATGGCCCATAATTTTTGAATGGAATCAAACAAGAAGACGACTTTTAATCCGATCCGAGCAATCTTTGAAATTAACTTTAATTTTGCCAAAATAATTATCTTCTCGAGTAGGGGATCGGATTCTAGATGTATCGATTCCTCCAACAGCTCGTTCCAACTCCAAAGCTAATACCAGAAATCATTATTGAGTAAAATCTAAGGAATATAACTATTTTTATTAAGGATTATATATATATATATATATATATATATATATATATATCTCGAAAATTCAAATAAAATATTTTATTCTGTAACAAATAAGAAATAATTTAGACAATTAATTAATTTCTATGTGATCTACAATTAATATTAATCGATGCATTATAATAGTAATGAGAAAATTATGATCAACGATGCATAATAATTATGCTTAACATACATGCAAATCATAAATCCAATCTGGACCATTAACTTTTCAATGATCTACTCCCGTCATCAGGGGCAAATGTAGAAAAAGGGTTGGTAGGGCTAAGCTTTTTTAATGTTCAAAACTTATACTCCTACAATTCAACTTATTGGTGGGAAGCTTTTGCATATAATTTCATAGAAAAAGTACCAATAATTTAGAATGGTATCCTTTATCCCGAAATGGTGTCCCAAAATCCAATTATATTACTACCTCAATTTCGTCGAATAGGCTACTATTTATTTTTGGCAATTCTGGCATGCTTTTCGTCGAATAGGCTACCATTTGTTTTTGGCAATTATGACACGTTTTTCCACGCTTCTTGATGATGGGTTTTAAAATAAATTTTTAAAGATTTTTTTATTTTTACTGGATACTATGACTGTCAGAGTATCTCATAAAAGAAAAAAATCTTTAAAAATCTATTTTAAAACCCATCATCATGAAGCGTGGAAAAGCGTGCTAAAATTACCAAAAACAAATGGTAGCCTATTCGAGGAAATGGAGAGAGTATTTTTTATAAAGTGTCAATCCCCCAAAATAGCCATTTTAATAAGTAAAATGATTAAAATAGCAACTGATAAATAAAAATGTATAATAATAGCCTTTTTTGCATTTTGTACCAAATTTTCCCTTATATTCTACTCCCTCCGTCTCGCTATGATCGACCCCTTTTGTTGGGAACCTTTTCTCTCTTTGAACTAAGTTTTGATAATGCTATTAGAAACCACACTTAATAGATTTTAAGTGGAACAGACTGATCTCCGTGTTTGGATCAGTCAAGCTTAATCCGGACAGGTTGCTATGTAAATGTCAAGGTTGATAGTGCAACCTTGTACTTATTTTACTCAAACCTGTCATAATGTTCCTTTATGTAATCTGTCTATGTAATCTGCTCTAACAATACTCGAAGATTTCTTGCGAAGATTACAGAAGACTGAAGACAGTTCGAGGTATAGGAAGCTTGACCTGCAAAGTCCAACCTGAGCTGTGGCTGAGGAACCTGTCCTCAACTCATCGTCTATAATTGTGTCAGTGTACGGTTCTGCACATCCTGACACATACAACGGCTCTATTACAAATGCTTCTCTATAAATACCTCAAGTCATTCCAGAAAGAAGGTACGGGAATCTCAAATTACAAGCTGAAACGCTGCAGAAATCTCAAGCTAAATATTCACACAATCAACACTCGAAATCACTAGAGCTTTCCCAAGTGTTGATCTTTGTAGATTTCTATTCTTTCTAGAATCTGTCTTACTAGAACACAATCCACACTCTCACTACCATCACTGTTGATATTCAGTGTAGTTGATAGAGTTGTATTCCAAACGGTGATAGCTTTTCACAGCTTTCCAGTTTGATTATTAGTGTTAGTTGTTTAGCATTAGTAAGATCGTATGTAAGTTTGTATGTAAAGTTAGAAGAGACACGACTCAAGAATCGTGCTAGATTCAGTCTGAAGAAAGACTTGAATTTGGACTGGAACCTCCACCAGTGTTAAAAGGAGCGAAAAATCTCAAGTTAAGGGATTACAGATTCGACGGGATCTGGCGTGGACGTAGGAGCTGTTTACTCCGAACCACGGTAAAAATTCCTCGCGTTTTTCTCGCTATTTATTCTTCCATCTTTATTTACACAGTTTGCATGTTCACAACCTGCACCATTGCAACCTGTCTTGCATAAATCGTTGATGAACTGAAGTCTTTTCTAAAAACTGCTTTGAAAACTGTTAGCCAACCTTTCCACCAAACTTCCGCACGCAGGTTAGTTTTGCAAGCTCAGCAGTTCACTGTTTGAGCTGGAAAAACTAAACTGCTCTGATAAACTGAAGTGACGACTCAGTAAGATCAAATTGTTTTGAAAAGTCAAAACTGTTGGCAAATTGGTGTATCCCCCCCCATACACCAATATCTATTTATTGGGACCTACAAGTGGTATCAAAGCTCTCTATCATTCTGCAGAGAACGCTTACAAATCGCGTATGGCGTGTCTGCACTGGATTTCCTGATGACAAGCTTGTTCCTCACACCTGCAATCAGTTGATCATGATTCTTGGCATCTTACCTCACAAGATCAACAAGGCCAAAGGTGCAGCCAAGCTTCTGCTCACAGAAATACGTGACTCAAAGGTAGATGTAGCTGAAGAAGATGATAGCTGTGAAGCTGATGAAGAAGACAGCGTCCAGACTGAGTCAGTCAGAAAAGGAAAGAGGAAGCTGGAGGATCTGCAATCTGCGCCCTCTCAGAAGCGCATCACTCGATCTACAGCAGCAACCTTTGTGGAGGCAGATCTCACACCACCTGCGACCACAACGCAACCTGCCTCTCCACAGGTTGGAGTGAAACCTGCTGTCGAACAGTCCCCTCCAGGCACCCCTCCAGGTTTTCTGTCCAAAGCTCAGTCCCAAACTCCTATCACTGAAGCTCCTACATCCTCTCTCAACAGCTCCATAGCAGTGGACCAGATGTTAGCCTTCTACAAAGCAGAGTTTCTTAAGATGTCTCGAAGGCTTAACATGCTGGAACTGGAGAGCAAGCTGTACATTGATGAAAAGGTTGCAGCCTTGCAAACTGAGAACGCCAAGCTGTGGGAATTTATCAAAGTTCACATTGGTGAAAAGGATGCACAAGAGCAGTTCACAAAGGACAGAGGACAGTCCAGCTAGATAAGAGTTGTGAACTCATAAACAGTGGAACCTGTTTGATCAGAAACTGTGAATAAGACAGTTTGAATAGGGAAGTGTAATGGATGACCTGTATCAGTCTCCATTTTCTTAATCAAGTTTTATATATGTCAAAGATATGCCTTAATTATTCCAAATATTCAAATTTCAATGAAATATTTTTGTTTCACTTAATCAATTATATACCTTATCAATCATTTTCATTTATTGAAGCATGTGTTTTGTTATTTATTGAAATCTTTGTTAAGGATATTCTGACACAGTACTTAACATTCTTGCTTCACTTTCCATGTATGTCAAAAAGCGCATGCAAAGTATCAAATCCGCATTTAATGCGAGGCGACGGTTGAGTGTTAGGGTAGTGCGAGTGGGATACATAACCAACCCCACGCGCCCACTATCTCACGGATTTCCAGGGATTCAATCCCATCCGTTGATCGATTGATATGCTTCAATCTCAACCGCCCGCTTTATCTTTATTATATATTCATATAACTGTGCATCGTCGTTCCCAAATTCAATTTCTGCATTCTTCCGCCATTTTTTTTTGCAACTCTCTTTAACAATTTCGCATTCCAAAATTTCACGTTCTCATTTAGACGTTCTTAACATGGCAGGAGAATCCACGTCTCAATCTCTTCCACAAACAACCGAACAGAAGATCCAGTATATACAGCAGTACATTCTCACAGAGCCTGCGGCAAATCTTTCAACCTATGATTACGCCGGCTTGAACGAGATGTACTCCACCATCCAGGAAGCGGATGGATTTTACAAGATTATTACTCATGAGCCAAAATTCTGGCTTCCGCAGCAAGTCGCGATGTTCTATCTATCATATTTATGCCCGGAAGATGTCGACTCTGCCCAATTTCATCTTCTTGTACCTGGTGTACGCGACGAGCCCATTCCAATTCTCCCGCTCATCTCTCGAACCTACGGCATCGCTGATTCAGGAACTGTGGAGATCCTGTATCACAAGCCGATGGGCTTAATTCTGGATGTTCCGGATGCAGATCTGGAAGCAGTTTACCAAAAAGCTCTAATGCAGCCCGCAACCGAGTATGATGGAAAGAGGTTCTCTCGCCCTCTGCTGAGACCTGCGTACAGAGCCCTCTTTGACTTCGTTCACTAAAGTTTTCCTTGGTTACTCTGGTAACCACGACGCTGTCACTCCAGCGAAGTTTAGAGTGATGACTGCAATCGTGCAGCGTCTAAATGTGAACTGGGCCCGATTTCTCCTCGAGCTCCTCAATGAAGAAGTCAAGCAGCTCTCGATCACCTATGAAGGCGAAGTGGTGACCGATTTCCGCATTGCCAGGAATCTGCGCCTAGGCACCAAGATCTGTTCTCTCATTCACTGCCTCCACCCCAACCTCAACTGGAGTGGAATGACTCATTTCATCAAGGAAAAGGTCCCCAAGGACCAGAAGCAGCTCGAACTCATAATTGGTGTCGACATGACCGTCTTTACCAAGAATGATGATGTGGTGAAGCCGTGCCTGTACGACATGGGTCGATCTAACCCAGCTTGGGTACCACCAGAGCAGCGTGACGTTCGGAGAAAGAGACAGCTTGCCCCTAGCAAGCAGCTTGACAGACCTGCCAAGTCTGTGCGTATCAAATCTCCAACTCCCATATCACGCAGGTTGCATACGGAGTTTGCCTCCATAGAAGTTCAGCACCAACCTGCTCGTCAAACCTTTGAAGACATCCCGGAACAGACAGTTCTCGATGCACAGGTTTCAATACCCGATTTCGAGGAAAAAAATCCTGATACCTCCATCGTCATCCACCAGCAGTCCGGTGAAGCTTCTCATCATCACAGCTCGCCTCCAGAGCTTGACCTCCATCTTATCCTTTCATCTGATGATGATAATGTAGAAGAAGATCCGATCAAGACTGCAGCTGCCATGTTGGTCAACTCCATCGAGATCGACGCTAAGAAGACTGTCATGGAGTCCTTTCCTGGAATTGATCTCACTCCCGAGACCTAGGCAGTTGGCAATTCGGCTTCGTGCTCTGCTCGATGGGAAGGATAGATCTTACTGTGATTTAAAGTCCATCTTCCTTATTCATCCCATCGAACAGCTAGAGATTGAAGAGCACAATCTTGGGAAGTATTTTGGCTATGCTTCCATTCCTGAAGCTCACGACTGCTTCAAGAAGTTCGTCCTCTCTAGGATGAAAAGAGGCCAAGGTACTAAATGTTGACTTGAAACCTTTCTATTCTCACGATCGAGACTCTTACAATGACAGGTTTCTGGAAGATGAAGAATTCAGTCCGATTCCTTCTCCATCCCAGAACAGCGGAGACGCAGTGTCCGATCATGATCGTGTACCGGTCTATTCTGTAGCAACCGCAGGAACTCCTCTCACTGTTGTGCACGCAGATTTGAAGAAATTTATCATTGAGGAAGTTTCCAAGGTGAAGGCCACCGAGGTTGCTGAACACCAGAAGATTGCGGACAAAATTGACGCAATGGACACAGCAGCATCTGCCATGCTGTCAAACATCAAGGCTGAGATGCCACAGGTCATCAGGGACGAAGTGGCAAGCCTAGTTCGAAACCTTCCTCTCCACGCGACTGAAAGCTGCAATGGACAAGCTGCTTCCCAACCAGCTATCCGAACTAAAGGTCGCCTACGCATCTTCAGTTGACAACCTGCGATACGAGTTTGAACAGCTCAACCAGCTCGTCAACAGTTTCTCTTCAAAGCTCGCTCAAGCCTCATCCAGCTCTCTGAAGAAATAAGAAGAGATGCAAGGGAACATCAACTCCCTCCTCCAGTTTAAAGAGAAGATCAGCACTGACCTATCCTTAATCTCCAATGAGCAAGCCTCCCTCAATACCAGCTGTTCAGCACTTAATTGATAATGCCGAAAAGGGGGAAGGGAAAGGCAAACGCACTGCTGCTAAAGCAAAAGGCAAGGAGAAAAAGGTCACCCAACCTCCTATCACTCAATCAGAAGCTGCTCCGCCTGTGACAGCTGTCTCTCAACCTGCTGCCCAGAAGCTGTCTGAGCAAGAAAGGGCACAGGGTGAAGCCTCTCTTATTAGAATGATGGCAGAAGCTGGCTACACCGCAGATGAATGTGAGAATGAAGGCAAGCAGAAGCTGTTTCTCGAAGATATGAGGAAACAGAGAGCAAGGGACAAATCTCGCGTCAGAAGCTTCCAAGGTCTTGAAAGCTGCAAGGATCAAGCTGACAAGAGAGAGCCAACTGATTGGCTACCAGTGAAAGATCAGCCCTTGTGGGACGAGTTCCTGAACCAGTTCATCTTACACCACTACTGGTTGCAGGTTGATGCTCGCTACACTGGTGACTCCAAAACTGCCTTTTACAATTGGATGCAAGCTTTTCCCGACCGCGAATTCATTAAAAGAGTCCGTGCGAAAGCTGCAAAGGCGAAGGTCACGATCAATCCGCCTAAAATAGAGACCTTCCAACCTCCTACTGTCTGCGGCACTGATACTCCAGATATCGACCGGATCAATACCTTCATAAGGAATATCTCAGCTCAGTACGGTTGCAAGACCACAGGCTGTGATAAGTACAAGTCGATCCGTGACAGTATCTACGCAGCTATGGGATCTGTAAGCAAGGAGAAGATCGCTGAAGAGAGATTCAAGACTGTGAGGAAGTGACTTGATCGTTCTCACTCATTTGTTGTATCAACTCTGTAATCTGTGTACATCAATTCAGTTGATACCATAAATGAAAAATGATCATATTTTGTTCCTGATGACAAAATCTCATTGTCCAGGCCTCTGCATGTTATATTTTAAATTTCCTAACACTTTTTCTCATGCAATTGGCTGAACTTCAAACCTTGGTTATGTTTTTGGTAAAGTTCAAATCTTCCAAGTCAAGATGTAAAGTGTGGGTTTCGACATTATCAAAAAGGGGGAAATTGTTAGGAACCTTTTCTCTCTTTGAACTAAGTTTTGATAATGCTATTAGAAACCACACTTAATAGATTTTAAGTGGAACAGACTGGTCTCCGTGGTTGGATTAGTCAAGCTTAATCCGGACAGGTTGCTATGTAAAGGTCAAGGTTGGTAGTGCAACCTTGTACTTATTTTACTCAAACCTGTCATAATGTTCCTTTATGTAATCTGTCTATGTAATCTGCTCTAACAATACTCGAAGATTTCTTGCGAAGATTACAGAAGACTGAAGACAGTTCGAGGTATAGGAAGCTTGACCTGCAAAGTCCAACCTGAGCTGTGGCTGAGGAACCTGTCCTCAACTCATCGTCTATAATTGTGTCAGGGTACGGTTCTGCACATCCTGACACATACAACGGCTCTATTACAAATGCTTCTCTATAAATACCTCAAGTCATTCCAGAAAGAAGGTACGGGAATCTCAAATTACAAGCTGAAACGCTGCAGAAATCTCAAGCTAAATATTCACACAATCAACACTCGAAATCACTAGAGCTTTCCCAAGTGTTGATCTTTGTAGATTTCTATTCTTTCTAGAATCTGTCTTACTAGAACACAATCCACACTCTCACTACCATCACTGTTGATATTCAGTGTAGTTGATAGAGTTGTATTCCAAACGGTGATAGCTTTTCACAGCTTTCCAGTTTGATTATTAGTGCTAGTTGTTTAGCATTAGTAAGATTGTATGTAAGTTTGTATGTAAAGTTAGAAGAGACACGACTCAAGAATCGTGCTAGATTCAGTCTGAAGAGAGACTTGAATTTGGACTGGAACCTCCACCAGTGTTAAAAGGAACGAAAAATCTCAAGTTAAGGGATTACAGATTCGACGGGATCTGGCGTGGACGTAGGAGCTGTTTACTCCGAACCACGATAAAAATTCCTCGCGTTTTTCTCGCTATTTATTCTTCCATCTTTATTTACACAGTTTGCATGTTCACAACCTGCACCATTGCAACCTGTCTTGCATAAATCGTTGATGAACTGAAGTCTTTTCTAAAAACTGCTTTGAAAACTGTTAGCCAACCTTTCCACCAAACTTCCGCACGCAGGTTAGTTTTGCAAGCTCAGCAGTTCACTGTTTGAGCTGGAAAAACTAAACTGCTCTGATAAACTGAAGTGACGACTCAGTAAGATCAAATTGTTTTGAAAAGTCAAAACTGTTGGCAAATTGGTGTATCCCCCCCCCCTCATACACCAATATCTATTTATTGGGACCTACACCTTTCTTTTCGGCACGAGATTTAAGACTAGAGTGATTAATATGTAAAGTGTATTGTATGTAGGGATGTAGTGTTGTTTATGTATTTAGGCATATTTTAAAACCAGAGCATCATAGATGCATACAAATATATTGATGTCTGATCTTAAATGAAAGAACGTATCAAGACCTTTAATTCGATATAAAAATTATAAAAATCCGAGAACAAACGATCAAGGTATAATAATTTAAAGTTTTAAAAATTAAATTATATTGGGATACATGCTAAAAAGTAAAAAATTTGTGGATGATGAGATTTAATTATAGAAAGTTAAGTGTAATAAGAGATTTACTAATTGTACCATTTAAGAGTTAATTATTTCCCAAAAAGGAAATGAGTCAATCATAGTGAGACGACCCAATAAGGAAAATGGGTCAATCATAGCGAGACGGATGAAGTATTAACTAATTAGAATCGATATATAATTAGAATTCAAATCAGAAATTGAAAGTATATTTATAAATATATTTCAATAATTTTAATTTATAATAATATAATATAATTTAATAATTATTTTCTAGGGTTCACTTATCCAATTAGTTAGGGTTTTTATAATTATTTTTTAGCATTTAATTGAACTTTTGTTAGTTATATAATATAAAAAAATTTAAAATTATAGTATAATATTTTTTAACTTTGTAAATAATACTAATATAATTAAAATTAATAGTTGGTAGAAATCAAATTAATCCGTTCATATTATTTTTTTATTAATTATTGAATACACTAATGTAAGGACAAATTTGGTACTAAATGCAAAATATGACTATTATTATACCTTTTATTTATCAGTGGCTATTTTAATCCTTTTACTTATTAAAATGACTATTTTGGTTGTTCTCTCTAAAGTGTCAATCCCCCAAAATAGCCATTTTAATAAAAAAATACTAATATCGTAAAAATAAAAATACTAATATTGTAAAAATAAAAATAAAAATAAAAATACTAATATTGTAAATCATAATAGACATTTATAAGAAAAAATTGATTTTTTTAGAAATTATATACTTTAGTTTTGAATTTTTTAACTCTAATATACTAATAAAAGTGAAATTAAATGCTAAAACATAATTATAAACCCTATTGGGGATGGATGAACTCTTGAAAGTAATCATTAAATTAAACTAAATCATTATAAAATATATTTATTTAAAAAAATGCATGAAACTTATCGAGATTGAATTTTGAGCATCATTTTGAGGATAGAGGATCTCAAGTCTAATGAGAATTTATCTTATTGTGCTGACCCGCGACTGTCATTAAAAGACGCATAACCGCAGTACATAAAATGCATAAAAAAAATATGAGTGGGGAAATATTATACCTATTGTAATATACTTATGACAAAATTTCTTACACTCTTCAAAATGAACAAAATTTACCCAAACTTTAGGAGTGAGACTAAAATACCCTCTCCCCTTTCTACTCTCACCCCCTCACCCCAATCTACTCTCACCCCCACCCCCTTCCTACTCTCAAATGACACACTTTATATTTTAATTTTTTTTCTTCTTATTATTTATTTCTTTATTATTTATATTATTATTTTTTTACCTTCAGTTTTTTTTTGGTTTTTTTTCAGTTTTTTTTCTTGTTTCTTTGCTTTTTAGAGTTTTTTTTTAATGTATTGTAAGTGGGTTTTTTTATGAAAACATCAAGTTTTGCAAAGTTGGTATGATATTGATGTAATCTTGTCATTCATGGTACGATAATTGACAATATGTCGATAACGTCTTGCCAACTATATGCAAAGTACGCAAGAACATGAGATTATGTGATATTCATGTGAAAGACAATACAAAAAGGCAAATAATGAATAATGATTGGTAATCTAGTTGATGTGAGATTCAAATAATCTGTATATATTGAAGAATGTGATCATTCGCTATCACATTCTCTCTCCTCGTTATTTGAATCTGTATAAACAAACGAGGAGAGAGAATGTGATAGCGAAGATGTGAGATTATATTATGGGGGTATTTTAGTCCCATAATTAAAAAAATAGGTATATATTGACCAAAATTAAATGTGTAAGAAAAATTGGATTATCTAAGTGATATTAGGTATTATGGGGTATTACCTCAAAAAATATACTCCGTATTATTTATTTTATATAATGCATTACTATATAAATGTCAACCGTAGTGTGGATGTATAATTATACTACCTCCATCCCATATAGTTAGACTCTTTTGCTTTATTGACTTTTCCGGCACGCGTTTCCACCGAAACCTAGTACGGGTTTTAAAACATAATTTTGAAGTAAATTTTTTTTACGGGTGTCATAGTATCCCGTAAAAAAAAATTTACTTCAAAATTATGTTTTAAAACCCGTACTAGGTTTCGGTGGAAACGCATGCCGGAAAAGTCAATAAAGCAAAAGAGTCTAACTATATGGGATGGAGGTAGTATATGTGAACATGCATAGCTTCTAGAAGGGTTTTACAAAAGAATAGGATTTTACAACTACAATTATACTTAAATATGCATGTAATGATACTTATTTTATTATTATATTTATCTATATACAATTTGATGCATAAGTATCACCTTTGCGTATTGTGGATTGTAAATAGGCTTTCTTCAATGAACATAGTAGATCATACTAAAGTCAGCAATCTACAGGGTTATATATATTTTATGGCCTGAACGTTGACCACATAGTTATTATATGGTGTTAACTTATCAAAATTATAAAATTAGCCTGAACTTAGCCCCATAGTGGCTTTATAACCTAAACTTTCAAAAATTATAAACATGGTCTAAACTTAATTTGCCCATAGTACCTATATGGTGTGAACTTTCAAAAGTTACAAAATTAACCCAAAATTTGACCAGTAATGACTTTATAGATTGCAATTAAATTTTTAACCACGGAAAATTGGCATCCACCGTCACATCTCTTTGAGATCCAAGTGTAAAAATAAAACGTAAAAGATATTAAAAAAAATTTCTTTCTTTTGCCATCCAATAGACAACTCACATATGTTCTCTCTCATCCTTGATTTAATTTGTTTTTGCACTACAAAAGCATGTGTCTTTCTTTTTTTCTTTTCTTTTTTCCTAATTGGACATATTAACCTTAAAAATCAGTTACACAAATCGTCAACCATGTGTTAATGAATTTCTGGCTTCAAGTTTCATTACGGGGCCATAAAATCACTATATATTTAAATTTCGAGCCATAAAATTATTATGGGAAATCAAAGTCCACACCAATTTAATAATTTAATAGTTATATATACCTGGCCAAAGTTACTAATCTACTCCTACAATCATCCATTTTTTAGAGCTTAAACAAAGAGTAATTGCAATAGCATTAAACCAATGAATCGGTTTTTTTTTTTAATTTTATTTTTAAAACTAAACCAAGTCAACTCTTTGATATATGGCATAATTTAGGTAGGAGGATGAGATCCATTAAAACGTAATTAAGTGAGAAAAAGGCTAGGTAGGGAGAACCAAATCGCCAATTTAGGTTACCTTGGATCCGGTTTTTTCATTCTATGCGATTTTTGCTCACCGGGCCGGCCCCTAATGACTAATGAGGGAGAGGGATGCTCTTATTAATTTGAGTCATTTCTAAAAAGTAAATACCACTTGGAAACCCTCCAAATATTTGGCCCTTCTAGTTTCCTACATTATACTCCCTCCGTCTTTTGGAATTTTTACATAACTTTTTGGCACGCGTTTTTCAAATGTCTCGATGATAGGTTGTAAAATAAATTTTGAAAATATTTTTTCTTTTATGGGATACTACACTCTTATAGTATTCCGTAAAAAAAAAAAAAAACTTCAAAAATCTATTTTAAAACCTATCATCAAGACGCTTAAAAAACACGTGTCAAAAAGTTATGTAACAACTCCAAAGGACAGAGGGAGTATGTTGTACATTTACAAATTAAAATAGTATGTTAGAGCTTTCTCATTATTGAGCCTCAATATTGGGGCTCTCTTTTGCCTTTTGGTGGTACTGTCAGGTCGCGGATTGGATCATCTATTGCAATTCGGTATGACATCTCTTATTACATTGTCGGATTCTCGCCTAGTGTTAAAAATCTTTCCAAAATCAGCATAATTAAAGATTTCCTTAAACAAAAATGTTGATGTTGAAAAGATTTTTAACACGTGGTGAGAATCTGACGGTTGCAAAATGATATGTCATACCGAAATGCAATAGATTATCTGATCCGGGTCGGGAGAGCCTCATCTCAAAATCACCCCTAGTGGTGGGACTCTCTACTGAGTCTTTTTCGATTTTACTTTATTGAGTAATGCTCGCCTACTCACCGTGTGCATACTTAATATGCCCACGATTGAGGTGACGACATTATATTTAAGGAAAATTATAATTAATATATCTTATAAAAATAAACCTACCATAAAAAACTAAACCCTACTAAAAAAAAGTGAACCCTAAAAGGAAAAATCATTGACGTGGTACTGCCATATCAGCAGTGGGCACGTTAAGTGTGCCCACTGTGAGTAGGGGAACATTTTTATTACTTTATTATACTTGATTCTTTTATTGTATTCTTTTTAAAATAAAATCCAAGCTATTAATTTTCTTTTTCATTAAACTTGAAATTAAAAAATATATATATATATATATATATATATATATATACACCATGAAAATAAAATTAAAAAAATCAAATTTCTAACTGTAAGCCTATTCTTTCTGCTCTTTTGTGCTTAATTCCTTCGAGGAACTTAAAATGCATAGCTAATACGAGCATATATAGATGGTGAAAATAGTTCGAACTAGAGAATTAATTCCATGTACACATGCACAAAGAAACAAAATTTATTGAGAAAACTAAAATATAGCGATAGATGTGTATTGGATGACTATATATATATAAGTGCAGAAATCTCAATAATAAAACTTGAATCCCATATTAGTTTCAGCGAAATCCAAAAGGCAATCAATCTCTTGCTCATCAATGTACCCGCTTCCGTCGGCGTCGGCTTCGGTGATGGCGCGGCTGCTCTTCCAGCCGCTGAACCAGCCGCCGCAGTTCCGGATAGCCTGCCGGAGCTCCTTCTGGCTGATCCGCCCGTCCCTGTCGGCGTCGAACTTCATCAGCCAGTTCTTGAACTCCTCCACCGTCATCTGGTACTTGCCGCCGCTCGGCACGCTGCGCGCGGTGTCGCCGCCTGTGATCGCCATTGTTGAGATTGGAATGATGAGTAGTTGAATCGATAGGAACCGCTGTTTAAATAGCTGAAGAAAAGTTGGTCGGACCCTCTAAGATATGCAAAAATAAAGCGCCACCGAATCGAAGTGTGATTATAATGGGTTCTCTCCTCTATTTTAAATCAACGAATGGCCCATGCTTGGGTATTTGATGCTTCGACATTACAAACGCTAGTGTTTTTAATTAGGCAGAAGACCTCAATGGCATCTTCTAAAATTAATCATATCTTTCTTTTAGGTATTCGATTGTTCTTTTTTTCCATTTCTTTATTGAATTCCTTGTAAATATTTTTCAATGACACGTTTAGGTCATGGTGTTGAATTTAGGTGGTTAAACATAAGTGAATTACTTTTTTCACTGTGGGCACATTAATGTGTTCATGCACGACTGACTGATGTAATAGTATTTTATTTGGGATTTTATTTTTTGTATGATTTATTTTTATAAGGTATATTAATGATATATATTTTTTAAATATATCATCGTCACGTCAACCGTTGACACATTAAGTATGTCCACAATGAGTATGAAAACATTCATCCTACTATTTAACTAATGTTAATTTTGAGAGTGCGTTGTTACTTGACGAGGACAAAACCGATGTGATACGAAGATCTTGATATGCATAAAGAAAATAACAGTTCATGTATCAAAAATATCGTGTATAAAAGAATTTTTTCATAAAATTTTTGAGAACTTGTAAAAGAATTTCAATATCGTATAGTAGTTCAATATTTGATTTCTTATCTTATTATTGTTTGGCCACGATTATCATATAAAGAATATACTTACATTTAAATAATAAATTATAATATATATATATATATATATATATATTATTTGTAATAATCAAATTTAAGTGTTTCAAACCTAACATGTATGTTAAAAACACTTTGAAAAATATATACTCGATCTATTCATTTAGAATGCATAAACAATTTTATACCCCACATGCACAAATACTGTAATAAGTTAATTAATTTTATTGTCTTCGTAAAATATGAGATCATAATCATAAAATACATACTACAACTTAAATTAGTAAGTCCAAAAACGTAATTCGCTCCATTCGATCTTCATATTGAATATACTTAGGCACCGTGTACTTTAATGTAAAATGACATATAAAGGAGTATAAAAGTTTAAATATAAAAAATTCAGACAACCCTTTATATAATACCATAGTATAAATGTATAGGAGTAATATTTTGTATAAGAAAATAGTGTGATAATTTAATTTATATCTGAAATTAATATTATACTGTTAAATGATTGGTTCGGGCTAATCTTGCGCCCACCGTGCTCTACATTATTTGGACGGGTCGATTGGTCTAGAAATATAAATACAATCGGGTCTAAAATCTTATATTTGACTCAGCCCAGAATCATATCGGTCAAACTATTTTATCAAATCTACACGTAAAATAAGTTGACAAAAATAACTCGGTCCGATTTAACATTTAAAGTTGGATTCCAAAATTTTAATACCAAATTGAATTTTTGGGCAAGGCGATCTTTTGAATGTCACTTCCAATGGAATTGGAATGGATTGAATGTAGAGTAGTAAGTAGGTAGCAACTAGTACTCCTATGGGGGCGCTGACTCCAAAAGAGGTGTTGACGTGGAGGCTGACGACTGATCCGTCTCAACTGCAGGACACTCGAACGCTTCTCTCCCTCTTTCCTTCTTCACTCTCTCTCTCTCTCTCTCTCTCTCTCTCTCCAGATTGCGTCTCAGCCGGCCGGTTACCTCTTATGAACGCCGATCCGAGCAATAATACGCATCGAGTTTCTTCAGGTAGATTCCCGACTCTGAATCCTTATCTCGTCCAACTTTCCAGTTTTCCTCCTTCGGTCAACTGCTGGTTGAGATGATTGTTCTGTAAGTTTGAGATTCTGGTTCCGTCATAGTATTCCCTAATATTTGCTTCACTATGGATTGATTATGAACATTAGCTCAATAAGGATTTAAAACTGTCAACAGACAATATCCGAGGAACGATTAGAGAGACGTAGATTGTTGCATTTTGATTCATGGATTCAGAATGGATTTCAAATCCATATGAGTCGATCATTGATAGTCGGGGTTTAGATTTCCAATCATCCATCACTCGAATCCCCCAATCTTAAGACAACCGAATTAATATTGTTATGTTCTTTTGGGCTTGTTTGTTGCTAAGTTCGATGTATATCCTTCATTTTTTAGATTTCAGCTCTCGTCTCTTCAGCCTTAAAAGTCGTTTGTTGATAGGCTGAATCTCCAATTAAGAGGTACTAGAAAAGGAGCCTCAGATGGTGGTTTTATGTATTGACCATCAGATGTTGAGCATTTTAGAAGTGCTTCCGAGGAATCCTCTTTCTTGTATATTTTTGGGATTCTGTTTTTTTAAAATCCTTGCTGGGTAATTATTTCAATGCAAGTCGTTTTTTCAATTAATGACGAGATGAATCTAGTGTTTCTTAATCTGGTTGTTTATTTAAGTAAGTAATCTTATTTAGAGGTATTCAAGTAAGTAATCTCCTACTCAATACAACTGAAGTTAGTACATGAAAAACAGATAGGTTCCTGTGGCATAGTATGCAGATTTTCTATAAAAAGAAGCATTATCAAATCTAATTTAGGTGTTTCAATTATCTGACCAGGTCACACAGGTCTCTAATTTTTCTTATGTTTTTCAATCAGATTGATTCATCAGCTATATATTGTTTTGCAGCTTACCTTGAAGTTCATTAACACCTAGCTGTTTCAGAACTAAACTATAAATAATTATGCAATCTTCCTTTAGGAAGCATTGGTTTGTAGCTAAAAATGCTATTCTTAAAGGGTTCAGGTTACTGTTGATGTCTTTGTTTAGTTGTGGCTTGGAGATTTGTGGTGATCTTAATTGCTGTCAGGCATAAAAAGATAATAGTAAATAAAGGTGAAATATTATCAAAAAACAATGAGTACGACACTTGTGCATAAAGCAAATAAACTGTAGCATGCAGTATACTCAAAGCATGAAATCCATGTATGCAGCACCTAATAGGATGTAAAGATGCTTATGTGTCTATTACTGTAGGATGTCATGTAATAACGGACACTACTTTACAATTTATTATAATTTTAGTTTATTCATCTTGTTCATATTCCTCCTTTTTATGTATCTCTGATTTCTTGTATCTATGACTTGAATGTCATAATTCTGAATCACAGGTTAGCAATCATGCAAGACTTGTAACCTCTGGATTTCTGCACATGTTTAGCAACCAGTAAGTTGTATCTGTGAAACTTATTTCAGGAGCTGTGCTAAAGTTTTTCTTATTACGGGTGCTTGTTTATTGTCTGCAGCAGATTATTTAGATTGGGGAAGCAAAAGATTGGCAGCATGAACAAGTAAGTGAACCCATATCCTCTGTGTGTGTGTGTGTGTGTGTTTCTTGAGTTTTGAATTGGATATAGACAACATAAACTGTTGGATTAATTTTAGTATGCCTTTGTACCCGAACATAATAATCAAGTTCTGTTGTGTTAAGAGTAAAGAGGTGTGGTATTTTAAGTAATGGAAGTTATGTTTTCCTTTGCTCTTTTAAATACTAGGAGCAATCTTCATATCAGCAGTCAACTATACTTTTTAAATATGGGTAATCTTCAAAGAATATCAGCAGTTTTTACTGTACTTACAAATTCATCTGTGGGAAGTAGCATATGGTACACAGACATTCTAATTACATTGCTTCAAATACTGGTGTGGGTTGGGGTATGATGTCCCACAATAAAACTCTGTTTTTAGGTCATGTTTTTATTATGGAAATTTTATACGGGGTATCATATACTGTTATTATCATTTTTTTTTATATTTATATTTGAGTAAGCACCATCAGTACAACATATATAATTCAACCATATCCATCTTCTTGGCACAATTCGACATCTATATTCATCGTTCTCTCTCATAATCGTGGAATAGATATACTTTCTTGATACAAACAGATACTTCCTTGCTCATCTTTCCCAATTCAAAAAAACTAACGCTTTCCAAACCAAACATGCCCTGCGTGATACTTACTCTTGTTTAAATAGGGAATTCATTGAACTCAACTAATGCAGGTGGATTTTTTGTTAAGCCCTTGCAATTGATTACCAACTTGTTTAATTTCTGAAATTCCTTTTTAATGGATGAAGCAAGATAACTTTTGTCTAGTATGTTACAAAGACTAATAACATCTCATTTTTTAAATTGTAAACTATAACGCTATGATGCAATGTATTAAAAAAAACAATTCTTGTGTGTCATACTAATGACATTTTCAGGCAGACACCACAACATCTATATAAACATCTATATATATATAATCATTCTGCAAGGCTATTATTAATGGTATTGCAGGTGAAATCTATATACATATTTCTGAAGACATGAATGAATAATCAGTTGTGTTAACCAAGATCCCCACATTAGTTTCCTTAATTCTCAGTGGTCAATCACCTGAACTTTCTTTTTGGTCCAAAAAGTCTTAAATGTTGAACTTGTAGAGATTATGGCTTAGTTGTGGCCTGATGAACAATCCATAAACTTTTGTTCTCTAGCTGGTGTGTGGTTCTTATTTCTTAAAGTGTAGCACTGTAGCTCAAAGACTTGGGAGCACATCATTTGTACATTGTTCATTCTCTCGGTTATTATGTTCTCAGGTTCAACGCGAGCTTGGTCTTGTTTGTTGCATCATAAATCATGTCTGGACGTTTCTTCTCTAATTATTAAAGTTGCTTTTTTGGGATCTGGTGGAAAGATCTTGTGAAGAGTGCGCTATTTAATATCCATTGCATGCTGGTCTATGTTTGGTGTTTTAAAATGCAAATTAAGGGGTGTTGTAAAATGCAAACTGAGGCTTTGGAGCAATGAGTAATTATGTGTGGTTGTGTACTTGGGCGTCATCATCGCAGCTTCAGTGACAAGGCATTTTTATTTTTCTGTTCTTGTTTTCAAAGGCTACATCATGCATGACTCTTTTTAGCTGCAGCTCTCTCTTATTTTTCTTACTAATTGCATGGTGCTGCCTGGATAGTGACTACTGCCTAGCAAGTTCTTCAATAGTGATAGTTGTAGAGGAATAAGAGAATTTTTGTATATAACGCAATCAGTTTTAGAATGATGCGATTGCATTTAGTTCATGCTGGCCATATGGATTCAAATGCATAAAGAGTTTAAGCTTTTGCCAATTTTGTACTATCTAATTGTGCTTGGACTTTGTTTGTGAAAGCATTCAACATATACGAGATATATTGAGCACAATCAAACTTTTAAACTATTTGTTTATTTATAGATAGTCTTTGTTTCTTTTCAATGTAATGTATCTTCTTTCCAAACATATTTACTTACTAGAACCCAACATATAATAATACTCCCTCCGTATTCTTCGAAGTGGCCACGTTTCCATATTGGGATGTTTGCTCTGAAGTAGCTACTTTCCTTTTTAAGCTTTAATTTACACTTACTAAAAGGGGTGGTGTTAGAGAGCGGGATGGAGAGGGTTAATCACCGGGAACGGGTTAGGCCTTACAGGCCTGGTTTGTTTATTATCCTTGTTTTCTAATTTATTATTTCTAGTGTTTATCCGATTGTTTCTAGATTAGGATTTGATTAAGTTTAATTATGGTAGGATATATTTATTTTAATTATGGTAGGATTAGGGTTTGGAGTATTATAAGTATTGTTATCTAGAGTTATGGAGAATTATTATTGAAGTATCGTATTTTGAGCCTAAGGCCGATCACGGTTCTGCTGTGGGTGTTCTTTCTTTCTATTTTTATTTTTCCCACTCCTAACAATTGGTCCGACCTGCCGGATCCCGTTCCCACCGAGACGATGACGCGCACAACCGAAGAACGATTGGACAAGCTGGAGTCTGATCAAGCTGAGATGAAGAAGTCGTTGGAGGAGATTGTTGCGACTTTGATGGTAATTTGGAAAACGATCGAGAAGTTCCCTGTGTTTGAAGCGACGCCAGAGGATGCGGAGGGGAACAAGCCATTGGTGAATTCCCGGCAGGCAGCGACGGTGCAGCTGCCAACCTTCAATGGCGCTGATCCGATTGGGTGGTTGGCCCGTGCCAATCAACATTTCGAGATATACGGGACAGGTGCGGGCAGAAGGTGGCGCTAGCGGTGGTTGTTATGGAAGAATCGACCCTGTTTTGGGTTACCTGGCTTCGTTCTCACAAGCCAGAAATAACGTCTGATGAATTTTCGCATGCGTTGGTAGCGAGTTTCGATACCCGATTTAAGGGGAATCGATTTGAGCGATTGGTAGATGTGAAACAGACGGGGACTGTTGACGAGTACATCACCTTATTTCAGATGGCGTACCAGGTTCCTGGGTTAGGTGACGAGCATTACCTCAGTCTTTTCATGAAGGGGCTGGAGGAATCCGTTTGTGGACAGTTAAGGTTGCTCCGACCATCTGATTTGGAAACAGCAATTGAGTTGGTGAGAGATGTTAAGGGCAACCTGGCCATATAATCTGGGGAATGCACAAGCAAGGGGTTAAACAATTCAAACCCATGGCCAACTGCTTATTCTAGGCCATCTTTTTCCACCGGGCCGGCTCATAATACGAGTGTCTACCATCAGAGTAGTTTGATGATTAGGCAATCCGCGAAACAACCGGAACGTTTCCAGGGGGATGATGCCACTTGGTTGGAGGAGCCATTTCAGCAACAATTTCCTGATTTCAACCTTGAGGACAAGGTTGTTTCGAACGGGGAATGAATTGTTAGAGAGCGGGATGGAGAGAGTTAATCGCCGGGAACGGGCTTAAGCTTTACGGGCCTGGTTTATTTATGATCCTTGTTTTCTAATTTATTATTTCTAGTGTTTATCCAATTGTTTCTAGATTAGGATTTGATTAAGTAATATTATGGTAGGATATATTTATTTTAATTATGGTAGGATTAGGGTTGGGAGTATTATAAGTATTGTTATATAGAGTTTTGGAGAATTATTATTGAAGTATCGTATTTTGAGCCTAAGGCGGATCACGGTTTTGCCGTGGGTGTTCTTTCTTTCTGTTTTTATTTTTCCCGCTCCTAACAGGTGGGCACCACCATTAACTCCTTCACATATGTATTTATTAAATATTGTGCCAAAAAGAAAGTGACCACTTCAGAGTGGATAGAGGGACTATAAGTTAAGCATCAAATTTAATAACTATTATATTTTCGGTCTAGCTCATAAGTTTATCAACAAGGTTGCTTATAAGCTGTCAAGTAGTGTCAAGCTCAAGCTTGACTTTTTGACTTTTTATGTGAAGGAGCCTCACCAAACTATCTGAAAGGTGATATTGTCGAATTGAGATTTAAGTAGTTCTGCTTATTTACATCTCTAGCCAAGAAGTATTCTTAGATCTTGAAATTCTAAACTTCAATATCGATGATATTTTTTCATTCATACATTAGTTAAGAAAATAGCTGAAAGTTTAAAATTAGTTCTTACCTTATTGTATTTGGAGGCTCTGAAAAAAGTTTTGATGCAAAACAATTTATCTGATATGGGTTGTGTGTTCATTTACTACAGAGCAAGAACCTTTTTCGGGATTTCTCTCTCTTTAATTATCATCAACATGGCTGCGATAATGGAGCGTGCTGATGAGAATCTCCTTCCAGCTGTTTATAAAGAAGTCAGTGAAGCTTTCACTGTGGGGCCATCTGATCTCGGATATCTCACGTTTATAAGGAACTTCGTGCAGGGAATGGCATCACCTGTGGCAGGTATACTGGCTATCAGTTACGACCGCCCTACAATTCTTACGATTGGCATTCTATGCTGGGCCTTATCGACAGCTGCTGTTGGAGTAAGCAAGTATTTCTTTCAAGTTGCATTTTGGAGGGCAATAAATGGCTTCGGACTAGCAATTGTGATACCAGCTCTTCAGTCTTTCATTGCGGATAGCTATTTGGATGGTGTAAGGGGCACTGGATTTGGCTTTCTGAATCTAGTTGGCACAGTAGGTGGCATAGGAGGTGGAGCTATTGCCACCGTTATGGCTGGTCACGATTTATGGGGCATACCTGGATGGCGATGTGCATTCATGATAATGGGAGCATTGAGCTGTTTAATTGCATTCCTCGTCTATCAGTTTGTTGTAGACCCAAAAAGAATTGCCAGTGCACATGATTCAAGCAAGTCGTCTGATAGGTATATTTGCATTCAGGAGTTATTATCATAATAATTGAGGAGATTTTATATCTCTAAGTCGAGATATGGTATAACCAAAGGTTTTAATTGGCTGGACAGTGAAAATACATTCCCACCTTTTCAAATTTTTTCCTTCTTGGTTAATCTTTGATTTTTTTTTTCAGGGAGAGTTTGATGGAAAGTAGAAGTACAAGCTCCACAACAGTATGGTTGGAGTCCTGGTCAGCAATGAAAGGGATAATGAGAGTTCCAACGTTTCAATTCATTGTATTACAAGGTCTCGTTGGTTCAGTGCCTTGGACAGCAATTGTTTTCTTCACCTTGTGGTTTGAACTAATCGGTATGTTTCTCTTTTATTCCTTAGTCCTGATGTTTACGTAACTGTTTCTGTGGAATGGGAATGCATTTGGAGCTTAGTTATTGATAGATAAGTTTCACTTGCAGGTTTCAACCACAATAGTGCGGCAACCTTAGTCGGTCTTTTCGCTGCTGGATGTGCATTGGGGTCTTTCTTTGGTGGAGTAATAGCAGATAGAATGTCTCGTACATACCCTCATTCCGGGAGGATTATGTGTGCACAGTTTAGTTCATTTATGGGCATCCCATTCTCTCTCTTTCTTCTCAGAGTCATCCCCCAAGAAGTGAGCAGTTATTATACGTACGCCACCACACTTTTTCTTATGGGTCTTACTATAAGCTGGTGTGCGACAGCTACAAACGGACCAATGTTTGCTGAGGTGGTCCCTGCCAAACATCGTACCATGATCTATGCATTTGATCGTGCTTTTGAAGTATCGTTCTCGTCCTTTGCTGCTCCAATCGTAGGATTCTTTCGGAAAAGATGTATGGCTACGATTCTAAGTCCGTGGACCCTGTTTTAGGATCGACAAAGGAGGCAATCGCATTGTCGAGAGGGCTTCTATCTATGATGGTAGTGCCCTTTGGTCTTTGCAGCTTGTTTTATAGTCCTTTGTATTGGACCTTTAAGCAGGATCGTGATAATGCCAGATTAGCGAGTCTTAAGGAAACTGAGATGCTATGAAAATATATCCTCATAGATAGTTTTATACACAGAAACATCTGATACTAATTTCTTACTGTATTTATTTTGTATGTAGGACTTCTTCTCTTTTACATATTTAAGTTAAGACATTGATCTTTTGGTTTGTTTACACGAAAACTAACCCCATTGTGTCAATTTTCCTTAGCATTATACATAGAGATTGCAAAATTATGTTCGTGTGTTGGCCTAACAGTAGTGTGGTTGACGCTTGAGATCGTTATCAATAACAAACTTTTTCCATTGACTTATGTTAATATTTTCTTAGTGCTGTATTAGCTATTCTTTGTTTCATCTGATGAGAGTATTGCTCAATATTTATTGGAGTGATGCTTTGTTGTACAATATCGACGAATCGATCTTTGGCACTGTTGTATTATTGCTTAGTTAGTTTTAAGCTGTGTTCATATTGTTAATATATAATGCTTGAACATAAGTTAGATTGCTTAAAGTAATAAAGATGTAACAAAAAAATATATATATGAGGAAAAAAGCGAAAAATTAAGCGTAACAAAATACGTATCAAACATATCTAAAGAATCTATATCCATATCTATCTGTTTATCAATATATATCTAGGGGAGAGATCATATAAAAAATCATCTTTGTGTAAGAGATTGATTTCACAAGATCTATGGTTATTTTATATTTAATTTTTTTAATTAAATATATTTTTTAAAGTTAAAGATGTAAATGTGGTTATGGGATTTAGTGTGATGACTGATGTGTGCATTCATTTACCGTAACTACTCCCATCTCCCTTTTCTATAGACTATCAAATGTGACATGCGTGCAACCTTTATTTAAATTGAGTAAAATTATATTTCTAATTTATGTATCTACATTGATAATTGTAATGTAAAAAATTGTTTTGTAATTTTAATCGCCATACATAACTTTATTTTTGTTTTCTAGAAGCACACACTACTTTTTTTATTAGTTTCTACTATATATGCATATTTAGATGTGTGTTATATACTCCCCGTTTTGCCGAAAATGACTCACTTCTTTATTTTATACTTAACATATATTTAAGAAGTGAGTCTTTTTCGACGGGACGGAAGGAGTATCATGCCCTCATTAATTGTTTGGTCTGCTTAGATATGTAACTTTTTTTTTAATCAACATGTTCCTTTAAAATATTGCCGGCAAAAAGTACAGAAAACATTATAACTATCTTAGCACATGATGATACATTGCTTGCTTTCGTATAGGCTTTTCATCATCTTTTCTCTATCATGATCAAAAATCCATAGTAACAATTAATTTTCTTTAAGATTTCAAAGAAACAGAAATAGATTACCAAAAAGGATAGAATTATTCCTACTTTAAATAAGCTTTTAAAAAGACAACACTATATATTGATTATAGAAAGAACTTGCCTAAATTATGAGAACAAAGATATAATGCAAAGAAAATTGATGAGTGCGTTTCAAACTTTATTTTATAGTAGTAATATTAAGTATTTTCATTATAAATTTTGAACAACTCTCAAAATTTTCATATTTGTTCATTAATCTATTATAAAAAACAGAACCAAATTAAGTTTAAGTCTAGGCCAGATTAATAAAAGCCCCAAAATATTATTTAGAGTGGGTAGGATTTTACTTGTTTTTAGTGTGCCATATAAATTGATTTCCCTGTTAAGTTTTCTTCGAGATCCGAGCGAAATTTGTGAGCGATTTTGCTGAGCGCTAGTGTCATCTTTTGATTAATTTTTGTTACGTTTTCTTCCTTTTATAATTATTAAAAAACAAATTAGACATTAAAATGCTTAATACTCCATACTACACTTTCTAAGTGGTAAAATGAGGTATAAAATTATCACACATGTTTGGTAGGTACAATATTATCTCATAGATTAATACTATGGGCTGCCCGAATTTTTATACCGCCTGACCGGATTTTTTATACATCAAAGTAAACACATTATAAAGTAGTAATAACTTTTATACTTTTACATCATTATCAGTCAAAGTAAACACAGTTTTATAATATACCACATTATACACTTATTATCATTCAAAATCATTCAAAATAAACATCATATAAAAAATATATGTCCCGCAATTTTATACCACATTATATTATCCCCCGTTATCCCTCTACAAAGTGATCCACATTAATATTGGGCTTTTATTAGTGCACTGATTCATTCATGAGAATATTAGGCCAGTCTAAGGATCAAATATCAGACAGAGTTGGTCCTTACCTAATTAGATTAATATTGTGCTCACCCCTGTAACACTAATCTAATTAGAGCTATAACGCATTCCACTAAAGAATTATAACTGATTCACCGTTTTATCCCGATTACGTAGTTGGGCTGGTATTTTGCTTAGAGCGATCCATGTGTTTAAGAATCCTGATATCCGTTAATTAATTAGAGCTCATCTGACTGCCCATAATTAATTAACCTCTTATACTTCCTTAGATAGTATCTGCTCAACCTTATTATTATACCTGAACTTAATCAACATGCAGGGTTTGGTATAATAAACATTGTGAGCTCCCTAAGGGGATAGGGGATATCTCAACCTATACGGACACGTTTCTCGATATAACTAACTAGACACCATACATCCCTCCATGTTACCCAAGATACAAGGACTTAAGGTGCCGTACACAAGGCCCGTACCGAGTAAGTTAAAGTAACAATGAAGAACACGTATATGCCTAATAGCTTATCAGGATTAAGATCAAGCTACTAAGACCCGAGATCTCTTAGCTCTTCACCTACAAAATAGGGTCAGTCTAGAAGAACAATATCTCACTGTGATCCTATCAATAAGTTCCTAGTGTACCAGCATAACAAGTGATTGAGACCCATCACTACTGTTAGTGTTGCAGTCTAAACTGATAACTTTGCCCGAAGTTATCTCGACTGTGATAATATTTATATCTCGAGTTGCCGTTAATCGTGATCTTCTCCAGTATCCACTGACACGTTAACACTCTCATGTGATAATGGACTTATTCATTCTCAACTATAAACTTTCAGACATGTGATTGTAAACAGTGGAATAAACATTGTATACACTAAAACTCTAGTTTTGTTTTATGTATACAAAATCCCAACAATCTCTCACTTATACTAAAGTAAAACCTTTTAGTATACCATGCGTCTACAATGAAGAAACAAAACCATATAGCTATCCACTATTACAATCTTCTCCCACTTATACTCAAAGATTTTACTGTGGGAGGTTCTCCAAGCCTATGCCAGCTACGTGCTTTAGAAAGCTCTTGGCAGGTAAACTCTTGGTGAAAGGATCTTCTATATTATCTTCGGTTGCTATCTTCACAACTGCCACATTGCCTCGTTTGGTTATGGATCTAACCAGGTGGTACTTAACCTTTATGTGTTTACTGGCTCGATGGATCCGTAGGTCTTTGCAGTTTGCCACTGCATTAGAGTTGTCACAGTAAACTGTGATCGTCTTTGGCAAACTAGGGATCACTGTCAGTTCACTTAGGAACATCTTGAGCCATACAGCTTCCTTTGCGGCTTCACCAGCTGCCACATATTCAGGTTCCATGGTGGAGTCTGCAATGCATTTCTGCTTCTTACTCCGCCAAGATATGACTCCACCTCCTAAGGTGAACACATAGCCCGAGGTCAACTTCCTCTTATCACAGTCAGCCTGGTAATCCGAGTCCGAATACCCAATAGGGATAAAGTCATTTGAATAGTATCGCAGCACAAAATCGCGTGTACGCCTCACATATTTGAGTATATGCTCGACTGCGATCCAATGACCTTGTTTGGGATCGGACTGATATCTCGAGACCATGCCTGCGGCATAACAAATATCTAGCCTGGTGCACATCATGGCATACATCATACATCATGGAATGTACTTCATCTCCTCTATCTCCTTTGGTGTGTTTGGAGACATCTCTTTTGATAGAGATACTCCAGTTCTGAAGGGTAGTTCTCCCTTTTTAGAGTTCTGCATGCTAAACCTTGCCAAAGCAGTGTCTATGTAGGATGCCTAAGACAGACTCAACATTCTCTTCTTGCGATCATGGATAACCTTGATCCCTAGAATGTAGGCAGCATCTCCCCAAGTGCTTCATCTTGAACTGTTCGGATAACCATCCCTTTACGCCTGATAATACATTCAAATTGTCGCCAATAAGACGTATATCATCTATGTAAAGCACAAGAAAGACCACACTGCCATCCTTGCAAAGACGATAAACGCAATTGTCCGTTACATATTGTTCAAAACCATAGATTTTAACAGTGTCATCGAAACGAATGTTCCATTGTCTGGAAGCTAGCTTAAAACCGTACAAAGACTTCTTAAGCTTCTAAACAAGGTGCTCTTCACCTGGTTGCACAAATCCTTCATGTTGCCGCATATAGATGTATTTACCTTCTTCAAGGTAGCCGTTTAGGAATGTGGTTTTAACATCCATTTGTCAAACCTCAAGGTCCATATGTGCCATCATGGCCACATGTGAGAAAGTATCATCATAATCGATATTTTCTTGCTGTGTAAACTTTTTGCTACAAGTCGTGCCTTAAATGCAACGACCTTTCCATCCACTCCACGCTTCCGCTTGTACACCCACTTACTGCCTATGGGTTTGACTCCAATAGGCAGTTCAATAAGATCATACACGTCCATTTTTTCTTTGTTCGGACTTGTCCTTCATCCCTGAGCTCTTCAAGAACAATCTCACTACGAGTCCTATGCTCACTCATATAGTCTTCTTCTTAGAATCTTATGCTACTAACAATTTTCTGATCATTAGGACTATAGAAGAGACCATCCTTAGTTCCCTTAGGATACACTATGAACAGTCTAACCTCGGTCTTAGATCCCAACCCGTCTACACCTTTGTCTAGGACATGTGCAGGCGAACCCAATTCCCTAATATGAGATAGATTCAGCTTGCGCCCTGTCCATAATTCATATAGAGTCTTCGAAACTGATTTCGATGGAACTAAATTAAGGATGTATGTGGTTATTTCAAGAGCAAATCCCCAAAATGAAATGGGTAAAGACCCGTAACTCAACATCGAATGAACATCTCAAGCAGAGTTATGTTTCTTCTTTCTGAGACACCGTTCTATTGGGGTATACCAGGTGTAGTCAATTGGGAAGTAATTCTCTTTTCCGACAAATATCCCAAGAACTCATTACTGAGATATTCGCCACCGCGATCAGATCGCAATGTCTTGATACATTTACCATGTCGCCTTTCGACTTCTGCCTGATATGTCTTGAATTTCTCGAAATACTCAGGCTTGCGATGCAACAAGTATATGTACCCATATCTCGAGTAATCGTCAATGAAAGTGACAAAGTACTCGAAACCTCCACGAGTTTGAATGGACATAGGTCCACACAAGTCATAATGAACTAGTTCTAACACATCATTAGCCCTATACCCCTTGGCCTTAAAAGGCCGTGTCACCATCTTTCCTTCCAAACACGATTCGCAGACTGGGAAGGATTCAACTTCCAGTAAAAGAAGTGTTCCCTCTTTAACCAATCTTTGGATCCTATTCAGATTGATATGACCCAATCTTAGGTGCCAAAGATATGTTTGGTTCGAAGAAGAAGCCTTTCTCTTCTTATAGTTTGTCAATAATGATGATAAGGAATGGAAGTTTCATGTGTAGCAGAGATAATATAGAGAGAGTTAACCATAGTGCATAACAAATAACATTATTGTCTTTCTCGATGGTCATACGACCACCAAATAAAATGTTATAGCCATCAACATGAAGTCTCAAAACTGAAATCAAATTTCTACGAAACTCAGGCACATACATAACATCTCTCATAACTACCCTACCACTAAGAAAAGAAAGTACAACGTCTCCAACTGCAACAACTGCAACCCGCGATGTATTGCCCATGGAGACAGTGATCTCGCATTCACTTACTGCTCTTAGTTGCACCAATGTCTACTACCCATGAATGAGTATAACTAGCCACTAAATATATTTCTATCACTAGAGCTGAAAGCGTACCTTCCACTTTCATCGGACAATCCACCTTTCGATGCCCTTTCTGTTTGCACTTATAGCATTTTCCCTTAAGCTTCTTCCCTTGCCTCTCCGAACTCCCACTCATTTCGACATCTACCTTTCGCTTTAGGCCCTTCTACCTTCATCATCGAAGGATAATGAATCAGATGCCTTTGGCAAAACCGGAATGTCCATAGGCACTAAACTCGAATCTTCCTCCAGAAGATCATCATCCTCAAGAAGGTCCTCAAGATTCTGTAGGATGTCTGAGACTCTGATTACTCATTTACAGTAATCGTCCAGACCGGGCATTATAGTTGCAGCTACTAATGACTTCGCAAAGTCATTTACTGCATGCCACTTCCTGTGAAACTCTCTCTCTTCTTGAGAAGCACTTGCTTCGAGAGTGGACGGTGTAGGGGTGTTAAGCACAAAGTCGTATTCTAGTGAAACTAGAACATTGGTAAGGTTTTGTTTCCATTGAAGGAAGCTAGATCTCGTGAGAGGATTTGAAATGAGTTTGTAAATAAGAGTAGCAGTAGACATATCTGAAAATTATAAACAAGTAGACAATTAAGTACTTGGTGAAAAGAATAATTTTATGTCAACAATGTTACAACCCCTTAATAAAAGTACCATTGACTAACAAACGAGTAGCCCAATAATTTCACAAAAAGGCCACATTTATGTGGACGTCTACTTATGAAACCCTCGACCCAGACACGACGGTCACTTTATTTCCTTTCCATCACACGGATCTTTGTGACACAAGGAAATAATAACCCATTTCTCTCTGGACCCTCCTATACTAAGAAGTGACCTCATTGGGAGGATTCATCAATAAGCAGCTAAGCTTGACCATATTATTAATCCAACTGAGTTTGTTAAGCGGATTAGTGCAATTACGCGAATGGCACCGCTTGCAAAACACCCTCTTGGCCTGTCTCACTAGATAATTCCACTAAGGCCTCGAGTGCAGTCCATACGAGTAAGCCACATTCTTGTGGATGTTTACAACATAACTCCCACTCGCCTAAGGAATTATAAAGTTGTTGAGAGATTTTACTGACGTTTATCTTGTAGAAAAGTAGAATCAATGCAAGCCATATTCTTGTGGATGTTTACGTGAACCTATCCCCTCTCAACGTCTAAAACCAAATATGGAGGTCTCAATTAATTTTAAGAAATTAATTGTTGTTATGCTTAGACGTTTTGTTTCAAAGGGTTTGTTACGATATTAAAGCATGTAGACACTGAAGTCCTATCGCATGATTTCTAAGCGCATTTAATAAAATATGCTCACTTGAAATCGTAAAACTTGTATGCTTTCGACGCTCTATGCATATTAATTTCTACTACGCAACTAATAAAAGCAAGTATAACATACAATTCATGCTTTTCATCCCATTGCATAATTTAAAACATCCATAGCATGCTTAATAATTAAATACTATAAATAGCTGCCAACCAGGAGCTAAAACCCTATCTATTACATTCAATCATAAATCCGGAACATTCTCCGATTTTCATTCTAAATATGGAAAGGTCCATTCTTCGTCTTCAAGTCCGCTTTCTAAAATTGGCATGGTGGTTGGATAAAATCAAGTATATCCACGATGAGATCAAATCTCCTAAAGATAGAATTAAATCTTTTTAGATATGATCAAATATGATGGATAAGATTAAATCTTATCCGATAAGATCATATCTTCCAAAAGATAGAAATAAATCTTTAGAGATATCAAAGATCTCGTACCGACTTGCCGAGCAAGTCGGCATTACCACCATCACCATTAATGCCTCCGAGTGCCCGACAGTGGCATGCCAACCACCACTGCCTCCACTGACCTCGGCTCACTTCCGGTACCACAGGTCGGTGCCGGACCACCTGCTGCAACCGCTGGACTCGCCGGCTGAGTCCACCGACGCGTGCGCGCAATGCGCCGTTGCCGACGGCCCCGTTTTTTGCCTCGATCTTCTCCTTCCTTTGTCTCGAAATCCAGCGTAATATTTACAATAGAATTCGAATAATACAAACAAAAAAATTACAAGAAAATAGATCGATAAAACAAAAATGATAAAACCGAGAACAAAACAACGTATATTGTTCCCGGACAACAACATGCATACATTATGGCATAAATCGACTCTCAATGCATGAATCATGTAGATCGATTATCACAGAGCCAATTCACTGAACTGATGGCTCTGATACCAATTGTTGGAAATGCTAATCGAAGGCGATCCGATTATGCCCTCGGATCTGAATTAGTTGTGATAATTAATACATTTACAACAGATATAAGAATCAAAATATACCTTCAAATGCGCCGATGGAAAAGGACTACAGGTCTAGCCTTCTAAACTATAATCTCACTTCTCGAACCCAGCGGCTGAGTGGTCTCCGATATGGATTTAGAATCTCAGATCTTGCACTTGGTGAAGAAGGATCATCCTTCTTCTTCTCATATGTAGCTACCGCTCTCTCCTCTATTCTCTTGATAAATAATAATCAAGTTAATTAAGGTTTTGTGAAGTATTTATAGTGCACAAGACTTGCCCTAGTGGGCCAGAAGAGAGATATGCGGCCACTTAAGCCCAATAAGCTTAAGTGGCGCCTCACTTATAGCTAAGTGCTATAAGCAGCGCCCCATAGGGGCCCAATAAGAGCTATTGGGGTCTTATTAGTGAATTTATCCATTCATGAGAATATTGGGCCAGTCTAGGGACCAAATATCAGACAGAGTTGGGTCTTACCTAATTAGATTATTATTGTGCTCACCCCTGTAGCACTAATCTAATTAGAGCTATAACGCATTCCACTAAAGAATTATAACTGATTCACCGCTTTGTCCCGATTACATAGTTGGGCTGGTATTTTGCTTAGAGCGATTCACGTGTTTAAGAATCCTATTATCCGTTAATTAATTAGAGCTCATCTGACTGCTCATAATTAATTAACCTCTTATACTTCCTTAGGTAGATCCGCTCAACCTTATTATTATACCTGAACTTAATCAACCTGCAGGGTTTGGTATAATAAACATTGTGAGCTCCCTAAGGGGATAAGTGATATCTCAACCTATACGGACATGTTTCTCTATACAACTAACTAGACACCATACATGTCTCCATGTTACCCAAGATATAAGGACTTAAGGTGCCGTACACAAGGCTCGTACCGAGTAAGTCAAAGTAACAGTGAAGAACACGTATATGCCTAATAGCTTATCGAGATTAAGATCAAGCTACTAAAACTCGAGATCTCTTAGCTCTTCACCTACAAAATAGTGTCAGTCTAGAAGAGCAATATCTCACTGTGATCCTATCAATACGTTCCTAGTGTACCAGCATAACAAGTGATTAAGACCCATCACTACTGTCAGTGCTGCAGTCTAAATAGATAACTTTGCCTGAAATTATCTCGACTGTGATAATATTTATATCTCATGAGTTACCATTAATCATGATCTCCTCCAGTATCCCTTGACATGTTATCACTCTCATGAGATAATGGACTTATTCATTTTCAACTCTAAACTTTCAGACAGGTGATTGTAAGCAGTGGAATAAATATTGCATACACTAAAACTCTGGTTTTGTTTTATGTATACAAAATCTCAACATAATGCGATATAAAAAGTAAACGTAGCTTAATAAGATATTTTTAGTAATCGTGCCCAAAAGCTATGAGTAGAATCGAACCCGAAGAAGAGAATATTATGTAGGGCCAAATTATGATTTGTGGCCTTACCTTTGAAGAAATCTGCAAAAATAGTCTGACCTTTGCTTTTCTCTTAAAAAACCCTGAACTTTAAAAACATTTGCAAAAATGGCCTTTTCTCATTTATTCTTCCAATTTTTTGAGAAGCATTTCATCGAATACCTGTTCTGCATCTCTGTATCTTCATATGTCTCTAAAAGAATCTAGCAGCCATGGATAAAGGGAATGAACCGTTATGTCTTCGTTGTTTATCGCTAAATTTTCGCCACCTTCACCTCAGCTCCTTTCGCTTTCTTCCTCAACAGGTTCTTTTTTTTTATTTTTTTAAATTTATTATGTTTAATTAATAAATAAAAATTCATATTAATGCTATTGTTTTGGTTTAGGAAGAACGCCGACCATCCTCTGCCATACACCTTAATCCTCAAGATTTTCTTAATTTCCTTCTTCGGGTATACTTTATTTTGAACTTATTTATTTAATTAATCGATTTATTATATACACGATTTAGAACTTAATTAATTAATTAATTAACTAATATAATTTTCAGAGTGAGTTCGAATCTCTACTCGTATTCAATAAACTACGTATCTGCAACTTTTGCTTCGGCCAGCGTCAACACAATTCCTGCCATCACCTTTCTAATCGCGGTCATTTTTAGGTAATTTAATCACATTCTTTAATTCTAATTCTAATTAATTAGTAATAATAATAATTAATCTCCAATTAATTAATTAATTTAAATATTATAAATGGTACTCTCGGAATTGAAAGGTTCTCGTTGAGGGATTTTGGCGGGATCGTGAAATTTGTTGGCGCGGGCGTGAGTCTGTGTGGGGCCATGGTGTTCGATGCATATGAAGATACAGAAATGCACAACAGGTGTTCGATGAAATGCTTCTCAAAAAATTTGAAGAATAAAAGAGAAAATGTCATTTTTGCAAATATTTTTAAAGTTCAGGGTTTTTTAAGAGAAAAGTAAAAATCATACCATTTTTGCAAATTTGTTCAAAAGTCAAGCTACAAATCATAATTTGGCCTATTATGTAGTATTGGATGATTTTGTGTATTCACAGTGGCAGAGAGGGGTGCTGGAGGGAGCACCAGCACCCTCTACCAAAAAAATGTACAATATTTTTATATTAAAAAAATTAATTTTAGATTTTATTTAGTTTAACACTCTTATTTGTATATAAAGATTTTGATTTTAGCACTCTTCAATCTAAATTTCTAGCTCCGCTGCTACATACTACATATACTCGTAGAATATATAGGTGCGTGTGTTTGTAAATTGCATGGAGAGAGAGAGATGGTTAAGTTTGAAAGTACTTGGGTTGGAATGGAATTGAGGGAGAGAGGAGAGAAGACAGATATTTGGATGTGAGATGGGTGAGTTGAGTGGTGACTACGAAGTGAAGTGAAGGTCCTTAATTGGAATTTCTGACCAAAAGGGGAAACTGGATTCGCCTAGAGTACTTTACTGCCACCCCTTCTACATTTATGTAAGAATACCCATTTCCTCTTTGTCAGATGTTTCTCCCTATTTTTTTTCCCTTTTATATTCCTTTTTCTTTTCTAAATTAATTAATTATTTATTTTTCTCTTCAATTCAATTCTTCCTCCTAATTCCTATTTTATTTATTTATTTATATATCCAAATCTCACGTGATGCTCTGCCACACGCACCAGCTGTGTTATTAGCTGTCATTTTGACCGTTGACTCGTGTCACTTTCCTTTGTCTTTCTGTGTTTTTTCAGTGTTTGTTCTTTTTCTTTTTCATTTTTCTTTTTTTTTTTTACTATAGCAACGACGCTCCATTTCATAATTATTGAATAATGATGAGTCAGGTATTTCAAGATAGCTTGGATATACTCCCTTCATCCCTGCCAATTAGGCTACGTTTCCTTTTTTGCCCGTCTCATATATTAGTCTACATTTTTAAAATGATAAAAAATTTGTAGTTATAATTAACTCTCTCTTTTTAGAATTAACTACAACCACATATTTTATATTGCATTGGCTATTATGTCAAAAGCAAAGTAGACTAATACTACCTTCATCTCACTAAGGTAGTCCCATTTGATAATGGCACAAGAACCAAGGAAAATGGGATATGTGGATATAATTGATTCTGAGGAGAGAGAATTAATTGTAGCCAAGTATTCTTTGCCATTTTAGGAAATGAGACTAATAAGTGAGACGGACCAAAACGGCAAATGGGACTAAGTCAATGAGATGGAGGTAGTATATGGGATGGAAGTAGTACTATTATAGTTGCATGCAATTTCATCTCTATTTAAATTTAAATATTAAATACAATCAATTAACTAGTACATGTATATTTATGACTTAAATAAGAAATTTGTGTATATAATAATAGTACCAAAATAATAACAATTCCGTACGCATTAGATCAGCCAGGAATTTTTGATAATTCCACAAATTACTATTAAAAGTAAGTATGGATATAAGATTACAGATTAATGTGTATTGGAAAGAAAATTTTTAAAAAGAAAAAAACCTCTTTTATTTAGAATGTAATTTTTATCATATCTTTCGTAACATTACATATATCTTTGATATCCAAAATATGATATTCGCCTTATATTTTCAATTACTTGATATATTAAAATAAAATTTCTTAGCAATAAGCCACTGCAATTCCAAAACAATGATGTTGACAACTTACTAGATTGATCAACTTGAAATTCGATTCAAATTCTCTATTGCATCTCCTATTTTAGTGTTAAAAATATTTCCTAAATCAGTATTTTTGTTTATGGGATTCTTTAACTATTGTTGTTTTAAAAATTATTTTAACCACTCGACGAACATCCGACAATACATATAAAAGATACAATACCAAAAAATGCATAATAAAATGAGATGCAAAGTGATGGCAATGGTAAAAATAGATGATCAAATTCTAGTAGATTAGGAGATGGAACTCTAGAACAAACTACATTTAATAAAAACTTAAAAACAGCTAGTGATAAAACCTTAATTTTTTTTTTCCAACTTGACTATTACAATGAGATTAATACAACATGAACACCAACCTCATCAACAAGAAAGAAGTCTTCCCTTTTCCAAAATTTGCCACCACTCTACCAAACCCAAACTAATCAACAAACAACCATTCTTGCCACTTTCAATCCTCATGATCCTACACATTCAAACAAACAAACAAACACTTCAAGTAAATAAAATAAAATAAAATGTGAAGTTATGAGATAAAAATAATAATAAATTAAAAGTTGAATGAACCTGAGAATTCTTGTTGCATTCATCATGATGAAAAGAAGACCTTTTCTCAGAGGGATTCTTGTCAGAGGATGATTTCTTGGAGCCAATGTGAGACTTTCTAAGGCCAAGAAATCCCTTCCACCTAGTGGGATTCTTGGGGGGCCTCAATGCAAAGCTCTCAACTCCTCCTCCTCCTCCTTCTTCATTATTATTCTGCAGTTCATCACGAAGCGTCGTCGTTTTCTGGCTGCTGCTGCTGCTGCACCCTTCTTTCAAAGGGAGAAGCCTCCCTTTGAAGAAGAGCTCGTCGGCGGGCATCATCGAGTAGTTACTCACCGAGAACTCGAAATCGGAGGACACGGGCGCGTCCCTGTAGGCAGCGGCCGCAGCCCTATTGTTCTGAGAGTGGGTATGAGAACGAGACGAGGACTCGACGAAGTCGTTGGAGAAGGAGATTCTAGGGCTCATGGGAGGAGCCTTGTGGTGGTCTTGATTTTGGTTGTACATTTTTTTCTAAACATGCCATGGAGCACTCACTGCTGCCACCAACATATGGTGTGAATTTCTCATGCCCAAAAAAAAAAAAAAAAAAAAAAAAGAAATTAACTGAAATTCTCTCTCTCTCTCTAAAATAAATTCCACAAGGGGAAGGGACCCTCCAGCACTGTTGCAGTGCAGCAGTAGATGTCTTGTATTTATATCAGATGAGGGGGGGACCTTTTCATGTACAATTTTCTTTAATTTCTATTCAACATATCTCATACATTGTAAAATTTAGCTATCTGTGAATCCATTCCCCTCCAAAGAGAATTACTCTTGTTTTGTTTAAGTATTAACACTAGTTCTTTAATTGGGCTAGAAACGGTTAAGCATTTGTTTAATTTTTTAATTTATTATAATACTCGTATTCGGTATGTTTGTATATTTTATAGTATATTTTCAGAGTTTGAGAAGGCTGGATTGATTAATTTTATCCGGCTTAATCACATATTTACTTTGTAGAATTAAAAATAAAGTATATCCCAAGAGTCGATATTAGCCTGCATTATAGTATCTTTTAATTTGGTACTAATCACATGATATGAATCTCACCAACACACACGGAATTAGAATAATCCTATCACATCGTATATTTTATCCGATCACATGGGATTAGTCTTCTTCCTCAAAGTAAACGCTCTGTTGTTATATTTTGATATTGCATCTTCTATTACATCATTCTTTTATTACATCGTCGGATACTTATCACACGACTCACGTGTTAAAAATATTTTCTAACTACTACTAGTATTTTTATTTCTAAACCCCCATCAATAATTATTACGAAATTTAGATAATATATTTAACATATGACAACCTCGTGACAATGTCATAAAAAATTGTAACATCAAAATGAAATAAAACAAATACAACGCCGTAAAATATGACCACGATAGGAAAACACATTTTCCGATAAAGGCATCATAGAGATGATACGATAATAATGACACCTCCGCAAATATAGATAACCTAATTTTAGCTAATTGAAATCTAGGATACTTAATATATATATATATATATTATATAAGTCGTGTAATTCTTTTTTCTTTTAATCTGATTAAGTCGTGTAATTCAATTCTCAAAGTTGATAAACTACTTCACATATAATCTCTTGTAAATGCATACTCTATGTTTGTAGAAAATACATGAATTCGTAGATACATTCATTTGTAGGTTCATCTAATTTCGTTCATAAGGGCAAAACTTATTTTAATTTACTTTATCCAACAATGTTATTGTTTCCGCAGAGGTATTTTGGAATATATAAAAGAGAGTCAAGTGGGAATTTTGACTAGTACAAGATGGGAAGGATAGAATAGGGTTATGAAGATGTGATGTGATGTGTTTTGTCTATACATGGTAATTTGTCGTGGAGTGTAAGAATCTCAAGACCATATCATGGGATAATTTGTGGGAATGAAGCCAATTTGTCACTTGCCACAGTCTTAGTGCTTTGTGTGGGACGTTTTGTGCATCTTTTGGTTTCCATGACAATATGGAGTCCAAACTAAAAAACATTCTTAGAAGAGTACTACTCTTTTGGTTATTATTTTCCCACACTCATTCTACCTACAAAATATTCCTCATTGACCAAGAAAATCTTACTATCCTAGCGATTGATTGATATTTGATTGAGCTTTTAGAGAAAACTGTTTAGGAAGAAGCTTTGGTTAAGATATATTCAAAATTTAACACAGGTCGGTCTGACATTGGGCGGGCTTGGACTGGCGCTTTATATGTCCGACCCAACCCGAACACATTGAAGCCATTATTGTGTACTAAAACTAGTGCTGCTAGATGGATTGCCATTATATGCAACCCGGCCCGACCCGACCTGATTTCTATCGTGGCCCCAATGGGCTTGGACCGGACCAAGCCTATTTGACGGTTCTGTCTGTACATGTATTGATAAGAAATATGGATGAGAATATAGTTGCTTACATTGAGATATTTTTTGTTTTTTTTACCGTGCTATCTCTTAATTCATATTTAATTATTGGAAAATATTAGTATTAGAATATTTTGTCAAATGGGAACTCATTGAAGTTGTTATGAACTTTCCAGCCCCATTTTGTTTTGATCAATTTGATTCAAAAATCTTCTATGGTCCAACTGAAAAGATTATGTTCATCAAGTAACTTAGAGCATCTCCAGCCGAGAGCCTATTTTAGGGGCTCTCGGCCACTTTCCAGTGAGAAGGGGCTCTCCCCCGATTTCATCTCCAGTCGAGAGCCCCTCTCCTAGGCTCTCTCTATTTTAATACTACCTACATCCCATTATATTAGACCACTTTCACTTTATTGACTTTTCCGGCATGCGTTTCTACCGAAATCTAGTACGAGTTTTAGAATATAATTTTGAAGTGTTCTTTTTTTTACGGGATACTATAAGTGTCAAAGTATCCCGTAAAAAAAAGAATACTTCAAAATTATATTCTAAAACTCGTACTAGGTTTCGGTGGAAACGCATGCCGGAAAAATCAATAAAGTGAAAGTGGCCTAATATAGTGGGATGGAGGTAGTATATTATTTTTAATTTGTTATTTATTCGATTTTCGATATGTTTTTTAATTCGTTTTTCATTTTGTTTTTCGTTCGATTTTATTTATTTAATTAATTTTATTTTCAATTAAAAAAGTAACAAAATTTTTGGATTTTTTTTTATTAAATTGAAACAAACATTTGGTGTTTTGTGGACTCGGTGGCTTTTTCCTTCTTTTCTTCTTCTTCTTCTTCTTCTTCTTCTTCTTCTTCTTCTTCTTCTTCTTCTTCTTCTTCTTCTTCTTCGCTTCTTTATATTTTCGAGCAATTTCGGCATTCTTCCTGATGTGTTGGTACATCGCATCGAGTTCGCCGGAGGATGAGGAGGAATCGGATAAAATTTCGGAAGAACTTGACATATTGATGGAGTGAAATTGTAGAAAATAGGGATTTTTTGAGATAGATTTGTGTGATAATTGTGTAGAAATTGTGTATAAATGGTATAGAAATTGTGTATGTGAGTGTGAGAATTTATAGGGAGGAAGGAGTAGCAGTTTCTTTCCAACGGCTATTGCAGAATTTTTAATTTTTTTTTATTCCTAAAATTCAATTTTTAAAATAAAAATAAAAAAATTAAGCTGGTTGACGTCATTATGACATCAGCACAGCCAGGGGCGTGGGGCGCGAGCCGCGCTCTCATCCGTGGGGCGGGCTCGCCGGAGGAGAGGCTCGACAACGCGACCTGGGCTCACGCCCTAGGCTCCCGAGCGGGCTTGAGCCCCTCCTCACCGGTACGCCGGAGATGCTCTTATATGTCAGTTAACTCTCGGCTCTTATATGTCAGTTTAACTCATTTGTTAGAACCTAAGTCTTATTTTTTAGTTTACAGATGAAAGTGATGAAGCTCAGATGAACCACTTGAGGACTGAATACTTTATCAAGTCAAATCACTCACGAGAGGCATATATGATATTTTTGAAAGAACATTAGAGTTTGCATTGAATTGTAGAATAAAAGACGTGATGTTGAAAACGTGAAAAATACTAATTCCATCTCATTTATTTAGACATCTTTACTTTTTGACTTTTTGGGCACGCATTTTTACTGAAACTTAGTGGGTTTTAAAATATAATTTTAAAATATTTTTTGTTACGAAATACTATGACACTCATAGTATCTCATAATCATAGTATCTCGTAAAAGAAATAATATTTCAAAATTATGTTTTAAAACTCATAATAAGTTTCGGTAGAAATGCGTGATCAAAAAGTCAAAAAGTAAAGAGGTCTAAATAAATGGGATGTAGTAGTAGTTATTAATTTTACACTGCATGAAATGACTTGATCTATCTTTTGTGCTCAACCAATAACAGTCTAGTATTCTATGCACTTTGGCTAATTTTCAGATCGAGCTATCATTATTTTCAATTTAATATATATATATATATATATATATATATATATATATATACTTTAATTTGTATTATTTGCTAAATTCTTATAAATTTGCCTAATTAATTAATACTTTAATTTAATTAATATATATCTTTGATTAATTTATAAAATTTCAATTCATAACAATCGACAATGTGCAAGTTTTTAAATTAATAATTTTATACATATCTTAAAAAATATTATACTTACTAACCATCTAGAAGAACGTAGTCTAAAAGCTTTTAAGCTCTACCAAATCGTATCTATATATATATATATATATACTTTAATTTGTATTATTTGCTAAATTCTTATAAATTTGCCTAATTAATCAATACTTTAATTTAATTAATATATATCTTTAATTTGAAATATATCTTTAATTATTAAATAGTAATATATATCTTTGATTAATTCATAGAATTTCAATTCATAACAATCGACAATGTGCAAGTATTTAAATTAATAATTTTATACATATCTTAAAAAAATATTATACTTACTAACCATCTAGAACAACGCAGTCTAAAAGCTTTTAAGATCTACCAAATCGTATAATTATTAATAATTTAAAAATATTTTACAAGAAAGATTCCTTATCAATCGATATATAATTATGTAAGCAAGATAAAAAAAATTAAAAGACATTAATAATAACAATAATAATAATAGAAAAAACGAAATAAAATTTGTAAAAAAAAAAATCAAAATTTGTAGGAGACATTAATTAAAAGACATTATTTAATTACAATCCTTCTAAACTTCTTTGTCATTATATTATAATAATAATAATAATAATAATAATAATAATAATAATAATAATAATAATAATAATAATAATAATAATAATAATAATAATAATAATAATAATAATAATAATAATAATAATAATAATAGAAAAAAACAAATCAAAATTAGTAGAAGGAACAAATTAAGACACTGTTATGAGATTAAATAATAAAAAAAAGATGAACAAAAGAAAAGGCACAAAAGACACTATTATGAGATTAAATAATAATAATAAAAAAGATGAACAAAAGAAAAGGCACAAAAGACACTATTATACAACATATGCAGGCACACCGTGAGGGCACGAGTCAAAACTAATCGGAGACTGAATGTAATGATATCTCAGTAACACAAAGAAATGAAACCTCAAAAAATTTAGAGCAATGATCCGACTGAATTCGCCAAAACTCAAAACATAAACTATAAACAAAAGCCAAATAAAACTGAATGTATATTTCTCAATTCTAAAAGTTAAATAGATTAAATTTTCATAGTTTTGACAATAGTTTTATTTATCTTCAACTATCCCATATCGATTTTATTTAGAATTAATCAATAGATCCTTATAAATTCGGTGTCTGCTCTTGGATAAGATAAACAAGACATTGCTCAAAATTAATTTTTGGTGAGTGAGATAGAATAAATATGGGAACGTACCATAGAACCCTACATGTCTATGATGCAATTGATGTATCACATCAAACAACGGACCACTTATATTCAAAATAAATATAATTATGTGAAAAAATGTTACCACTTATTGACTTATTTTTCTATTTTATCAAACAACGGACAACTTGACATTTAAAATATGGTATTCATTAAAAAAAAACTCAAATTTGATAGTTCATTATATAAAATGAGGCATGACATTCAATAGTATTTATTATTCATCTCCAATTTTAGTTTAAAGTATAACAATTTATATTTCGGGTATCTAATTGATCAATTTTATTTTTTTGTTACACCGAACAACGGGTATTTAACATTCTAAATGAATATAAGTATTTGAGAACTGATATCCCTACTTTGCTCACAAGCTTTCAGAGCCTCTCACAATAACGACCCAAACAACAAGCACTCTGACATTCCAAACGCCTAGCGTTGATGTGGCAGTGCCACGACAATTATTCCACTTAGGGCATGTTTGGTTAGAGGTGATTAGCTAGATAAAGGTAGATATCTCTCTATTACCAAGCGTTTGGTAGCCCTGATATCAATCATGGAGACCGTAATAATCAGCCGACCCGGTATGTATAACACTGTTGCTCTTTAGAGAACATATCGGGCCATTTAGGTGCGATAAGGTATCTGCATTGAACAGTAAACATGAAAAAAACTAAATCTCCCAAATTGCCCTACACCTTGAGCTCTGGCCCCCATCACTTCGGCCAGCCGCTCTTCCCGCCCCACCACCAGTTCCACCACATCTCCCCCGCCGATGCGGTTGTTCTCGGGCGATGCTCTTCCTCGATTTCGACCGGAGCTCCGGCGACTGCTGCAAGCGTATGATCTAGAATGGGAGTCCGCCGCTCGCTCCAGAGCTAGAAAGCAGGAAACCATCTCTCTCTCTCTTCACTTTCAACTTCTTTCCCTCTCTCTAAAAAATTTCAGTTTTTTCAGCTTCCATTTTCTTGATTTTTAGGTTAGAAAAGAAATGATTTTTCCTATATAATTTTACAGGCTTACACGAATGAGTTAGAGTTGGAACGTAACCCATTTGATGGAAGAGAGAAAACAGCAAGAACATGTATTTTTATCTCTCTAGTTCAGTCTCTCTCTCCTTTCTTAACACCCCAATTAGTGAAGTGCAATGTGTAATTATTTAATTTTAGCAAGGTTATATTTGTAATTCACTACTTTTATCAAGCTCCTAATATGAGTTATCAAACACTTGAAGCGAGATATCTCGATTTCAAATCTTGTTTATCAAACAACAACATAGAATTTTAATCTTGAAGAATCATGATATAATATCTTGATTCTAATCTTATCACACCTAATCTCATCACCTCTACCAAACATAGCCTTAGTGCTTGTTTGGTAGAATTCAGGGGATAAGAAATTTTTTCTTGGAAGAATAGTAAACCATGAAATAAAACCATGATAACACCAACAAATCCTTTTTTGAGCTACTTGTTTGGTAGAGGAGATTAAACCCAAATAGACACCCTAATTTCTGAAACTAATTTTCACTTCAGGGAGGCGGCCGACGGCTGAGAGAGGAGGAGGGGGCGGCGGGCGGCGGCCGAGAGCAAAGGAATGGGCGGCGGCGAGGTGGCCAAGGCGGAGGGTGCGGAGTAGCAGGGGAGAAAGGCTGAGAGCAGAGGAACGGCCAAGGGCGGAGGGTGCGCGAGTGGAGAGGAGGGCGGCGCCGCGAGATGGGAGGAAGGTTCAGAACGTGGCGCGAGGAAGGGAAGACGGTGGCATGAGGAAGAAGACGGTGGCGCGAGGAAGACGGTGGCGCGAGTTGCAGAGGAACGGAATGCGCCGGCGAGGGAAGACGGAGACAGAGAAGATGCAGCTGTCACCTTCTCCGACGGCAAGATGGGTGAGGGAGGAAGGGAGGGAGAGGGTCGATCTGGAGACGGTGAGTGCGGCGGCGTGGTCGCGGCGGCGCAGGCATGAACGGCGGCGGCGTAGCAAAGGGTAATATGGGGGTGAGTCTCCACTGTTGAAGGGGGAAATCTCAAACGGGGGGAGGAGGGGAGAAAATATTTCATGGAAGAACAGTGTTTGCTCCCGGGCCAACCAAAATCTCACGGGCCCAAGGATTTTTATTTCCGGGATACCAAACGTAAGAAATGACCAGGATATTTACTTATATCATGGGTTATCTCCCCTATCAACACACCCTTTAGGGTTTAGTTTTTTAAGTAGGGTTTAATTTTTTTAGTAGGATTTAATTAATTTTGGTATAATTTTTTATTAATTATTTATTTAAACTATTATCATTCTGGGCATATTAAGCATGTTGAACCAAACAACCAGAGAGATATTATATCTCCGATAGATAATCCGATCAAGGGGCAGCTTCATATTTAAAATGAATGTAACTACTCGAACAAATGTTACCCTCAAATGTTTATATCTCTCACGGATATGGGTGAAAAGTGAAAACGGATTGAATACAAAATCCAGTTGGTATTGAATTCGGTACAAAAAATTAATATTCAGGCGGATACAGATTCGGATACGGATAGTTGAATTTGGATACCGGAACAGATTCGGATTACATAGTATCCGACCGTATCCGAAGTTTACCATATTTTATCGGATATTATCCAGATAACAAATCCGGATATCCGGATATTTTAATATATTTTATTTTATATTTTATGTATAATATTATTAATATCTATTTAAAAAAATCATAAAAAAATTAAAATTGTTATGGTCAAGTTTCGAACCCAAGACCTCAAATGTGAGAGGTTGAAAACTTTACCACTTGGTCTACCAAACTTAATTATAAATAATAAGTATTTTATTTTACTTTAGTATTTATAACAATCAAAGCACCCAACATTAATTAGTTTTCTCGATTCTGTTAATGAACTTTTAAATTTTTATATTTTACACTTATTTATATAGATATTCTTATAGTTATACAAATAATATATATAATATTCTATATATATTTACAGTAAATATCAATATGTAACAAAAAAAATTATAATTAAGAATTTCGCATTGCAAAAATTAAATTTAAGATATGATATTGAATTTATATTAAAAAGAAATCTCTTTATAATAACTTGAATGTATTTTTTTTATTTTATAAGTTATGAATTTACTTCTATTTATGTATATAATGTATTTAATTTTATAATTAACACTGAGTATTATTTAAAAACTGGTCCAATCCCTGTTCAACCAGTTGAACCAATTGAACCATGACCCGCAGGCCTCGCCGGGTCGACCCCCGATCAGGGTTTTAACACATTGGTTTTAATCACATCTTGATGATTTTCGTATGAAATATACTATCCGATTATATTAATTTGAATTCGACCTGGATTCGCTCTGTATTCGTCCCGTATCTTTATACCAAATATTCTGAATTTTTATCCGAATCCGACTTTTCCGTATCCGACTCCGAAATCGAGAAAAAAAATATGGTATAGGATACAATATGAGCATATCCGTATCCGATCCGTTTTCGCCCCTACTCACGGATAATCTAAACAACGGGCGGCTTCATATTCAAAATGAATATACCCACTCGACTTGAGAAATACAACACAACAAATGTTATGTCGTATTTTTTTTAAATAAATATAACTACTCAAAAGGTACTTGTTACATAAAAATGCATACAACTGCTAACAAATGTTACCTTTTAATGGTTGAACCAAATAACAAGTAGCTAGGCATCAAAATGAAAATGCCTGAAAAATAATACTATCACTTCTAAATCTAGTTTTCCATCACATGTATGAAGAATGTCTTGAAAAATCAAAATTTGAATACATAGGTCTACTCGAAATTTTTCCTTAATCTAATTTTCTATTACTGTGAAATGGAGGATTTGATATTGCAAATATATAGTGCTAAATGCGAAATATTGTCTCTGGTTTACCTTTTTCTTTTGATATAATTTCATATTAATATTTTTTCCATATCAATCGATTAAAATTATTAGATTCTAATCAACCGGCACTTTCCATAGCAATCGATTAAAATTATTAGATTCTAAGCGATCGATAAGCACACTTCTGCAATTTAATCCAAAAGATATTTTAGATAAATTCTTTTATATTTTCGCTATTTCATATTTGATTTAAGAAAATTTAGAAAAATAAGAAAAAATGAAAAGATTAAACATGCATTCCGTATCTTATTTTTCTATTACAACTACCTGAACAACAAGTATTTGAGGTATAGAATAAGTACAACATCCCAATAAACAAGGGACTAATTGACATACAAACAGAGTACATATATCCAAAAGATACTAACCATTTTAATTCATTGTTTAAAGGATGAATATGACTACCCGAGCAAATGATGCCCACATTAATATATTTTTCAATTAATATGAACAACCGGTGGCTTGACTAACAAAATTTGAATGAATACGATTATCTGAGAAAGTGGTGCCCCCATTAATATATTTTTTCAATTATTGTCAACAACGTGCGACTTCACTTCAAAATTTAAATGAATACGTCAACTTGAGAAAATGTTACACTCATTAATCTATTTTCAATTACTACGAATAATGTCACGACCGCACTTTGCTAATCGATAGCTAAGCTTGATAATTCGTGATTAATGATTAATGTGTGTGAAGGGGGAATATTTCTGGAATTTGACTCATTCTTCTCATAGAAACAAACTTCGAATACTAGATAAATTGACATCGTTAACTGATCAAGGTACGATGCTACTTGTCAAGATTTTGACTTGATTTACAACCATATCGAATAAGGTTTAAAATTTCAGAGTGTACGCAACGGAAATGTGATTATAAATAATGTATGGAGACATGTATTACCAAGAGAATTCAACAACTACTAATTGCTAATTTGACAAAAGCTCCACCGGTCACTCCGCTTCAACCTGCTCAACATGCACATCGAAAATAATGTACAGGGCTGAGTACAAAGTACTCAGTATTGCCCAAAACTGGTTTTATTGTCAGCCATACACAGTGAATCATAGGAGTTTTATCTGAAAAGCCTATGTTCACTAAAATCTTTGTTCTCAAAAGTGACTGCGCAGTCTAAGTTCTTTAGTAATCCACTATATCTGAGTTGTTGTGCCCGATAAGGTGGCCACCTTACTCGGTCACTTGATCGGTCGCCACTCTCAATGACACGATCACTTGTGTACACCAATCCAGGTATAATAGCTCATCATATAAGGATCCGAATTCAATTAAATAAAATTGGTCTTGTGCCAATAACAGATAGACATCATACAAAATCAAAACATTTTATGACATGACAATCTTTAAAAGAGCTATATACATCTAATAAAACATGCTTTGTTTTAGACGAAAGCCCACCTTGTTTGCTTCTCTTAACTGCTACTGAATTTTAACTTCGCCTTGGCTACTGCTCCTTCTTCACTTGACCTTTGATTAAAGGACATAGTAAGATTCTCAGTTCGAACGATAAAAGCTTATCGAAGAATTCTAGCTCTATCTCTCATCATAGATTATTCTTAACTACCGTTTTCACTGCTAAGCTCGAGTTATTAATCCCGTTATATGAACAATTTATGTGGAATATTTCTTAATAATTCAATAGTTGATTTATTGTTAACTCAGAGTTAAATTAATTGAGAAGTTTCTCAATAATTAATTCTAATTGTATAATTGATTAGCTTAATCAAATAAATCTTGATTATTAACTCTTAGTTAATAAACTTATTTCTATAAGTTAACCTTTTAATCGGAAAATAATTCACTCGAGAATTATTAATCTCTTAAATTATTATTTGCGGGTGTAGAATAATTTAATTAGTAGTTCTTGAACCACATAATTAATTTACAGCTGGATTTGTAATTAATTAAATAAATCTGCCCAACTCAAACAATTAATCTCGGCCCACTATTTTGAACAGACCCGGCCCAACTCTTTCTCTCGGCCCACTGAACTGGTCCAGCCCTTAAGCCCGAAACCCGGACCCGCGAACCGGACCCGGATAGACAAAATAATCCCACCCCTTCTCTTCATCCTCGATCGGCAGTCGGCGGCTTGACCGGCGCCGCCGTCGAGTTGTTGCTTTCTCTCTCTCTCTCTAGAATTATTTCCCCAAATTGAATTGTTGGAGAAAGCCCTAAATTTCGCCCCTCCTTCTCCCTGATTATCTTCCGTCGCCGTCGCGTCCGGGCTGCCACCGCTGCACCTCCGTTGTCGTTGCCACCCCCGGTGCAGCCCGTAGCCGCCGCTGTTGGTCAACAGTGGGGTTTCCTCCGCGTGCAGCCACTTCTTCATCGCCTGCCGCAGCGAGCGGAGCTTCAGCAGCATCGCCACGTCATGCCGGTTCTCTTCCGACGCCGCGCCGCGACGATGTTACTGCCTGCTACAGCCACCGCCTGAGCAGAGCCATCTCTGCTCGCCGTTGACAGGGCGGCTCCAGTCTGTGGCGTCCGTCTCACTGTTCTCTCCTTCGCCGGCTGCTGCAGACCCGCCACCCTTTTCTCTTTAAATTTTAGTTTTATTTATCTTGTTGTTGCTTCTGTATTCAATGACTGACCCTCTCTCCTTTTTCTTCCTTTGCAGCTTCCGGCCTTGCGACGACGTGGACGCCGCCGCTGCCCGCTGCTGCTAGTCGTTGCTCCTCTCTCCGTCCAGCTTCTGTGCCGTCGTGGCTTTGAGCCCCGGCGGAGGTTCGATTCGCCTTTCTACTTCGTTTTCTATCTCTGCGGATTCTGTCTCTAGGTTTATTCTTAACAGTATGCTGTTTAGTTGTTATGAATGTTGTTGTAGGAATTAGGGCTTATCTGATTTGGTTTGAATTAAGCTCTCCTTCCCATTTCTGATCATGCTAGCTTGTTAAGGTTTAAGGGCATCCTTTATTCTAATTTGTCTTGAATAAGCATAAACTTTAGGCTTTTGTTTCTTGAATTAAGTTTGAATGCTCTCTTATTCTAGCATGGTGTTCAATTTACTAATTTCAGCCTTGTGCCTTCTAAAACAAAAGCAATATGCTCACTAGACTTAGCAACTCGATGAATAGAATTTGTTTTGAAACCAAAAGTGTACAAGCTATTTGTGTGCTTGTTCTGAAACTGTTTATGAACCTGCTTTATTCAGGTTGTGAGCTACTTAGAGGGTGTTTGGCTAAGCTTATAAGATATTCCACAGCTTATAAGCAACTCTAGTGTGTTTGGCAAATAGATATATACTCCTCCGTCCCCCTTCAATTGTCCAGTTTGACTTATTGACTTTTTGGCACGCATTTCCACCGAGCCGGGAAACGAGTTATAAAATATAATTTTGAAGTATTGTTTCTTTTACGGGATACTATGACACTCATAGTATCCCGTAAAAGAAACAATACTTCAAAATTATATTTTATAACTCGTTTCCCGGCTCGGTGGAAATGCGTGCTAAAAAGTCAATAAGTCAAACTGAACAATTGAAGGGGGACAGAGAGAGTAGCTTATAAGCTGTAAAAATAAGCAAAAATATCTTATAAGCATTAAAAAAAATAAGCTGCTATCCACCAACTTATTTGTGCTTATTTTCGGATATTTTGTGTTTTTCAAGCAATACCCTTTTTATTTTCTGTCAATCTCACTCTTGACTTCCCTCTCGCGAAAACTAGAGTAGGAAATTTCAGTCGCAGTCGACGGCGATCGACGGTCACAATCCACGGCGTTTCGAGAAGAAATTTTCTGGTGGGCTATGGTGGTGGTAGATGCATTGATTTGTGGCTACGCAAGTTTGATTTGAGGCCGTCCAATTTTGAGATTTTCTATAAGTTCCACTCATCTCCCTCCCTCCCTCCCCCTCTCTCTCTCACTCTCTCTCATGTGTCGACTTGTTTGAACTTTGGCGTTTAAAATTTTGGAGGAAAATGGTTATCTGCAAACTATATCATACCATAGCTCGATTTAAGGCTGTAGATGAGAATTAGAACCGTGTATATGATGTTATAGATTCAGCCCTCATCTCTTTAATCTCTTGATTTTTTGGTGTTGGGTCTCGTTCTTTTCAAACTTGTAATTTATGGAAATTTTCTATTCCAAAGGGGATAATTTATGTAGTGTGCATCACCAATTTTGCCAAGAATGAATTTGAGACCAATTCACTGACCTTGAAAATCTAATATCCTTTTGCATTTCCGCCGCTAAAAATCAAAGATATGCTTTTGGAAATTTCGCAATCAAAGTGTGGGTTGATATAGTACTACCTCATCCCATATTTTAGACTCTTTTGCTTTATTGACTTTTCGGCACGCGTTTCCACCGAAACCTAGTACGGGTTTTAAAATATAATTTTGTAGTATCGTTTTTTTACGGGATACAATGACACTCTCATTGTATCCCGTAAAAAAACGATACTACAAAATTATATTTTAAAACCCGTACTAGGTTTCGGTGGAAACGCGTGCTGAAAAAGTCAATAAAGCAAAAGAGTCTAAATATATGGGATGGAGGTAGTAGTATCTAATTGTATTAGACGTCTTGGAATTTTTTTCACGATTCATTAGGCTACAAATATATGTCTTTATTTTTAAAGGGTTGAGAGTGCTTGAGAACTGCCCAAGGCTTTGTATGCTTTGCAAATGAGAGGCCTCTGCTTGTATGATGTGTTCGATCAAAGGTTTCAAAGAAAGTCACCCTCTTTAATTTTTAGAAATTCAGCTTACTTGTTGGTAAGCTGGGAACAAATCATTTAGAATCTAAATGTAAAACTTTTTCCATGTGAAAGCACGTTCTCCTAGCTTTTTATACATATCAAGTTCACTCAAATTGGAGTTCCTATGAATTTATCATGATTTTTCAAAGTTTGTGTCCAGAATTGAAAATCTGCAGAACAGGTTATGTACTTGTTTTGATGTTTGTTTTTGAACCCTTTCCCTTGTTAATTTCGGAACATACCTTGAATGAAAGTTGTTCTATGTTGTCTTACCTTTCCAAAACATCTTGAATCATTTAAATCCATCAAATGACGAATGATCAACATCCGTTCAAAGTTAGACCCTTTAATGTGTGTCACCTATGTTTTTCAGATTTCATATTCCTGAGTCATGTTTTGTGTTGCTTAGCATGTTTAATTGTATGGTTTGCTTCAAGGCCTACTTTTAGATGTATATGATGATGCAAGATGTGAGGTTAGTATTGTTTAAGAGAAATTGATTAATTTGTGTATTTGGAAATTGATTATTTTTTTTCTTTTTTGAAGTTGTGATTTGGAAAGCAAATGTTCCTATTGCTACCATACTTTTTTTTTTCATATATTTATCTTGTGTATTTGCTACAGGTTGTGAAATATGGAGTCTATGGATATTAGTGACATGATAGGTTCTGATGTTACCTTGGAAGAGCCATGAAATGTTTTGAATTGTTCTTCTATTCTTCCAACTATATCTCTTGGTGAAGAGATCATTGAAGATGAACATGAAGTTCAAGACTCGAATTGGTTGGACTTATGTAATGTAATTGCAAAGTGCATCCTTACATATTATGAGAACTATATACATAAGACTCCATGTCGAACATCTGCTCGAACATGTCATATATTCATTGCAGAGATCCTATGAGGAAGTGAAATAAGATGCTATCAAATTTTTCGTTTGACAAAATCAGTATTTTTAGATTTATGTTATGAACTGAACCACAAGTATGATTTGGAGCCTACTAGAGGAATGTCTACACATGAGGAGGTGGGCATCTTTTTGATGACTTGTGTACACAGTGTTGATAATAGGTTGTTGCAAGAAATATTTCAACACTCAGGTGAGACTATCTCAAGACACTTCCACAGGGTCCTCAAGACTGTTGCAAAACTAGCCAAAGATATTATTGCGCCTCATCCCGAGTATAATGAGGGAAAAGGATATCATAAGCCTTAGCACCAACACTATATGCCATTCTTTAAAGTGAATGTTTATTTATTTTATTTTTTTTTGTTAAGTGCACATAGATATAATGTAGCAAAATTCTTAACTGATTCAACACTCTTTGATAATTTCAGGATTGTATCGGTGCTATTGATGGTACACATGCGAAAGCTCGATTACCAGAAAATAAAATCAATATCATATATTGGACGAAAAGGTACGCCACTCAGAACATTCTTGCAGTGGTAGATTTTAATATGTGTTTTACATTTGTGCGGGCTGGGTGGAAAGGATCGGCACATGGTAATAGGATTTTTGGAGAAGCTATTCGTAATCTCAACCTTAACTTTCCTATTCCAAAAGGACACAAATATTATTTGGTTGATGCCGGATATACACATGTCGGGATATATGGGTCCTTATAGGGGTGAGAATTTACGTTATCATCTAGATGATTTTCGTCGTGCTAGGACGAAAGAACAGCGTAAACCAAGAAACTTGAAGGAAAAGTTCAATTACTATCACTCTTCATGTAGAAATTGTGTAGAACGCACTTTTGGAGTATGTAAAGCAAGATGGAATATTTTGGTTGATATGCCGTATTTTCATATTGACACGCAAAGAGAAATTGTGCTAGCAACTATGGTTATCCACAATTATATAAGAAAGAAAAATATTTTGGATAAAGCATTTCAGATAGCAGAGGATGAAAATTATGAGCCACCAACTCAGCTTTTAAGTGGAGCATCTGATGGAGTTTCGACAGTAGAAGATGGGAGTGGGCGCAAGAACAATCATTGGTTAGATGTTCGAGATTCAATTGCTATGGAAATTGCTAATCGAAATTGAGAGAAATGGTTAGGTGTGAAAATTTTGTATTTATAACTTTAAATTGAAAACTTGTGTTATTTTAGATTTCTAAATGAAATGTAATGTCCTGCTCAAAACATGAAATGTAATGTCAATAAGGTTTGCAAATTGCAATTTATATTTATAAAAAGTTCACATCTAACATAAAAGAAAAGAAAAAAAATCACATTAATCATAAAAAGAAAAACGTACACTCTTATTAAGAAAAAGAAAAACATTTAAAAAATATATATATGACAATGTATAATGTGTGGGGTGGGGTGAGGGGCAGTTAAATTGCAATTTAAAAAAAATATGAATAATGTGAAAAAAATTATAATGTGGGAAAAAAAAGTATAATATTATTAATGGGAAAAAAATTAGCAAGAAATTAATGTGAGGATTTAAAAATTAGCAAAAATTCTTTAAAAAAAATAGAAATAAATTTATATGAGGAAATGCGAGATTTAAAAATTTTAAATGTGTGGGGAAGGGGTGGGCATGTCGGTGGGGGAGGTGGTGAAATTGCAATCGAAAAAGATTGTATAATACTCAAATAATGTATGGTCATAAATGGAAAAAAAATAATAATAAAAATAAAAGATGTCTTTTTTGGTCATTTCATAATACATCACTATCTCATAAAAGAGCTTATAAGCTCACTTATCCAAACACTTCCCACAACTTATACGCTACTTAAATTTCACATTCTTATAAGCTCTTTAAACATCTTAAAGCACTTTGAACTTATAAGCATTTTCAAATAAGCTTAGCCAAACACCCTCAATCATACTAGTAGGCTTGTTTTATGAAGTAAATCAGTAACATACTCATTTTCCCAAAATTGTATGTTCTTATTGATTGTTACTTTAAAAGGGAATAAGGCTGGGGTGGTTGGTTGCTGCCTTGGGGAAAAAGGATGGAGTCCTGCTCCTGTTTTCCTTCTCATACTGCTGCTGCTCAGCTCCTTCACCCTCACTTCCTTTTTTTGTTCTCTCTATATTTTTCAGATTTTGGTGAAGTATAAAATGAGGTAGTGCGGTTGATGTAAGAGGGTATATATGCTTGTGGTTATGTATTCTCTCAATATTTTCCTTAGCTCTTCCCTTTATTAAGGCTGATTTAACTCTCCTATTTTGCAGGTCTATGGCTCAAGGTGTAACTATGTTGGTAGCCATTTTGCCGCAGAAGAAAAAGATTTTGTTGCAGGGGAAGAAGATTTGTGTTCCCCTTATGTTTGGCATAAAGCATGTAATCTTTCTGTAGATTTTCCATAATGACATTAGCACACAAATGTTGACTTGTAACATTTGTACTTGAATTCTTTGTAAAGCTGTATTGATTTTGGCCCAATATTGTATGATATATTGAGTGTGAAGTGGGCTTGTCCCAATAATTAATTGCCAATGAACTCGGCCCAATTGAGATTGTAAAAGGGGTCTGGCCCGTTAATATACTACTTCCTCTGTCTCAGAGATATTTACTCATTTCATTATTTTATATATCACTAGCAAATGAAACGTGCGTTGCACGTGTAACCGTTATTTTAGCTTGAGTAAATTTATGTTTTTAATTAATCTGAATTGATAGGTATAATGTGCATAAATTATTTTGTAAGTTTAAGACTAATCTTGAAGAATGTGAAAAATTAAATCTACTATAGAATTGTTATTACTTTGATCAATTATGTGAAAATTATTTCGTTCATTCCTCAAAATCTTAAAATACTTATGTCAACAACAATCAATTGAGAAAGAAACGTTTAAGCATACAACTTCTTCAAATGTAGCACTCAAGTTATGGAAAGATTTGCACAAAATAATTGATAGATTGTTTATTGTTTCCTCCTTTATATAAAACATGATAACCGTAATATTGTGTTTGTTATAGCAACCATCTTTCTTTAATTTAAGTCAACTCTCTCTCAAATTACACCAACTAAATTTATTTTCTAGAAAAAATATCTAGTTATGGTCTTTTCTTTTTTTTAAATGTTAATCTATAACTACTTTCTTGTAATATGAAATTAGAATATATTATAATTTGCGAAAACTTATCTCAAATTTTACCACGAATGAACTTTGGTAATCAATTTGCTTATTATGATATTTTTAAACCTTGATTATTTAATTTCACAAATACAAATGAATTCGCTATTACGATATTTTTTTTTACCTTAATTATTGAATTTCACAAATCCAATTCATAATACTGGTCATTCAAAATCAGAATTCCAACATCTAATCCATAAAATATACTTAGTTAACTAAAATAACTTAATAATAAATTATGAAACTAAAAATAAATTAAATTGAAATGAGGCAATCCTAAGAAAAGTATCTATATTTGAGCAACTATATTTTAAATTTTCTTTTTGTTGCTAAAGTAAATTTAATATTGTGGAGAGTTGGGAGTTCTCATAGTTCATATCTATATGTTTATATATACTTACCATCTATGAAAAAAATTAAATCAAACTAAAATAATAAATAAGGTATATATACCATACTTAAATATATATATATATATATATATATATATATATATATATACTATATTTAAATGTATAATATAGTATTACATAATTGTCCTAAAATTTAAAATACTACAAGGATATAATAGAAAATCTACATTAAGTACTTAAGGCTATTTTTATATAAGTAAGTAAATTTAATATTGTGGAGAGTTGGGAGTTTTCATAGTTCATATCTATATGTTTATATATACTTACCATCTATGAAAAAAATTAAATCAAACTAAATAATAAATAAGGTATATATACCATACTTAAATTTACATGTATATATATAGTATATATATACTATATTTAAATGTATAATATAGTATTACATAATTGTCCTAAAATTTAAAATACTACAAGGATATAATAGGAAATCTACATTAAGTACTTAAGGCTCTTTTTATATAAGTACAGATATATTAATAAGAAATAGCTCAATGTCTTTGAGCCGGAGGAAGTACTATATTTCGTGAATGAATAATCGAAACACTAGAATCGATTTAACAAATTAACTTATAACAAGTAACAATTTCATACTTAGTCGAATATCGAAAATCAAGCGTCTATTTGATTAATCGATAATTAACTACTAATTGTTGAGAATTAAGTGGCTACTTGATTCCACTTTAGAATTTATTAGAAATCAAGTGGCTACTCGATTTATTATAGAATCTCTTCTAGATTATTCTATTATACATGAGTGATTTTAAATCACTAATAGCGGATGGTCGTCTCTAATTACCTCTAAAGCAGATAGAAAAATACGGGACGTTATAAATAATGAGAAGCTTGACATTCAAAATTTGAATGAATAAGACTACCCGAGAAAACGATGCCCTCATTAACCCATTTTTCAATTATTGTAAACAACAAGTGACTTGACATTCAAAACATGATGGTGATCAAACACACCAGAATTAACCAAGATAATTAATTCTCTCATATCATTCTTCATCTAGTTTTCATACTCAAGTCCCAAGTATTTAGTAGTTCGCCCGGAGTTCGAGTTTTTAGTACAAGGCCTCGTACTCATAGATAAACCGTTATATCTTGGGGATATTTGTCATTCAACCATGTGTACTGTGCGGGGCAATTTTATCTTACGGAGAGATAGTGCAACTCTCGCCTCGGTTTCTGCATATTCATCGAACATCTGTCCATTTTCTACATCCATAAATAATAGTATCATAATAATAAGTATATAGACTGGAACTGACATGTGATGTAGAATTTAAAAGACTGAAAAGTATACATGTACGTATATATCCTGGGGAGCTTATGAGTGTTGCAAAATTTAAACTGACGTTTAATGTGTATTCAAGTTTCTTTCGAGAAGAATGTCTTCTTATTGTGTGTGAGTTAGTAAAAAACTTATGGAAATTTGGAGAGAACTCACATGAAATAGTAAGGTGGGGGTAATCCTATCCTTTTACCTTCCTTACGGGCAATTCTGTCGTCTATTTGAAGGATACAACATTTAATAATGTCCTGCTACTTTCTATTATTATTTGGGGGTAAGAACAATAGTCCTTTACCAGTAATCGGGTGCCGCGCTCATGGGGTGATCCCTTGTGTGGATATATATGTTTTCCAGTCGTGTCAGGCACGGTTGACTACAGGAGCTCGTCGGGACACATCTGGATTAGGAGATGTAGAAGGTGAGACCTGACCATGCCCTTGGTCGTAGCTTACTTAATTATGTAATGGCTTGCTTGGTATGATGGAATGGAATGAGGTGGGATGGAATGGAGGTAGAATGATTCTACCTCCATTCCATCCCACCTCATTCCATTCCATCAGCCCTAAGAGTTTACTCCCGATTCGATTCGACGGGGGTGTATGAGTGAGGTAAACACCTTGTCACGCACTTCTATTTCCATTAACATCTGACTCGAAGCTCAGGTCTGTGTTAAACTAATCATGCAACACACTACCCTGACCTGATAGGTGTGGATATTAGTCTATATATTATATAATTATTTTATTTAAATAGTCATTGTTTTGCATTGCATTGGGCACAATTCTAGTTTAATTTGAAAATCAACTATCATTATATATATAGGGCTCGTTTGGCATGGGTTATTAAGGTATATAATATAATATACATGACACTCTAATATTTTGTTTGCTTGAAAAATATAGAGCCATGCATGTAACATAGCAAGAGTTGACACTCTAATATTTTGTTTGCTTGAAAATATAGAGCCATGCATGTAACGTAGAAAGAGTCCGATATGAATAACATTGATTTGTTGATTACGTATCCACCCTTTTGGGTTTTATAAGCAAATACCAATTGTAGAAGGTTTTAATTAATTAATCACCCTCTTGCAGTAAATTATAAATCTTACAAGAAAACTAAATACCTCTAACTAAACATAGTATTGACATCTTATAAAATATTAAACATCCATTTAGCTATATACGGGATTTAACTACAGATTTAGCGATCCGTAGTTAGTTAACTACTGACTAGCTTGGCTTCGCTTCGCTCCATAGAGATGATAGGGCAACAATCCGGAGCACAAATTAACTAGTGTCCTATATGCTTCAGAAGTAGCAAAGAAAGGCGACAAAAAATTACAAGAACAATTCCCAACAGTCAGACTCTTCTATATAATTGAAGGTAGTTTAAGAACAAAAGGAAAGTCTATAGTAGAGAACACGTAAAAAAAAATATACAGTATATACCAACTACATATAGATATACTATATTGTACTCTGGTTCCTGTGTCACACAATTAAAAAACAAAGCTGCAATAATACATGTCCAAGAAAACATTACCAAGGTGCATCCACCTCTTCTTGGAACTTGCGGTGATAGCTCTCTGTTTTCATCCTCAAATTCTCTATTACATCATCACACCTGGCAGAATATTCTCTTAGTTCCACAAGCTTTGCTTCCATTGTCTGAATCTCCTCTTTGGTGCGGCTTTGCTCCTTCTGCACTTCCCAGTACTTTCTTAACTCTAATGCACCTTCTGACTCGAAAGCTAGCCTCAGCAATTGATCCAGACGAGATCGCAAGAATCCGACGTTTAAGCCCAGAAGTTCAAAGGACCTAAGAGACTTTTCCCATACTTCAAAATCCTTCCTTGGGGTTGCGGGGTTACACCCACGTATGCAATCAGCTATATTTATTGTTTCAACAATCATACCAGCAGCTAGCTTACTGTAGAGACCCGGAAGAAGTCGTTCATGAAGAAATGAATTCTTGCTGGAGCACATCTCATAGTATTTTCGACGAATATCTTCAGGAAGTTCAGAGTCGATGCATAATCCATTCACCACGATGTGAAATTCCTCGAAGCTTTTAACATCTTTTATATGAAGAGATCCAGAGACTTTGGCACCCTCTAAAACTTCAGAAGCAACCTCATCACTGTCATTTCCAGACTGTTCCTCTGGTAGACCTGCCTTTTGTTTCTTCTTCTGCACAACTGTCAAGGGAAGAGATTTTGGACGTCTTCGTTTCTTGCTTTGAGGATCTGTAGTTCCCTCTGTGTGATATCTTCGAGTTATTTCAACATTCACCTCCGAACAAAATAATAAGAATCACCACAGCAAGTTACTTCAAATTAAACCACGAAACTAACCTGCATCGTTTTGCTTTGTTTGTGAATCCAAGATTAGAAGGCTAAGAGCACCATCGACCTCAGTCAAATCATTTGCTCTAATTACATGTACCTACAAGATGAGCTTATAATATTAGGAAACACTATAAAAAGCAAGAGAATTTACAACATGGTACAGTTGGATTTGTAACAGAACCAAGTCGAAGGAGGAATTAATAGGCAATATGTAAATATTTGATGATCGATATGAAAACAGCAAATAAGTAGCAAACCTTGTTACAATTGTCAGAATACCCTTATCATTCTACACTTGATTTTTCAGTTTACAACGACAAATGTGCACTCCCCTTTTCTCTTTGGGGGGGACCAGAACTATTATCAGCAGTTCTGCCCCTGGACTTCCTTATATTAATTAATCAACCGAATATGATATTCTCTGATCTACTCGCCCAAAACACCAGAGAGTAATTTTATTTGTATTTGAGAGAGCAGTCACAAGTTGGAGGTTATACAGTTCGAGAAGATTATTGGTATAATTATAAACTAAAAGAATGGTTAATATGTTGGAAAAAAGATATTGTGTTACGTCAGGATATGTGAAGCTGCATATGATATGGAAGTAATACCATTATATTTCACAACCATGCTATATAGTTCGATGAACGGTGATAAATGGCCATCTTTGAACACAAGAAAACACAGCGTACATCAATATATTAGTCGATTTTCTATGAAATCTAAAAGCTAAATTGCCTTTAAATAATGCCTGATTGCATCACCTTAAATCTGCAGGACCCAATAAGTTGGAAGATCAGAACATCTCCTTCAACCAATTTGTTTCCAATAACAAACTTTCTCCATCCGGCACTCAGGCCCGTCTTGTTTGCAATATATTTAATTGAAAACTCTTGAGAATGTTCATTTTCTAGAATAACTTCTGTGTCCTCGCCAGGTAAATGTATCTTGCAGAAGGGCCCAGGAAGACCCTGCACAGAAAATGGCACTTTAATTGGAAGGTAAAAATGTACCGAATAACTCTTGTGAATATAAACTATCAATGCATAACAGCATCCCTCCAATAGTACCATCCAGAAACAGCTAGCAACATGTGATCTGACACAGGATTTCAAGAAAGAAGGCTGGTCATTGCTCAAACTCAGCTGGAATTCCTCAGCTCGAATCATGGTAGGCGACTTCATTTGGACAGTTGACCCACTACGGTTAGCATCCCCTTTACTGCTTCAAATAGAATGTGCCCGTTAACAAGTGGTTTCTAGAGAAGATTTATGTAGTTTCATGCATCGAACTAACCTCCGCGGTGTTGCTCCACTATCAGGTGTACCCTGCTCAACAATTTTCAAATCAATGTGTTAAGTGATTACAGACAAGAATTTGATTACTTGACATACTTTGAAGAAAATGACAACAATGACCAACAGAAATTGGTTATGTATACTACAACTCCAATGACCAAAAATTTAAGAATATATGCTAATACCTTGCCCTGAACAGCTGAAGAACACTAGATAAAGAATTTCAGTTAAGGTGCAAGGGGAAGAGCATGTATAGATGCAAAATAATCACAGAGAATCTATTAGATGATAGAATACAAAGCAAAACATCAATACCTAAGTTAGCTTGCTATCAAACATATAACATCCCAGAGATGATAAATAATTAAATATCATATAATATTATTCCAACAGAATGAACTCAACAAAGGAAAGTTATTAAAGTATGATTTTGATTAGAAGACCGAGTTTCATTTTGATCTTCAGGGCTATAGTGTAAATAATAAACAAGATTAGTTCTTCAAAAGTTAGAATGGGAACTGGATATCATGCAAAAGCATATTCACATATCTGATTGTCTAATTCTACTATTTGCAGGGCAACAAACAGGCCAAAATCCAAACTATTTGTATCACAGAAGAGAAATTCAAAATTATTATGGAAATATATTTAGTAATCATCTTCCATGAGTTCCTGGTTAACCCCAGCACGCAAGCAAAGGAATTAATTTGTGAAGAATTATTCAATCGCTGCTTAGTTCTGGGCACAACGATAGCTCGGTAAAAGGATGGCCTACTAAAATTATTCAAAGCAACTGGAGGGATTGAAATGATCGTGCAGGAAACTTTGATCGAAAAATCACATTTTCCAGTCAAAATAGGTCAAGAGAAAAGCTGAAAGAAAGCCAACCCACATGAAGCCTAACCTCGAAACAGCATACCAATTCACTACTAAACTGTCGCTAATCTCTCTGCCTCATCCTGCATTCCTCTCTCTCTCTCCTACTCAGTTGGACTACATAAAGCTCTGAAAAATGAATTAGGGGGATACTCACATCCTTCAATTTCGACGAAGTGAACTTCTTCCTCCTCCGTACGAGCATCGGCGAAACCTCATCGATCAGCTCCTTCGGCTTCCTCTTCCTCTTGCCCTAAAACCAACGAACAAGATCAGATCTGATATCAATCGATTACACCCATCCAAACGTTAATTCGCACATTGGAAGCACAGAGAAACCCACAGAAACAAGCAGCGGGTTAGAAGCAATTGGCGGCGAAGGCTCCCGCACCGCCAACAAATCCTCCTTGGCCGTCTCCACCTCTTCCTTCTTCATCGCTGGCTCTTCGTCTCCACCGCGGCTCTCCTGATTCAGTTGGACAAATTTCAGTTTCATCTCTTCCAAACTATCAAGGGTTTAACTGTGAACAACTCTCGCTAAATTTCAGCTACTGAGAGAGAGAGAGATGAAAGGAAATGACTCAAATCAGCAGAGATTTAAGAAATAAATTCGGTTCTTAAGAGTCATTGGAGGTCAAATTAAATTCAAACCTCTAAATTATACGACCAGTCTTACTTTACTTTTACATACAATATACATATATATATTTTTTATAGTTCGGAATATGTCTATATTTTCTTTTTCAATGGGATCGAATTATAATTTCTCACACTTATATGGACTAACATAAAATATTTAGTGCTCGTTTGGTATTCATATACGTATATCAGTTATGAGTATTAAAAATTGTCATATTTATATTATGCATTTGGTATATTAGTATATGAGCTATGAGTATAAAAACTGAAAATGATATTTTTGATATACTCTTATCTCTACTTTCAACTCTCTCGTGTATCAATATTTATACCGGTATCATTTACTACCTTCATCCCACCATATTAGTCTCCATTCACTTTATTGACTTTTTCGGCACGCGTTTCTATCGAAACCTAGTACGGGTTTTAAAATATAATTTTATTCATATTATCCCGTAAAAAAAACGATACTACAAAATTATATTTTAAAACTCGTACTAAGTTTTAGTAGAAACGAGTGCCGGAAAAGTCAATAAAGTGAATGGAAACTAATATAGCGGGATGGAGGTAGTATTTCTCTTTTTCACTCAACATCAAAAACTCCAAACTCCGTCCTGAAAAATTTACTAAACCTGCCCCGTTTCCTTCTCATACACATATCTCTATTTGATATATGATATACTAGTATATTGATACATGTAGCTGACTCTTGGGTCCGGCACTCACAAAGTTACATTTTTATCATTTCAATTAAGGGGCCCATCACAAGGAATCGCAGTAGATTGATGTTTGTTCTTCGCACGAATTTCAAAATGTAGAGAGAATCGGTGTCTAAAGTTCGTCCTCAGTTGATTTTTCTTCTCAATAAACATGTTGTAACATTGACATGGAGCGGCTTAATCATCAATTGGAATTGAAACGAATGAAACTTTTGTGTTCGGACTTGGAATGACTATTATAATATATTTGAGATGAATAATACAGTATACTACATCCGTCCTCCATTTAGTGACCCTCTTTTTTCAGCATGTGTGGCACGCGTTTCCACGTTTATCGTTGATGAGTTTTAAAATGAATTTTTGAAGTATTATTTCTTTTAAAAGAAATAATACTTCAAAAATTAATATGGTGTGTATAGAGCCTAAATTCCTTCGTCTTGAAGTCCGTTTGAGCCATTCAACGTATTAGTACTACTCACTCCGTCCCACTTATATAGGGGTAACATTTTTGTAACACAAGAATTAAGATAGAAATGATTACTCATTATTTAAATATCTAATTTTTTTTTTTTTTTAATTTGGATATTATTATTTGATGATCTATGGTCTAAATTTATTAATTTAATTTTTTATATCATTTTTTTGCTATTTTTTTTTTTTTTATTAGGCTAAATATTTCTATTTTAGGTAATATCCCTTTAGACGCCCCCATATATATGTGCATTCCATAAATAGAAATATTATCTTACTAAAATTACTTATTCACCCTCACTTTATTCTTACTTTTCTCATTTTCTACCTATTTTTCTCACTTTCTCTCTACTATATTTTATTTTTCCCACTTTAAACCAACTTTGTCTTAAACTTGCGTGTCGTTTATCTCTGCACATGTATATTTCTCACTTTCTCCCTACTTTATCTTACTTTTCTCGCTTTACACCAATTTTATCTTAAACTGTATGTTTCTCTCTGCACATATATATGGGGGACGGCGGGAGTAGTATTATGACAAAACGTGGGGCATTACATGTGATTGGTTTCCAATAGTGTAGATTAGATATATTTTGATAGATTGAAATAATAGTGTGCAGTTTTTTTGGAATAAACATTGCTAAAATTGATATAAAAAAAAAAAAAAACACTTCAAATTGTTAAACTAATAATGATATATCTTGAAAAAATAAAAATAAAAGTCATGGAGGTTTTACAGTCATTAATCGCACAATTGACTATTTACTATATTATCCAGCCATCAATAAGTTGTATAACCTCAAATGCAGTTACCTGTAAATGTTCTGGCTATGGCAGAAAGCAGAAATACTTAATACAAACACTTCAAGATTTACAAAAATAGGCTAAAGATAAATATACTGGAATCTGCCAATCTAGTAGTATAGCCTTGGAAACTCCAACAAGATGCAAATGTCTACAAAATTCACCCTCAGGAAGCATATAAGGGCTTAAATACACACACAACAAAATATTTCAACGCTAGACGACGATACCTGAACCCTGATAAAAACTCGAAACTGTTACAATGTGAAATCGCAGAATCAGAATCAAATATACAATATTCACAAGATTTTAATCCTCTTAGCCACATCTGCAGCCTTAAAATCTGGTGTCAGCATAAGATAAGCCTTCTTGGTTCCGTCGGGTGTGATTGATGTATTCACTTTCTTGATCCTTATTTTAAACATGTTCGAAGCAGCCTCTTTTATAATCTTCTTATCAGCTCTTTTGTCAACAACAAAAACTAGAGTGTTACATTCCAACATTGCCTTGATTGCAGCCTCTGTCCCAAGAGGATATCTGATAACTTGAAAATGGTCGGTGGTTTTTATCACCGCTGCACTAGTGCTAAGCTGTTTAGGATTTTTTCCTTTTTTCGATTTGGTTGCAGCAGAAGATACCTGTGGGTCTTCCTTTTCTGGTTTCTTTGCAACGGAAGATGACTCTGGCTCTAAGACAAGGGCATCCTCGAATTTCAATTCCAAAGTATCTGTGGTCATGACATCTTGTTTCCGAGGATCAACTTCTGAGTAACTTTCAGCCTTTGAGGCCACTGCATGCACGGAAACTCGATCATGAAGATTGTACTCGAAAGCTTTGAAGCTGCCAACCACATCCTATTTTTCATTTAGCGAAGGAAGTATTAGGTAGCAATAGAAACTTTCGAAATTTTACTACTTCCTAATGAGCAAAACTGAAGAGAGAAACTGAATGAACTTCATATCTCGAAATGAAAGTAGAATTTCAAACTGGAGTTTGGTCATTTCTCCCGAGATACAGAAAGAGAAACAAATGTCGTCAAACAAATTAGAACCCAACACGATGTACATTAAATAAGTAAACCGGAGAGAGAAATGAATAACGAATTAGACAACTCATAGAAGAATTTCTGAAAGAATGGTTTCCATAGGATTGTGTCAAAGATTTAGAAGGACCAAAGTTGATGTACATTTTTCAGAAAATAAAGCACAATCTAGAAGAGACAATATGCAGAAAAGCAACTGTGTTGTTAAATAGCATAAAGCATTCACTTAACGGACTTTTTAGCTTATGCAGTCTTAGAATTGGTACGATATTCCAGAAAATGTGGGATGCCATACACCATTTGTGCTATAGAATGCATATTGAAGCTCTAAGTTCTCGCTGGCACTCCATAAATGTGCATACTTGATAAGATTTACAGAATGCTAACTGTCTTGCTTCAACATGGTTAGCACCCCATACTAAACTTGCATCTAAATTTCCTACTTATCAAAATTATAGGAGAACTAGAAAGTCGAGTCATTTTGTAGCTTATGGTGTTGTAAACGAATCCGATACTATGACTTATCTCCTACTGCATTCTATTATAACCCCAATATAACAGCAATTACCAACCACTGTAGTTTATATTGATTTTGCAGAGACGAAATAGAACATTGTACGATTTAACGGTACATTCGATAGCAATTTGCAGAAATTTTAACACTATAATCCAACAACTAATCAGCTAACGAGTAACGACGGATATAAAATACTAGAATATGGATTCAAAATGATTGATATACAAGGGTTAAAAATCAATTAGCCTACAATCTACCAAATCATTCAAAATATTGATTTGAAATCCCTAATAATCCCAAAAACCACCACATATATCAGCTACCAATAATCAAACTTCAAATTTTCAGTCCGAAAGCAACATATGTAGAACTCGCTCGATTTTACTAGTCCTGCACCAGAGCAGTTCATTTGCAGGAGTTCCTAAATTTTGTAATGTTTTATAAATGCAGCCACTTGCAGTTTCTTTCATTCAAAGAAAACTAAGAACAGTCGCATGTACACATGAATTTACACCGTTTATTCAAGACAGTAGCTCACCTTTTGGACGGGAAAGAAAGTGGAGTACAATGATGAGGGCTTTGTGGACCATGAAGTTAAGCCGCCGCCGCCGGAAAACCCCAAGTTATACGACGGAGCGTGGAGCCGGGAGCGAATTCCTGAACCAACAGCTGCCGGCGGAGCTACTGAAGGAATAATCATTTGAAGAATCATGAGATTTGAAACTGGAATGGAATGAAGAAAACAATTGAAAGGGTTTTGTGGGGGTTTAGATAAGAATGATTGAGAAACAACAACGATGGGGGTTTTGCTTTTTTAATTTGTATTTTATTCTTTTCTTTTTTCTTTTTTTTAAAAAAAAATATTTAAGAGAACTCTTGCAGTAAATATGACAAAATTGAAAAGCCCTTTTTGAACCCCAAAACCGTGAGAGTAGAAAAAGAAGCTAGAGAAATGGGTAATGGCCTTTTGCAGAATTTTGGCGCAAAAATACGATCTTTTGAAGATTTATGGATAGGTTAATCAAAATCAAATCTGGTGATTGTTACAGGAGGAGAGAAGGAGGAAGAAGTAAAGGTGATGGAGATGGAGGGAGTAGCATCCATAGCCCTTTTGCCGAGCGGTTCTATTTCTGGCCATTTCATTCGTCTTCCCCACTCCACTTGTTATGGCCTCCATGGCACTGGTAAGTGGTATCTTCGCTTCGCACTGTTGTACCTTGCCTTGCCCTCAAATTTCATTTTTCAATCTCTCGTTCTTAGTACCTTACCCTAGTGATCTTGATTTTTAATCATATCTATATTGCATTGCATTTTTGCACATGTATACGTACCAACTGCAAGATCTTAGTACTGATTTATTCATCTATGTACAAACTTCATTTTTCCAAAGTGGGTATGAGGTGAGTTATGGTTTTCTGCAAAAATGAAGCTTCAAATGGAGGTTGGGGGATCTTTGTTCTTGTGAAAGCTATGCAATGAAGAGACCTATAGATTCTAGTCATGATTCATGCAAATGAAATGTTGTCTTTGATAGCAATTAGCATCACAACATATGAATTATGTATAGCTTTATCAATCCTTTTAGTGTGCAATTACTTTAAGTGTGTTGAGGTTGGTGCAATTACTTGAATAAGTTGCTCGTTTTCTCGTGTATGTGTGATTTTGCGGTTTTGCTCATGTTGGTTTTGCATATTTTATCTGTTATTAGAACTAGAGTGTGAAAGGGAGTGCAGCAGAGGTGAGGATTATCGCTTGATCAGGCTGACTGTAACAGACTTTAACGTCGGTGCCATTTTTCCTTGGTTTTTTTTTGTTATTGTTTCCCCTCGACTTCATCACATATCTCGTTCTTGTTGACATGAATGGACTGAATTAAACATACGATCTAATTTCTATCTCTTGGTATAACTTTACAATCAGAGCAAGAGGGAGAGAAGTATTGTGGTGGAGTGCAAAGGGCATGATGCTGCCAAGATATCTACCCCCGATCATGCTCATGGGTAAGCCCTTTGAAGAAATTTGAATTCTTTTTCAAAATTGTAAATATATTCAAATTAGTAGCTCTAGGTTGTGATGTTTGCCTCTTTCATTACATGGACGCATCTTAAGCTCATGCAAAATCTTGTGAGTTTCAGTCTCGACTCAGGCTCTCATGAGTTGTGTTCGTTCTTATAAAACTTTATCACTTGGTAATAGTTGGCAGAAGGATGTTGTGGGTATGGTCGAAGAAGAGAAGCATGCGAAACACAAAACATCAATTCATTTCGAATGTGAAACGTTGAAATCTGATGAAGCAGCAGAGGACCATCTCAAGAAATTCATGCCTAAGTTAGTTGGAATGGATGCTGTTGGTAATGTTTCTCACCACTATTTATTGTTTCTGGAGAATTATTTTCATCCCATTATACAAAATATTTAAATTGATTCATGTTATAATCTATCAACCTGGGATTTCTTGAAACTATAAGCCTAAAAACATGTTTCTGGTTCATTTTGCATCGTTCTTTTCCTCGTAATAACTGACAAGAAACGCAAATGCAGTGAACATCGGGCGCATGACCATAGCAGGGCTGGACTTCGAAGCAGATGCTGAAGACAAGTGCAGTAAGAACGTCGCTGCATGCGCACACACTTAGGATATTTGTTTGTAAAATCTGGCATTTAGAGTGTTCTTCTTAAGGAATTTTGAGCTAAAAACGGATAGTTTTCGACAGTTTGATGCTGCAAGATTATGTTTCATTTCGTGTATAATATACCATTGTTATCGAGCCTTATCTTGCTTATTTAAATTCTTAATTACTTTCTCCACATGTGAACCTCTCACCATTAGAGTAGAATTTGGTAGATATTTTGATTTCCTTCTCTAATATTCACAATTGAACTGGTAATTTATACAAGTAGAAGAATGAATAATGTGTCAAAGTGCATAGCTTCTCATTCAAACAGCACAAAAAGATAATACAATGTAAAAATCGCATAAACATAATTTACATAAAGTCAGAAACCAACATTTTCTGCTTGCCAAAATAATAAAAATGATTCAACAGCAGCACAATAGAGTAGCATTGAATTGAACCGACACAAAACAAGCTTCACTCAGTTACAACCTCCTTCTACCTCTCCTCCATCCCAATTTTTTTGCCCCGATTTTCACGGTGAGGGTGCATCAATCTTGAACTGCACTAATACCTGTATGAAGAAACAAGGTTTTAGAGCTGCAGATAAACAGTGTCAAACACTCTAATCACACCGTGTCTCTTTGCATAGGGTATTAGGGTTATTTTTTGAAGTTAAAACCTTTTTGCAACATTTAGACCACTTTTGAGTCGATGCAATCGAAACACCAATTTTCAACTTTTTGCACTGTCGTAACTCTATACAACTTCTTTGAGGCCCCGGTTAATCTTAAGCCATGAAGTAGAGTAATAATCCTGTTTAGTATAGCCAAAAAACTTAAAATGGCAAGAAACTCGCAGAAAGTCGAAAAGTTGTGTTCACTTGCAAGTTGCAGCTACTGAAAAATCGCATGAAATTTGCAAAACAATGTAAAAGTGTCTTTAAATCTGACAATCAACCCCTTAGCATATGATAGAGAAGCCAGAAAACAGAATACCTGAATTAAGAGCAAGCTGCATCACTCTTCATCTGCTTCATCTGTATCAGACAAGGGCAAAAGCGTACAAATCCCAAGCACGTGTCCATTAAGGCACACATAATACTCGATACAATCCTCATAAGCTCCGAGCCTACAGCTAGCACTTGAGGGTATCATATTCGCCGCCTGCATATTCCATAGCCTCGCCTTACAATAAGGACAAACCTCAGTTGGATGCAGTGGAGCACTTCTGTTTATCAACATTTTCCTCACCTTCGAAGCTGCAAAGGATTTGAATATACCACGAAAGAACCCTACATCTCCTTCATCACCTTGATCAAGATGCTCACAAGGATCGGAGACATATAAGATATCCGTTCTGCATTGTGGGAGTAGAAAGCTTTTTCCCGAAGTTCTTGAGAAACGGGTCCGGTGCACAAAATGGCCTTGGATTTGAACTTTGTTGAATAAGCCATCTTTTTTGCATCCAGAACAGAAGATGAGGAGTTTGCCTAGGGCTCTCCAGTTTCCATCCACGATATGGCTTCCACTAGAGTGCAAATCGAGCATCATTTTAGGAGCTCGAGTTTTGCAAAATTCCTTCCAAAGAACTCGTTTGGCTAGATCGTCTAACCATTTGCATGTACAAGAAAGGGCCACAATCAACTTAGGATTCCAATTCAAATGGTTGAAGACTAAGAATATCACTTCTTCGGAGAGGTGACCTTTGGTACAGACACAGGTAGCTGAGTGTATGCAGCGAGATTGCTTCGTGATATTCATTCTCTCTCTGAAACATAAACCGTGGTAAGTTTCTCTTTCGCTAATCATATGAAGAAGACAAAATGGAAAGAGAATAGTATAAATAAGAAAATGAAGAGCTCTGCATCTTAACATAGATTGAATCACAAATATAACTCTACATATCTGAAATGCTTCATCCTAAGCCATATATATAAATGTAAATCTCCAGGACAAGAACCAGCATGAATCCATTAACATATCTTAGTTTTTGAGAGAAGCAAAAGCTGGCACAAATGAAACCTTTGTGAAATCTGTCGTATATTTTAAGGCAATAATCGACAGAAAAGGACTAAGGAAGCTTTTTGGAATCAAAACCTAGAGACCAAATACTGAAGTTTCCAAACCACAAGCAACTCATTGACTAAGATGCAATGAATCTCATTAAATCTTCTTCGAGATGAAGGTAAATCTACAAACATATTGATTCCAATAGGAAATAAGAGAGGTTAAGATAATAACAAAATAAACCAAGTGCAGTACCTATTATCGATATACACACAATCACGAAAACAAGTGATTGTACTGTGGCTGATAATCATTCTTCTAATCCTCAACAAAGGCTCCTAACAAATCTAATTGTGCCAATCTGTAAATTCCTAGAGGTCTTTTTATCTAAAAATCACCCCAAAAAAGAAGAGAAAGAAAAGGGTTTACAAGATGAAATGTGCATTTTCCCGAAAAATCTCCATGGCAACAAGCTTAAACCCACTTCAATTATCACATAATAATCATACAAAAAGGCAGAATCGCATAAGATACAACAATTCCCCAAATACTACATTTTATCCAAAACCAAGAAATTAAATCAATAAGCAATAGAACCTCACTTCCAAAGAAAGTTTTCACCTCAGTTCAAACGCCACCCCCTTTCATTTCAGCATAAGCCCACAAATTTCAGCTGCACGAACAAGAAACGCAAGATTTTCAAGAACGGTTAAAAAAAATACGAAAAGGGGGCAAATACTATGCGGGTAAAACTGTAAAATCTTCTCACAACACATTTCAAATCGAAATACCAAAGTTTTCACCTCAGTTCAAACGCCGCCCCCTTTCATTTCAGCAAAACTCACAAATTTCAGCTGCACGAACAAGAAACGCAAGATTTTCAACAACGGTTAAAAAAAATGCGAAAAGGGGGGCAAATATCTACGCGGGTAAAACTGTAAAATCTTCTCACAACATGCAAGGAAGGTTCCAGATTTCACCTTCAAAGAGGAAGAAACTGAGGCCCAGAAAAGAAAATCAATCTTTTTCAGTTCTTGCAGCGGTGTTGAGCGAAGAAACTAAATACAGGAAAATAACAAAATAAAGAGGTGTAATTCCACGGTATGTACCCCTCAAAAAAGAAAGTAATTCCACGGTATGTCATGTAACAAAAATAAAATTATTATATTAATACCTACTTGTAATAAAGCATTGCACTGTTACTTGAGCTCGAAAACAGACCAATCAGAGGCCTTAAATGGATTTATTTGTTAAATTTTATCAGCTTATGTGGAAATTTCGAGGCCCTATATTTGGTGCGATTGTGAGATTTATTAGGTGAGAGTGAGATGTTTTAAGATTTGTGATAAAGATTTGCCCTACTAAGTCACACTTCTACATCAACTCTTTTTTCCATTTGCTGCTCCCTCCATTCTCTCTAATTTGGCTTGTTATTTTTAGGCACAATATTTAAAAAATAAGAGGCTATAAAAGTATATGGTGGTGCCTACCTACCATTATATAAGTGTAATGACCCTTAATTTAGGAGATAAGTAGGCTATTAGATGAGAGTAATTGAATTGTGTTGTATTGGGAGTCAAATCAGATAGAACAGAGGGAGTATTAAATTGCACTTTTAGAAGTTCGTGTACAGTTTGTGCAACTTGCTCATAGTGAGTTTTGGTTTTAATCATGAAAGTGAAATTTCACTTACCATTACTAAAGAAATTATTGTTGCTTAAGGAATCAAATTATCATTGAAAATTGATTTCAATCGTAATGTATAGATTATATATGCGTGGAGTAGTAATAAAAATCAAAATACAATCAATTTATTTCATACAGAGGGCAGCATTTACTTGGAGGGATAAAATTAATTAAATGATGGGCTATTTTTGGGATTAAACATGGATAGTACTATTCTAATTCCATGTGTTTGGGTGAAATTCATATCCCATGAATAAGACCGATATAAAGGATAGATGGCAGGCCAATACCCGATACCGGACCTTAGGATATCCTCTATTTATAATCATACAAAGTAAACATGGGATTAGGCCCGATAAAATTAGTCAATCCGGCATGATCAACCCAAGTACGCCCCCCACAATGTGGATAAAAGATAGGAGTGTAATAATACAATTATTGTCTCTAAAATACAGCTATTGGGAATAAAATACATGGAAAATAAAATGATGAAAATAACCGCCACCTCCACCCCAATAGGCTGCATGCTGCAAAAAAGGAGGGAAAAAAAAAATCTTCTTCATATTGTCTGCTTTTGCTTTCATAATTTTTTATTTATTTAAAAAAATATATATTTGCTTTGTTTTTTTTGTCCCTTTTTTTTTTTTTTTTTTTTTTTTGAGATGAAAGCAAACATCTGTTGCAATACATAACATTGAGAGAGAGAGAGAGATCAAGGTCTAGGCAAGTTTTGCAGCATGAAAGCCCAAGTTTTGGTATCAGGTTTGAGGCCAATCTTTTGCATTCTCCAGTAAAGTTTTCTTGCCAAATCTCTCTCCTTCCTCATGCATAATCCTTGAATAGCAGCATTGTACAGAGATCCATCAGCTTCACCCTGCAAAAAAAAAAAAAAAAAAAAAAAAAAAACGAGTATGAATCTTGCTACTAGCAGGAAACAGAAAGTGACACTACTTCAAGCACACGTACGTTTAGGATTTCCTCGATTTCGTCCCAAAGGGAACCCCATATGCAGCTTCTTATCAACGATAACAGAGTGAACAAATCCGGTTTCTGTTTCTGCTGAACCATGTGATCGTAAACTTGCAAAGCAAACTTCGGCTTCCTTGCAGCCTCACAAGCTCCAATAACAAGATTGTACGACTTGACAGAAACTGGGAGATCCGAGCCTTCCATCTCCCATAGAAGCTGCATTGCTCGTTCCCATAATCTGAGACTCTGGCAAGACATCAAACAAGTGTTGTATATATACATGTTCAACACAGAGCTCTGCTCTTTTCTGATCCTCTCGAAGAGATTGAGAGCTTCATAATGTCGGTTTCCTCTGTTTAATGCACAGAGAAGCCCATTCCAAGTGTATGAATCGGGTTCATACCCCAAAGACTTCAAGAGATTAAACACTTTGAGTGAGAGTTCGACTTTACCTTCTCTCCCCAGTGAATTGATCAAAGCGTTGCAAGTTATAAGACTAGGCTTCATATCATTCTTTAGCATAGTTTTCAAGATTTCTAATGCTGTATCCCATTTCCCCTCCCTCGAGCACGCCCCTATAGTAGCTTGCATAGCATCATCACTCGGGTTCAATCCGCTCTGAAGCATCTCGTGGTATGCATCGAGAGCTAGCTCGTTTTGATTGCAGCGAACAAATATGCTGATCAGCATTCGGTATGTCACTGCTGTCCCTACACAGCCATTCTCTCTCATACTTCTCCACATTCTCTTAGCTTGAAGCCAATCATTAACTTTCCCAAATATAGCTATCATCGTGTTATACACGACTGCATCCATGCGTTTATTCGATCTGGCGTCGCTTTCAACTTCCTCAAACACACTCAAGGCAGCATCACTACTAGAAAGATTAGCCACTGCTTTCAAAATCAAGCTATAAGTGTGTCCAGTAACAATGTCACTCGATTTCATGAACTCGAACACTTTCATGGCATCATCGAGCCTTCTGTTCCTCAAGAGAGAAGAGAGAAGGGAATTACAAGCATGGGAATTAGGCAGCAGACCAGAAGCATCCATTGATCTATACAATGCTAATGCACTTCTGACTTTATTCCCGCGACTCAGATTCAGAATCCTTTTCGACAAAACCTCTTCATCTCTCTCCTCCAAGTAGTACATCTCATCCATACTCCCACCATCAGCCTCCAAAGAGATCGTAGAACTTCCGTCCAAACTACTTATATGATCATCCGTTTCTTGACCAGCCACACCGCCCCAAGGCGGCATTATGTTTTTGGAGTCGCTCTCATCAATTAACTCTTCTTCCTCCATTACCGATTCTCCTCCACAAACTGACTCATCAAGACTTGCAACCTTGCTAGGAATGCCACATAATTTCCTACTCTCATTTGACTTGCATAGCAAAAAACTTTCCCCAACCTTTTGTTTAGCAGTACTTAAAGAAGCATGATTTTTGGGACAATTCATATTCATCTTCAATCCCCAATTGAAATATGCAGAGCAATTGATGCAACGAAAGTGAAACCTAGAGCCATGGCTACTCGAATATGCTGGTGAAGTGCTCAGCACCTCTGCCATGATCATAACTAACCTAGATGCAAAAGGGAATCCTCTGTGAAATGTGTCGTGTATTTTCAGGCAATAATCGACAGAAAAGGACTAAGGAAGCTTCTTGAGATCAAAATCTAGAGACCAAATACTGAAGTTTCCAAACCACAAGCAACTCATTGACTAAGATGCAATGAAGCTCATTAAATCTTCTTCGAGATGAAGGGATGAAGGTAAATCTACAAACATATTGATTCCAATAGGAAATAAGAGGTTAAGAAAATAGATGCAGCAACTAACAAAATAACCCAAGTGCAGTACCTATTATCGATATACACACAATCATGGAAACAAATGATTGTACTGTGACTGATAATCATTCTTCTAATCCTCAACAAAGGCTCCTAACAATATCTAATTGTGCCAATCTGTAAATTCCTAGAGGGAGGAAATAACAAGACTAGGTAGGAATTCATGAACTCAACATGTAAATCTTTTTATCCAAAAATAACCCCAAAAAAGAACAGAAAGAAAAGGATTTACAAGTTGAAATGTGCATTTTCCCAAAAACTCTCCATGGCAACAAGCTTAAAGTTAAACCCAGTTCAATTATCACATAATATTCAAATTATCACATAATAATCATACAGAAAGGCAGAATCTACAAAAATTCCCCAAATACTACATTTTATCCAAAACCAAGAAATTAGATCAGTAAACCATAGAACCTCACTTCCAACACATTTCAAATCAAAACACCAAAGTTTTCACCTCAGTTCAAAGGCCACCCCCTTTCATTCAGCATAATCCCACAAATTTCAGCTGCACGAACAAGAAACGCAAGATTTTAAAGAACGGTTGAAAAAAATACGAAAAAGGGGGCAAATATCTATGCGGGTAAAACTGTAAGAATCTTCTCACAACATGCAAGGAAGGTTCAGAGAGGAAGAAACTGAGTCCCAGAAAAGAAAAATTCAATCTTTTTCAGTTCTTGCAGCGTTCAAGAACGGTTGAAAAAAATGCGAAAAAGGGGGCAAATATCTATGCGGGTAAAACAGTAAGAATCTTCTCACAACATGCAAGGAAGGTTCAGAGAGGAAGAAACTGAGTCCCAGAAAAGAAAAATTCAATCTTTTTTAGTTCTTGCAGCGGTGTTGAGCGAAGAAGAAAACCAGGAAAATAACAAAATAAAGTGGTGTAATTTCACGGTATGTAACAAAAATGTATGTTTAGCTTACCTATTTTTCATCTCATCATATATATGGTGTGCATAAATGAAATAAATTTATACTGAAAATAGATAGAATCTGAATTAATAAGAGAACATAACAACAACTGAGCTTATGCCAATATTGCAGAATCAAGTTTAATATGCTACACCCTTATTTACATAACCATTATCATCATTCATCATCATTATTTGTTACCCATCCACACGGAGAAACGCAAACAAATCAACAACAACGAATGAAGAAAAGAAGAGAAAAACCCAAATATTCTGGTAATGCTGCGCTTTTTATGGATATGGATAATAACAATCAATAAAAATTAACACAAAATCCGATCAAAATTAAATTAAAATAAAAATCGAAGACTATAGAAGAACCCTGGGAAGAAGATATTTAGAAAAGTACCTGCAACTGCAAATGATCTGATTCTTTTCTTCGAATTCCAACCACAGATTCGATTATTCGAAGGAAATTGGGAGTGTTCTGGACTACTGACCGTGGATTACAGACAAAAGACGAGGCGAGGATAAAAGAAAATTATAAGGTTAAAATGGTATGGCTTGTTAAAAATATATGAACTTTTTATTGTTCTGAAATTTTAACGTGGCAATACAATATTCCCTGTTTAGTTTTTTTTTTTTTTTTTTTTTTTTTTTAAGAAAAAAAAGAAGAAATCATTCATATGTTATATTTATGCACATTATTTATGTTTACAAAAAAATTAATTATATATTGTACTATATTATTTAAATATAATATTATTAAATATATATATATCTTATTTAAAAATAATGTCATGTTTAATAGTGTCACATTGTATAATATATTTTATATAATATAATTTGTTGGGAACCCTGTTTAGTTTAGTTTTGATGATGTTATTAGAAACCACACTTAGTTATAGGACTTAGTTATAGGTTTGATAGGAACAGACTGATCTCCATGTAAAGATCAAGGTTGGTAGTGCAACCTTGTACCTAGTTAGATCAATCTGTCAACCTGCTCGTGTAACCTGCATAGTCCAACCTGCATAGGCCAACCTGCGGATGCCAACCTGCATGCTGAGGAACCTGTATGCTGAGCAACCTGCATATTGGCGAACCTGCATGCTGAGGCCAACCTGCATGCTGAGGAACCTGCATGCTGAGGAACCTGCATGCTGAGCAACCTGCATGCTGAGGAACCTGCTTAGGCCAACCTCCTGAGTGCAACCTGCATGTTGTGCAACCTGCATGTTGTGGAACCTGCATGCTGAGGAACCTGCTTAGGCCAACCTCCTGAGTGCAACCTGCATGTTGTGGAACCTGCATGCTGAGGAACCTGCTTAGGCCAACCTTCTGAGGAACCTGCTGAAGCCAATATGCTTAGTCAAGCTGCTGTGAGTCAAGCTGCTATTAGTCAACAACTTCTCAAGATGAAGATTCTAATACAAAGATCAAGCTTGAAGACCACAGAAAACAAAGACAGCTTGAGGTACAAAAGGTCGACCTTCCCAGTCTGACCTAAGCTGTGCCTTGCCAACCTTGATGGTTCAAGCTGTATAGAAAACCTCAACGGCTAGAAGTCCAGTCAGCAGTACGGTTCTGACACCTCTGCAACTCCAACGGCTCTAATTCAAATTGGAGTCATATAAATACTTCAAGCCATCCCAGAATCGAGAGGTGGGAAAAAGGGGAGATAAACGGGGAAGAGAGAAAAATAGAGAGAGGAAACCAGAGCTTCAAAGCCAAATCTATCCAGAAATCTTTACGCTTCAAAGCCAAACTCAACACTCGAATCCAAGCCATTTCCCAAGTGTTGAGACCTTCAAGATTTCTGAGTCTGGAACCTCACAGAACATTCTCCACAAGCTTACTACATATTCGTCCAAGTAAAGAAGAATCTGTTAGTTTAGCTGCAAGGTTGTATGTATGTATGAAAGGTTGTAAGGGTCACGACCCAGAACTCGTGCTCGGCTCAAGTCTAAAGATTGACGAAGGTTGAGGCTGGTACTCAGCCAGTATAAATAAGAGAGAAGTAAGGAATTTCAGATACGACGGTATCTGACGTGGATGTAGGGACGTTTCCCGAACCACGCTAAATCGACTGTCTCGATCTCTCTCTCTCTATCTTTTATTTACAGTCGACCTTACAATGTTCAACTAACCTTCATTACATTGCACTTCATTGATATAATCAACCTGCACAAAGATCCAGACCAAAGAAAGAATTTTCTAAGAGGTAGCCAACCTGTCCACCAAACTTCCGCACACAGTTCGGTTTAGCAAGCTCACCAGTTTACTGACTGAGCTGGATAAACCGAGCTGCACTGATAAGCTGAGCTGACAACTCAGTAAGATCGAATTTGTTTTTAAAGTCAAAACTGTTGGCGAATTGGTGTATTCCCCCCCCCCATACACCAATATCTATTTATCGGGACCTACAAGTGGTATCAGAGCGGTGGTTCTTTTGACCATCGTATCTGTTTACTAAAAGTTCTTTTCAAAACTTTTGGTCAAATTGAACTGATCTAGGAAAATTCTTTTTGTAACCTTCATATCAACCTGTCATCATGGAAACTGCACTTGTTCGCAATTGCGAAGATTTTTCTATACAGGGATATGAAGATTGGAGCTTCAGGATTCGCATGTGCCTGCAAGCTCGTCACATTCGCATGTGGGATATCATCGAAAATGGATCCTCTCTTATCTACGGAGAAAAGGTTCAGATTGAAGGAGAATCTCCAGGCGAGGCCACGTTCAAACAAGTGGTCAAGAGTCCTCGTAAGTACACTGCCGAGGAAAGATTAGAAGCCAGCCTGGACAATTATGCGAAAGCGCTCATCTCAAGCACAGTCAAAGGAGTTCACCTTGCCAAGATCAGAAATCTGCAAACTGCAAAAGAAATGTGGGATACTCTAAAGTCTCTCAGCATAGGATCTGAAGAGTCGCAAGAGAACAAGCTCTCCATGGCCTGCAACAATTTCAATGAATTCAAGATGTTGTCTGGAGAGACTGTGGAGCAGATGAGAGATCGCTTCATGAAGATCACTCTCGAGATCGCTGCTATCAAAAAGGACAAATTCACTCAGCGAGAGTTGAATCTCAAGGTCATTCGTGCCCTCCCAGCAAGTTGGCATGTGTATGTTGCCCTCCATCCCAACCGACCTGACTTCAATAAGCTCACAACCGAAGAGCTTTTTGACATTTTGATGGGGAATGAGTACGAGATCATTCGTATTCATGGATCAGCTCCAGCTTGCTCTAACAAAGGAAGTAAAGCTAAAAAGAAATGGTATCAAGAGGAAGAAAAAGATGCTGCATTTCGAGCTGATCTGGCCAAAGATGTTCCTCCCAACTTATCTAAAGAGTTCACTAGGAAGGACGAACTGCTGCAAGATCTCGCGATGATGACAAGAAAGCATGAGAGGTTGGAATCTCGAATGCTCAAGTATAAGCAGTTCTATCGCGAGAACAAGCACAGAGTCGGTCAGGTCACTACAAGTCAAACAGACCAGATCTGATCAAAGCCGACTGAAACAAGCTTATTGTCAAGCTAGAAACACCAGCACTAGTCACCCAAGCTGGCTACTAAGATCGGTGGTACCAGTGTGATTTATATGAGCAGTCTCTCTTTCGAGATTTCTTCCAAAGCTGCTCATCAAGGTCAAAAGTATCAGAGAATCCAAGTTGCTGAGGAACCATCTTATCATGCAGATTGCTATCAACCTGCTCCTCAACCTCTTCAAGGGAGCTTGACCTCCCACTTAGCATCCGATCTCAACAAAATGCTAAGCCTACTTTAATACTTCCAATTTCTGTTGCTGTTAGTGTTACACTCACGACAATGGGAAATCTAAATTAAAGACTTTCAATTGCGAAGCAAATTCTAGAGTATTCTAGGGTACTTTAAGATGAGCTGCACAATTAAAGTCCTTAATAAGATAAACATGACTGTGGAGGTAACACCTGTTGTTATTTTAATAAGTCTGTGTGTCTGTACAGGAAACTCTCTATTGATCAACAAGCAGATCACAATATAAGTGGTATCACAATGTAAGGTAAGAAGACACAGGTTACAGGAAGAGCTAAGAAGGCACAGGTTGCTCAACCTCCCCAACCTGTGATGCCAACTGCAGCTGCTCAACCTGTATCAGCTGCCCAACCTGCTACTGCCAAGCAGCTGTCTGCTCAAGAGAAAGCTTCAGCTGAATCCAACCTCATCCGGCTCATGGCAGAAGCTGGATACACTGCTGAAGACTGCGCGGATGAAGGCAAACAGAAGCTGTTTTTGGCTGAGCTGAAGAGACAAAGGGCAAAAGACAAAGCTCGCGTCGCAAGCTTCAGAGGCCTTGAAAGCTACAAGGAACAAGTGGTACAAAAGAGCAAACTGATCAAAACCAGATCACATATCAAGGGGGAACTGATGCAAGGACATCGAGCTGCCTCACCAGCTCAATCATAACAGATTAACTCCCTACTCACAGATCAGTCTATCAGCTCCATACCTCATCCCTCAAGCTCATTCTAAATTTGTGGATCCCAAGATCAAGTCTGAACTTGAATAATATGAAGAAGAGATCACTCAAGGAAGATGGAACATGATCTTCCGGAGGAGCTCACTGTTGGGAACCCAAAGGATGGTGCATCGAATCGATGATCGTGGTGAACAAGATAATGGAAAGGCTGTCTCAAGATGCAGATCGAGAGCAACAGATCAGCTAAGCTTATTTCTAGAGTTGACCTGATCAGTCTACTCAGTCAATCAAGCCGATCTCATAATCAAGCTAACCTCTCAATCAAGCTGATCTCGCAACCAAGCTAGCCTCCTAGTCAAGCTGATCAACCTTGCCACATTTTAAGGGGGAATGATCACTGACTTGCCAGCCCAGCCGATATATCCGTAAAACACCAGATCAACAATTAAGGGGGAATGATCATACTTCAAGCCAAGAGCAGACTGACTTGGAAACTGCATGCCAACAAAAGCAGTTCGCTAGAGCAGGTCAGGCAAGATAAGACTGGCTTGGAAACTGCAGCTCAATAGAAGCAGTTCGGCGACACGTAGCTTGAGGACACAAACTGCGTTGATAGTCAAAATTACTGGCCAACCTTTAAGGGGGAAACAGAGAATGCAATGATCTTTCCAAGCAAGTCAAGCTCAAGGAAAAGAACTCTTCTTTTCGCCAGAAAGCACAGACCCTTATTGATAATGTCGAAAAGGGGGAAAGATGTAGAACGAGCATGGAAAGATGTAGAAAAAGGGGGAAAGATGCAGGATAGATGCACTAGTGGTATCAAGATGCAGGAAGAGCATAAAGCACAGAAAGCAAGTTCATCTTGCTGAACTTTTAGTTCATTGATCTTATATTCTCATCTTTAGGAACTATTTGTAAAGTGTTGGTTTCGACATCATCAAAAAGGGGGAAATTGTTGGGAACCCTGTTTAGTTTAGTTTTGATGATGTTATTAGAAACCACACTTAGTTATAGGACTTAGTTATAGGTTTGATAGGAACAGACTGATCTCCATGTAAAGATCAAGGTTGGTAGTGCAACCTTGTACCTAGTTAGATCAATCTGTCAACCTGCTCGTGTAACCTGCATAGTCCAACCTGCATAGGCCAACCTGCGGATGCCAACCTGCATGCTGAGGAACCTGTATGCTGAGCAACCTGCATATTGGCGAACCTGCATGCTGAGGCCAACCTGCATGCTGAGGAACCTGCATGCTGAGGAACCTGCATGCTGAGCAACCTGCATGCTGAGGAACCTGCTTAGGCCAACCTCCTGAGTGCAACCTGCATGTTGTGCAACCTGCATGTTGTGGAACCTGCATGCTGAGGAACCTGCTTAGGCCAACCTCCTGAGTGCAACCTGCATGTTGTGGAACCTGCATGCTGAGGAACCTGCTTAGGCCAACCTTCTGAGGAACCTGCTGAAGCCAATATGCTTAGTCAAGCTGCTGTGAGTCAAGCTGCTATTAGTCAACAACTTCTCAAGATGAAGATTCTAATACAAAGATCAAGCTTGAAGACCACAGAAAACAAAGACAGCTTGAGGTACAAAAGGTCGACCTTCCCAGTCTGACCTAAGCTGTGCCTTGCCAACCTTGATGGTTCAAGCTGTATAGAAAACCTCAACGGCTAGAAGTCCAGTCAGCAGTACGGTTCTGACACCTCTGCAACTCCAACGGCTCTAATTCAAATTGGAGTCATATAAATACTTCAAGCCATCCCAGAATCGAGAGGTGGGAAAGAAGGGGAAATAGACGGGGAAGAGAGAAAAATAGAGAGAGGAAACCAGAGCTTCAAAGCCAAATCTATCCAGAAATCTTTACGCTTCAAAGCCAAACTCAACACTCGAATCCAAGCCATTTCCCAAGTGTTGAGACCTTCAAGATTTCTGAGTCTGGAACCTCACAGAACATTCTCCACAAGCTTACTACATATTCGTCCAAGTAAAGAAGAATCTGTTAGTTTAGCTGCAAGGTTGTATGTATGTATGAAAGGTTGTAAGGGTCACGACCCAGAACTCGTGCTCGGCTCAAGTCTAAAGATTGACGAAGGTTGAGGCTGGTACTCAGCCAGTATAAATAAGAGAGAAGTAAGGAATTTCAGATACGACGGTATCTGACGTGGATGTAGGGACGTTTCCCGAACCACGCTAAATCGACTGTCTCGATCTCTCTCTCTCTATCTTTTATTTACAGTCGACCTTACAATGTTCAACTAACCTTCATTACATTGCACTTCATTGATATAATCAACCTGCACAAAGATCCAGACCAAAGAAAGAATTTTCTAAGAGGTAGCCAACCTGTCCACCAAACTTCCGCACACAGTTCGGTTTAGCAAGCTCACCAGTTTACTGACTGAGCTGGATAAACCGAGCTGCACTGATAAGCTGAGCTGACAACTCAGTAAGATCGAATTTGTTTTTAAAGTCAAAACTGTTGGCGAATTGGTGTATTCCCCCCCCCCATACACCAATATCTATTTATCGGGACCTACATAATTCATTATTTAAATATAGCATGTTATTTAAAATATATCATGTTATATATATTTGTAAATCTTTAACTTTTAATTTTATATTTAATTAAATATCATTTATTTATATATAAATATTACGTAGTATAATCTATTTTTATATATTATTGAAATATAATGACAATGAAGCGCAGCTCAGTAAGTAACACGCTTCCCTTCCAATCCAAAAGGTAAAGGTTTGAGTCATCTCGAGCGCGTGTGTGTGTGAGTGTGTTATGTTTGCCTGATAAAAAAAATATTATTGAAATAAATTGACATTTTAAATAATAAATTATATATATACATATATATTTGTAATTCTTCAACTTTTAATTTTATATATAATTAAATATATTTATTTATGTATAAATATTACATCGTATTTATAATATATATATATTTTAATATAATTTTATTTGAAATATAATACTCCATCCTGATATAAAAAAATATTATTGAAATAAATTGACATTTTAAATAATAAATCATATATATATACATATATATTTGTAATTCTTCAACTTTTAATTTTATATATAATTAAATATATTTATTTATGTATAAATATTACATCGTATTTATAATATATTATTGGAATATAATTTATTTTTAATTTATTTAAAATATATATATATATTTTTAATATAATTTTATTTGAAATATAATACTCCATACGTTCTCCATTTACTGACTTTGTTGACTTTTTAGATAATATTGAAGCTTTGTGATGATAGATTTAAAATCAAATTTTTAGAGTTTAGTTTTTTTTTACAAGGTACGAGTGTTGTAGTATCGTATAAAAAAAACTAATCTCCAAAAATTCAATTTAAAATCCATCATCACGAAGCTCCAAAATCATCTTAAAAGTCAACATGGTCAGTAAATGGAGGACAGGGGGAGTATATTTAATTTTGTATTTAAATATAATTTAAATAATATAATATGATATATTATATCATATTATATTATATTTTTGAAATAATATACTTTTACATTATTTAATACTTTTACTTTACATAAATACTACTAACATATATCTCAATTTTTTTTAATAATAATACAGTAGAAAACATATCATATGAAAACTAATTATTACGTGAAAACTGCAAACAATGCATTTTTATGCATAAAATGATGCATTTTTGCACATAAAATGTTGCATAATAAAATATATTATTTTATGCATATAATGCATCATTATGAGAATGCAACATTTTATGCATGGTTTGCAATTTTCACGAAAAAATAAGTTTTCACCATAATGTATCAATAATACAGTATAATGTTATAATGTGTTATTATTATATAAAATTAATAAATGGAGACAATACATGGGAAAGAGAATCTCATTCCCTTGATTTTAAAGGGGAATGACAAGGGGAAAATGAGGTAATCCAATACCCAAAAATGGGAAAGAAAATGGACAAAAATTACAAACCAAACATCAACTAAGTGAATCAAAAATCCTATTCCCTTCCCTTTTCTGATTGGGCTACACTTACATGAGTCATTCCTCATGGTGCGGCCCAGTTCCCGCCAGCCCATTATACAGCCCGGCCCGTCTAATATGAATAAGAAATAATAAAAAATAAATATATAAAAGGAAATTTGCGTACGACGACAAACAACAAACGCAGAATAGAACCAACACAGCAGCACCCCTCCGATCAAAGATTGTCGTCGCCACCCTTCGTGGCAGGTTCACCGAATGCGCAGTCGAGTTTCTGGACTCAGGCCAATGCGTTGCTGAGAAAGAATTTGACTTTTCAGGCGAGTTCTTCTTCTGCCTTTTTTTTTTTTTTTTCAGAATGAAATATTTTAGCTGCATTAAGTATCGATCCCTTTTTAGTAGAATTGACTGAGATGAATTTGAATGTCGTGAAGCTTAAATTTCTTTCTTCCTTAGGTACCATAAGTTCTACTTCATTTGAAAACTCAATTTTGTGAGTAGAAATTCATTGTTTCCTATGATAATTAAATTTAAGTTATAAGCTTAGGTTAAATGTAGTTAATACATGGGTTTTTTTTTAGTTGATACATGAGATTTATAAGCTTAGATTCGATTTGTGGGGTTCAAAAAAGATTGACATTTTTGTGCTTTAATATTGACACTTTTGTTCATAAAGATTGACACTTTTAGTGATAACGATAAAAGTCGATTATGTTGCCGCTTAAAGTGTGCGAGTATGTCTTGCTCTCTCGTAAGGTATCGTATACATAGGCGTTGGAAGGTTACAATAATTGAAAAATTATCGATTTGGGGAGTTCAAAAAAGATTGGCACTTTTGTTCTTTAATATTGGCACTCTTGTTCATAAAGATTGACACTTTTAGTAAACACGATAAAAGTCGATTATGTTGCCGCTTAAAGTGTCCGAATATGTCTTGATCTCTCGTAAGGTATCGTATACATAGGCGTTGGAAGGTTACAATAATTGAAAAATTATTGATTTGTTGGGTTCAAAAAAGATTGACACTTTTGTTCTTTAATATTGGCACTCTTTTTCATAAAGATTGGCATTTTTAGTGAAAACGATAAAAGTCGATTATGTTGCCGCTTAAAGTGTCCGAATATGTCTTGATCTCTCGTAAGGTATCGTATACATAGGCGTTGAAAGGTTACAATAATTGAAAAATTATCGATTTGTGGGGTTCAAAAAAGATTGACACTTTTGTTCTTTAATATTGGCACTCTTGTTCATAAAGATTGACACTTTTAGTAAACACGATAAAAGTCGATTATGCTGCCGCTTAAAGTGTCCGAATATGTCTTGCTCTCTCATAAGGTATCGTATACATAAGCGTTGGAAGGTTACAATAATTGAAAAATTATCGATTTGTTGGGTTCAAAAAAGATTGACACTTTTGTTTTTTAATACTGACACTCTTTTTCATAAAGATTGACACTTTTAGTGAAAACGATAAAAGTCGATTATGTTGCCTCTTAAAGTGTGCAAATATGTCTTGATCTCTCGTAAGGTATCGTATACATAGGCGTTGGAAGATTACAATAATTGAAAAATTATCGATTTGTGGGGTTCAAAAAAGATTGACACTTTTGTTCGTTAATATTGACACTCTTGTTCATAAAGATTGACACTTTTAGTAAACACGATAAAAGTTGATTATGCTGCCGCTTAAAGTGTCCGAATATGTCTTGCTCTCTTGTAAGGTATCGTATACATAGGCGTTGGAAGGTTACAATAATTGAAAAATTATCGATTTGTTGAGTTAAAAAAATATTGACACTTTTGTTCGTTAATATTGACACTCTTTTTCATAAAGATTGACACTTTTAGTAAAAACGATAAAAGTCGATTATGTTGCCGCTTAAAGTGTGCAAATATGTCTTGATCTCTCGTAAGGTATCGTATACATAGGCGTTGGAAGATTACAATAATTGAAAAATTATCGATTTGTGGGGTTCAAAAAAGATTGACACTTTTGTTCTTTAATATTGACACTCTTATTCATAAAGATTGACACTTTTTGTATCAAGAATTAGAATGAAGAAGGACATGCAAATAACACAGTACAATGACAGAGAACTACACTAAAAAACAAGAAACATCAAAGCCATCAAATACAAAAGTTAGACAACTCTGAAGATTACGGTGAAGATGAGAGCGTATGCAACGAGCTCCGTGGCATTAAACTGGCCGATAAAAGCTTGGCTAATTACATGAATTCCGAATGTTGAAAATGGGATCAAGATAGCTGGACCAGCTACAACCCACAAACTTTTCATCTCGCTCCATATCTTTTTCTTCAGAGACGAATCTGCCTCGCCTAAACTATCTACTTTTAACAGCTTTTCGTTGATGCCACCTCCCATTTGTTACAGAATTCAAACTCTTGGACTCCCCTTTTCTGCAAAATATATAAAGTGTGAAATTGGAAGTGAACAGCTAGATCATTTCTTCTAGTGGCTTCTAACTGTCTAAGGCCAAGCAAAGAAGATGAATTTTTTCCAAACTACAAACTCTTTAACATAATGGGATGGTTCTTCTGCAGAACTTGAAGAATTGTGGAATTAAACAAGCTAAGCAACAGAAAAAGGGAGGGGAATATGATGGATTGATGGTGCATGATATAAATTAATTAATTCTCCTACAAATTTCTTGGCCACGTTACATGAAAATTCAAAGAACAATCTTCGTTTTTGCAGGAATGGCTGGATTCATTTTCTGATCTTTTCGTTGCTCTTGAGTAATACTTAAGAAACAACTTCTGAAGTTTCTTAGTTCAAAGATTCACACATACACACACACACAGTATTACATTAGAAAAGAAAGAGTAGTGATAAGTAATGTTGTAAGGGCCCGTTTGGTAGCCAGTATAACCTAGGAAAAGCCTAGATAAGAAAATTTATCTCGGCTTTTCAGTGTTTGGTATCCGAGAAAAATAATGCCATCGGCCCGCGAAAATACTTGGGCCCGGACTAAATTCACTGTTACACTGGCATATACTATACCGCCTCTACCCCCGAATAAGTTGTGATAAGTTTTTATTTTTAATTTTAATTATCATTTTTTATTTTTTATTTTATTATCATTTTTTTATTTTCAATTTTGATTATCAATTTTTATTTTTTATTTTAATTATCAATTTTTTATTTTTTATTTTAATTATCAATTTTTATTTTCAATTTTAATTATCAATTTTTAATTTTTTATTTTAATTATCATTTTTATTTTTACTTTTAATTAAAAAAAATATTTTCAATTTTAATTATCAATTTTTTATTTTCAATTTTAATTATCAATTTTTTATTTTAATTTTAATTATCAATTTTTTATTTTTTTATTTTAATTATCAATTTTTTATTTTCAATTTTAATTATCAATTTTTTATTTGCAATTTTAATTATCAATTTTTATATTTTTTATCCCAACTTATCTATGTTTGTACCAAACACATAATATATTTCTTATCCCAACTTATCATACTTTTTTTATCTCAACTTATCACACATTTTCTTATCCGCCCTTTTCTCGGTATTGCTACCAAACGAGCCCTAACTGAAAAAATGTAATGGAGATGAAGAAATCTGAAGGCTGAAATGGGTTCAAAGTATTCACCTTATATTGTATAGTACTCGATCTCCTCCTCTAGTTCTTCTTCTTCTTCTTCCTTTGATGTGGATGTCGAGCTATCTATGTTATGCTCCCAATCATGTTGGCTATTATATTAATTAAACTAGGATACTAATCTAATTCATCAAATTAAAGGTTAATGCTCTAATTTGAAGGAGAAAAAAAAATGAGATTGAGATATGTATTAAAATATTCTATCAATTGACTTTGATGGCAATTCAATACAATAAGCAACAAAAAGTAGCTGAAAAGTCATATTCTCCCCAAGAAACATCAAAGCCATCATTCTCTTACATGTACCCACTGTCGCCTGCAAAGTCAATTGTCATAAATCAGAGAAAAACCTCAAATTTCAGACCAAGTTTCTCTTCGACATCCCTTGCCGGAAACAATATTGGAAGATGTCTCACATAATTTAATTGGAATCGCTCGTTGAAATGAAAAAAGATCCCTCATCCTCAGCGTAGTCACTCAAATTAGTTAACATGCATCAATCAATTCGCAGAGATCGACACAAGCAGAAGTAGAATTAACAAATCATTATTACTACATGAATCAAAATTACCATGAGAGAGATAGAAAATCTCCCAATTATCTTTTACTTGCTCTAAGTCTAATTAGACTGTAAAAAAGAAAAAAGTTCAGAAACCTGATAACCGATAAAACTGAAAGCTAAGAAGATTACTTCCATTAAGTCAGATCATAAGTGATAATAGACAAAAATGAAGGAGACAACTTGGAAAAATAAAGAGCTGTGACAATCTTTAAATCTCGAAATGTGAATTGCAGGTGGACATTGAGGAAGACAAAACAAGAAAGAAACTAAGCCTAAGACTGGAAATGCATACCTTAACAACGAATCCACAACGTCCGGACTAGTATTCAATCCCCTTGAACTGCACCAATAATTTAAAAATAAGTAAAAAAAAAAATAAAGAAAGAAAAAAAAGAAAGCAAAACTGATCCATAACGAGAAATTTCCGTATGAAGAATGTAAAGCAAGTTGCTTCAGGAATGTTGTCAAATCATCTAGGTTATCTTCTAGTGGCACTCAATGAATCATTAGTAAAAATCAAGTGATTGCATTTAAGGTAAAACTACAGATTCCAAATTCAGTGGTAAAATTACAGATTTTGTGCTTGATAATAAAAGCAGCAACCAAGCCACTCCACTATACAACTACTTTTGATAGTGAAAATGACATTACTTCCTCTTCAATGACTTCCTTTTCTTGAAAAATTGGCATTGATTTAAATTGTGGCATCAATCGGTTGTACGTAATGGAGAACTCCATCTTTTGTGACACAACCACGCCATAAATAAGCTGGGAACAAAGTCCTTAGGCCGGTTCAGTCGGGTATGGGCCGGGTTGAGATCCGGCCACACCGTAAGGATGGCTGATAGGAGATTTTGTCTTTCTGATTACCCCTAAACAAACAACCATTTCTCTTTTCTGATTACCCTAAACAAACAGCCCATTAGATTCTTTTGAATTGAACTTCATTCAATAAATAACTTGAGAGGCTGTTCTAATCCAAAGTCAAACAGGATCACAAGCAATTTACGATAGAATTTCCGGCAACGACCTCATCCATTTATAAACAGTTTCTATTTTTGGCTGTCACATCAAACCTTTTCCTTTTTTTTAGAATGTAGACTTCACATAAAAAGTTTTCACTTTACATTATAAATGGAGCTCAAACTCCACTTTAACATCCACTTATTACAAAAATATTACCAATATATGGTAGAAAGAGTAAAAAAAAAGTACATTCTTACATGTTCGGTCAGTGCAAATATACAACTATAGACATCAGTGCACACACTCAACCAACATTAAAAAGTTTTATGCACAAGTTTTCTAGTTAGATCACTGTATATGATATGATACTATCAAAACATGTACAAAATGAAAATTGTCGATTTCAACAAAATCTCGAGAAAAAAAACAAATCGAAGGATGAACGCTGCAAACATATTCTGTACACATCATCAATTTATAGGTATGACCATCATCTATAACTCGCAATTGCTAGACCTCGTGACTCACTTTGTATTAAGCAACAAGTCTTTCATTTTTCGATACTCATGGAGCTCCTCCAAAGCATTAGCTGTCGTCTTGGACGTGGCCAGCCCAAGCCCAGATGACACAATATTTGAAGCAGAGGACTTTTGGACTCTTGGTTCTTGGGACACTTCAATAGCATCGTTAATTAGAAGCTTGGAGCCTTGCAAATCTTGTGTGTTAAGAGAAGTATCGTGGTGCAGAGGCGGTGCTTTCTTCAGCATGCGAACAAGAGCACCAACAGCAGCATCTTGTGATCTTTTGGTATGGAAAGTACCCCCGGCCTCGTTTCTTGGCGGCTCAAACAAACCTGACCTGACATAATATGAACATTCAGGTTTAAGTAATGAAGAGATTACAATCCAATTTAGAATAAGGTTAAAATTATGTCAGTCCAGACTGATAGCTCATGTTAGTAGAAATGTCAAAACACTACAACCTCACAACAAGACTAAGCAAAATAATTTAGAACGTTTTCGGTGGGCCAGACAAAACCCAGCTAATGATCAATCAGCTTTACTTCATATAAAAGACTGAAATTAATTTGTTTCTCAAAACAGGTTAGTTGCAAAGTGCAAGCACATCTAAAAGGATCGTCGATCAAAGAATGTTAATTCCCTCTCATAGTCCCAGATTATTATAAAATTGACACTAGAAGAAATAGTAAGTAAAATTAGGATGTAATGTCTGCTTATAAACCTAGCAGAAGCACAAGAATTTTAGGAATTTTAATAGTTCAAATAGAGCAAGGTTCTAATATCTAGCATTTTTTATGACAGAAAAATGAATATGAAGTTTATATATAAAAAATGAGATTCAGAGGTTGGTTAACCTTAGATCATACCAAAGATTAAGCTGAGCACTACTATGCAGTTACTGTGACATAATGGGCGTTAAGGTTACTAATCTTCATAGAGTTTTTGGTATGAAGTATGAACAACAACCGTCAGATATCAAACAATTTATTAAAGCTCAACTTGGAGGTTACAATTGACTATTCCCACCCAATCACCCAAAAAAGGCATTTCTTCTGTGAGATATCACCAAGCCATTTCAATGCCAAATAAAATCTCCAAATAAAACACATCAATATCAAAAAAAAATTGATCGTCTTTGCTCACAAGTATATCTGTTCATACAAAAAGCATTGTCATTATAGAATAGAGAAGAGATTTCCATATATGCCCAATTCTAGATAACAGCTGGGCCTTAACATTTTTATAAAGATATTATTTACTCTACAGAATATCCAAGAATGAAAGCTACTACCCATATGCTTGCTGATAAACAGACAAAGACGTGTCAAGTCAAGAGTGGGAAGTGTGAGTGACAAACAAAATACCGAAAAATTATATGATTCACACCTTCAGAACAATATAGAGAGAATGAATGATAAGTTTCAATATATATAAAAAATATATATTATGAAAAGATAAGATGCCAAAAAGATTAAAGCCATAAAACAATTCAATGTAAATTATTTAAGGTGATAATGAATGATAAAAGGCTAGTAAGACGATTGATATCCAAGTAAGCGGTCACTTGACATGGCGCACAAATTTTAAATGACAGATTCATAATGGGGTGACTTGAAAGACAGTATTAAGGAACAAGCACATTCCAGGGGATAGTCAAGCAAATTATAAGTCACTCAGCACTCTTCCCTAATTTTACATGAAAAAGTGTTATGTTTGAACAGTGATTATGTACCATCTAAATTGTTCTTGTAACAAGCACCTGCTAGTTAAAGAGGTGTCTCATAAAACTCAGGTAACAGAAAGTTTAAGAACAAATAGTTTTCTCACAGAATGATTATACTCTGTTGATTTGCAAATCAAATTAAAGTGAGAATTGCTTCCAAGGATGATTCCCAAACTACTAGGATGTCTTTTTGCATAAAGCTCTAGTATCATAAGTCTAAAGCCTGCATAACTAAGTGCAATATCAGAAAAGACAGATAAAGAAGTTTCCTTTCATTATCACAATTCTGCAAAAGATGAAGGAGCAATAAGTGTAAGCATAAGTCAGGGTGATCATGAGCGTGCGCGCTCTCAAGTCTCAAAAACCCCAGTGCTTCCCCTATTTTTCTTCACACATATTTCTCTTGTGGCTTGTTAAAGCAAAATGATTCCAAGTGATATTTGTGGCTTGAAGTGCAACTTAAAATGTCCATATCATAATGTGTATATTTTACAGATCTTGGGCAATAAACCACCTATGCACTTCATTAACTGATAACGTAGATGATTGCATAAAAGGTTCATGCGTATTAATAAAGGCAATCATAATGAGAAAATGGCATCTAATTCAAACATGAACCTATTGTTGCACCATCACGGTAGAAAACTGTACTTCTGAACTGCTATCATAGCTTACAATAATGATTTTAGAACACCACCTGACCTGCCTCTTACAAGCCTATCATTTCAGAAATTCCAATCTAGTACGTGCTTAATGATTAGTTCATGATTTGCACGTGTTAGGGGTTCATGAAAAGCATATTCACTTCATAGATGCATACCCCCATTGACACTATAAAGATAGCTAAATATATACTAGGAGATGAATCAATGCCCCTAGGGCATACTGCTAAGAGGAACTTTCAGCTTTCTTTAAGCTAGCCTAGATCTCAAATTTCTTAGATATAGCAGTCTTATAACACAATACATGAAACATACATGATATAGTGTAGGCTTTTTCAATCTTTCATTAAAGAAGAAATCAATCAGCTCAGGTTGATCCGAGATAGGAGCATCCTAGCAGTATATCAAAATCGAGCTCCTTTAATATCAATTGAACAATGATAGATCATAAATCAATGTTGGCCCATTCTTCTGAAGACAGCCAATGTCAAATCATTCCTATTTCCTAGCAAAAGATAGCTTTACACCACAGTCTTGATAGAAATAGGCATGAACCAACACATAACAAATACTTAATTCAATTTTCTTGGAAAAAAAACTTTTGACAAGCTCACAAAGCAGTATCTTGGACCCCTCAGTACGGAGAGCTCTAGTAGAGTGCGGTGCACAATGCCTTTGAAAGATTACCAGGTGGGAATTAAAGAACTTCAAATAATTTTATATAGGGAGCTTTCAAAAGGGCATACTCTTCAGATTGTATTTAGCTAGAAATGATTACCAGCCAAACCTTAAGAGGTGCTAACCCTAGGAAAAAAATTGCCTTTCCCCTTCCAAAGAATTCCAAATTGCTTATGCAGACAGTAAGCTAATCTCAGAAATTTCATATGTATAACAACAAAATATTCAGACATGGAGAAGCACCTTCTATTAGTGTATTTGGGATTGTGAACATTAAAGCGTACTGCATAGGGTTGAACAATTACCTGGAACAAGGATCTACTATTTCGTCATCATCAACAACAAATGGTCCATCATCATAATCATCCTGAAATGATAACCTACTAGATAATGATTTTGATGGCGAGCTATTCAATGACAGTCTCGCCCCAGATATCTTATGTGGCTTATCCTTGCTGAAGGAGGATAACTACAGCATAAACACTAATTAGTAAAAGTGTAAAAACATTTTTAACGGGCCAAAAAAATGATTATGTACACTATAATCGAACAGCATACCTTGTCAGAGGTTGTTTGGTGAGGCCCAGCATGTGCGAATTGCTCAGGACCAGTAGCTTCCATGTGAGGAGAAGGCATTAGTTCTTTGTTAGGCAGTGAAGACATGCTAGGAAGTCTGGACTCAGGTATACTAACAGGAGCACTTTCAGACCGTAATAGGACCTTGGATATATGGCGATTGGGAACATAGGCGGGTGGCGATGGAGATGGAGATGGTGAGAAGACAGGGGAAGGCCAAGACTCATCATAACTTGGATATTTCATATGAGTAATAAGTCTTTCATCAGGTATATGGTGAGGCAATCGTGGCGGAGGAAGACGGCAACAGTGCTGCTTTGCTAATGACGCCTGAGACTCGGAGTATGTGGGAGAAGGTGAGGGTGAAGGGTTAAGTGAGGGTGGTGATGCTCTATACACGTCATAACTCCAACTATGACGCCTTCCAAATGGAGATGAAGATGGGGAGCTTTGTGAAACGAAACCAGATGGAAACCTTTTTAATGGCTCTGCCATGGGACTCCCAACATATTCTGGAATGAATTGTGGTGATATAGGAGTTGAAGGATCTAAACTCATATCCACTACAGACGATCGGTACAAGACTGAGAGGCAAAGCCTGCCACAAGAAGTGTCAACTGGAGTAAACACAAATCGCTGCATATCTGCCTCTTCTCTACGAGTGAATGGCTCAACAAAAGATGACACTCGATGACTAAGATTATACAGCCGGATTTGAGCAGATGAGGTGAGATCACGAAACAACTTATAAGTAGGCAAAAGCCTGACAGTCGCATACAGAGACCTGAATAACAGTATCGATTTCTTGTATAAAGCATGAGAGCTTGCACAGTTGGAGCGCTTACTCCCAGACGAGGCACCGTGCTTTTTACTCTCATACTGTAAAATCCATCTCTCAATAATCTTTTCGTTCTTCCCATCACAGCCAAATTCTTCATTATCTGAGCCATAATAATGCTGCTCCTTCCCCAACGAATTCCACGCAAAACCTGTTTTAGGGGAGAAATTTAAAGGGTCCAAATCAATCGGCCTCTGCCTAAGTATAACATCAACTATCATGGGTTCAAGATTACTCTGCCGCCAAAAGTCTAGGCTCTCTAAGGCAGCTGGGCAATCCCTCAGCGCTAGATTAAACCACTTATCGCGCGGCCTAACACTCGAAGAAGATGAGGATGAAGAAGATGGAGATGGCGAGGTTAAACCCTGCTCCCCGCTGTAATTGCGCGAAGAAACATAGGGGCAACGCGATTCGAGTATTATGTGAAGGCTTTTAGCGAAAAACTCTGTGATTATCTGTTCCATTTTCGCACGTTCGGAATGAGAGTTCCCATTAGAAGAAGCCATTGATCCCTAAAAATTTTCCCAAATAAAAATCAAACACCTTTATCCTGGGCAGGAACTATGAACCTCAGCCCAAAAGAAGATACGCATGATTCAAGGTTTTCAATTTAACAAAGAAAAAAAAGAAAAAAAAAGTAGAGATGAACCTTCAAACTTATGGCGGCGGTCGATGAATGGTTGAGGCAAACGAAAGAGAGTTGGCCAAAACAGCGACTGCTTCAGTGGGTTGCTTGCAAGAAACTCAAGAGGGGTATTTCCGTCCGTTGTTGTCTCTATCTGGCTGTAATATCTATCTGTGGTTTATATGCGTCCGTATGTTTATGCAGAGAAAAGGGTTTCCTTCATTGCTGGTGACCTTCAAATTCAAATAAGAAGACGGTGGAGTAGCAGAGGAAGTTGATGAGGTTTTTCAGAGGAGAGAAGGAAGTGAGACTCAGTCACGTCAAGGGGAGGAGTTTCATCACCTATTAGTATTTCGGTTGTTTAGAAGATGTTCTGATTTTTATTTTTCATTTTTTATTTTTTATTTTTTTTAATGCTCTGATTTTACATACTCCGTATAATACTACTCCCTCCGGCTTAAGAGTCAAGATTCGTGACACTTTTTTTTTTTCTTATTTTCGGCACATATTTCCACTCATCTTGATGATGATTTTAAAATAATTTTTTGAAGTATTGTTTCTTTTACAGGATACTACGACATTCATAGTATCTCATAAACGAAAAAATACTTCAAAAATTTATTTTAAAACCCACTATCGAGAAGCGTGAAAATACGTGCCGAAAAGAAGGAAAATAAAGGTGTCACGAATCTTGAACCGGAGGGAGTTGTAGCTATGTTGCACAGGTGTGGAGGAGCGGGTGCGGGAGCCATACGATACAAGTGCGGGAATATATATTTTTAAAAAATTATAGGGTGCGATTCGGATAGGATACGTACGTCTATTTATTTTTATTTTTATATTTATTATATAATGTCTATATTACACATAAAATTTAAATAAATCATAAACTAAATATCTATGAAAAATAATAAAACAGTGCAACTAAATATATAATGTATGTCTTCTGCTTCTATTTTCCTTTTTCTTTTAAAAAACAATGTTTAAGATTTGCAAAAAATCCCTTAAACACTTAAGTTATAGCAAAAATAACTCAATTAACTCCGGATTCGCGAATCCTCTTTATCGGATTCGTGTATCCGTTATTATTTATATTAAATTAAATAAGAATACGCCACGTGGCGAATCGGGTGCGAATCCGACGCGAATCACACCCAGATGCGATATGGGTGCGAATCCGATACTGCAATGTGTTGTTTTTTGAAGAATCCATGCATCAGAGACTAGTAGTATGCTATGATGCACGGATTCTTCTAAAAATATTATATGCGTATCGTACCCGCACCGGATACGCGTGAGGGTGCGATTCTCGTGGGTTTATATTTTAAATGATTTTATATTTTGGGTTTATATATATATATTATAGTTTGGTTCATATGTTAATAAATCCTGACGTGTTAAATAGAAATGAATCTGGACCATTGATCTTAGTCAAATATATAAATGTCATTGATTTAAGCATGGTTTCAAAGTATAATAAGCATGATTTTATTTAAGCATCAATTTGTACATTAAAAATCACAATTATATAATAAACATAATTATATGCATATTAAAGCATGATTTTGTATACCTTTAAACATTTTTCTCATTTTAACACGCCATGATTTATTTACACACGAACTGTTCCGATATATATATATATATATATTGCCATAAAATTTAAATTCACTACAAAATCAATATAATATTTTATTTATGGGGTTTGATTGAAAATTTTATTTTAAGTAACATTTATAATGTTATATTTAATTTATGAATTTTATTTTTAGAAAATTGGTGATATATTTAATAAAATATATAAATATATTGACGTATCCTTGACGAATCGCACTCTATAATTTTTAAAAATTCGCATCCTCGTATCCGAATCGTATCGCCCCCGCACCCATGCAACATAGCTAGTAATTTTAAATTTGAGGATCTAATGTTTGATTTAAAAAAAGGGTTAAAATACACTCACGGTATTTCCCTTAAAATCAAATAACCCTTAAGTAATTTTAGATACAAATGAAATCTTTATTTTTATACATTTGGATACTTAATGTTTTTACGACTGACGTAACTGTCATAAACTCCTCCAAATTCGTTTTATACTTCTCTTTTTTTTTTTTCCTCCATCAGAAAGGAAATTCGTTTTATACTTAATTCTCTTGTATTTAATTAATCTTTTAATCGACAACGAAGCGCAGCTCAATTTCCATTTATCGTCTCTTTGTAAGTTCAAAAGTTGTTTTCTTCTTGTACATTGTCTAGGACGAAGACTCCCCAATTAACGAACATACAATGATTGGGCTTTCTCACAACCCTTCCATTGTGATGGGGATTTATAAGGATGACTTGTGCAGGAGATTGTTAGGATTGTTTATCTTCATGTACTCTTAGTTGAGTTTGTCTAAATGTCCATCCATCCCTGAGTTCGTCAAGGATGATTTTGCTACGACTTTTATGGTTCATTATATAGCCATCTTTCAAAAAGATTGTGCTAATGTAAGTAGCAATCTTTTTATTTTTAGGACTATAGAACAGACCTCTATTCGTTCCTTTTGGATATCTGATTTTTGTCTATTTTTCGCATGGTGTGATTGAGATAGACTTTGATACTAGATTTAGAATATGTGATTATGTTTCAAACGCATATCCTGAAAAATACATAATTCATCGTTTATCAAACCATCTCAAGTAGAGTTGTCTTTCATACTTTTGATACATCGTTCGGTTGGAGTACACCAGACACAGTCAATTATGATGTGATTCCACATTCTGACTCATTACTGAGTTATTCACAATGACTTTATATGTTTACCATGTTGCTTTCGAAACCTATCTGATATGCCTTGAATTTCTCAAAGCACTCAGACTTGCGATGCAACATTCAAATGTATTCGTACCCCGAGTAATCGTTAATGAAAGTGAAAAAATACTTGTACACTCCACAAGCTTTAATGGACATGGGTCCACACATGTAAGGGTGAACCAATTCTAACACATTTTTCGACCATATACCTGCTCCTATACTACTTGGCTTTAAAAGGCTGAGTCGTCTTTTTCCCTTTCCTTCGCAAACCAGGGAAGGCAGTTTGTTGAAATAGTAAATCAAATCGAATTCAAAATTTAAATATTTCATTAACTTATGTTTCAATTACCGCAAATAACGGTTGACTTGGCATTCCAAAATCAAATGAAAATGACTATCGGAAAAAATGCTAACCTTATTAACATATTTTTTCAATTACTATAAACAACAGACAAACTTACTGATCAAAATTTGAATGAATACAACTATTCAAGAAAATAGTACTCCCATTAACATATTTTTCAATTACTGTCAACAACGGGATATTTCACTTTAAAATTTGAATGAATACATATACTTGAGAAAATGTTACTCTCGTTAATATATTTTTCAATTACTATAAACTATTGGGAACCCCTACAGTTTGGTTTTGATGATGTTTTCCGAAACTACATTTAACTTTATTTTACATTTACTTAGGTTGATAAGAGCGACATGCTCTATTTGCACACGTCGACTCATTTAGTCTCTTTTACAGGTTGATGCCTTGTAAAGAACATATCGTGATTGACGATCTGCTCTATAGATCTCAACCTGATCTTTTAGATTCTAGTTAACCTGCAGTAGAAGCTCAACTGACCTGCTCTGAAGAGTTCAAGATCGCTGGAGTTCTACAGATTGAAGATCAAGCAGATTCACCTTCATGAGTCTGGACGACCTGTCCTCTAGTACCTGTTTGCCAGCAAGGATGAAATCTTCCCACGGCTAGAAGTCAGCAGTACGGCCTCTCTGCCATCACTGACTGTTCCAACAGCTAGAATTCAAAATCTTAGCCTATAAATACTTCAAATCTCTCCAAAATCAAGTACGGGAAATTCAATATACAAGCCAAATCTCTGCAGAAATCTCCGAAGCTCAAAGCTCCACTTAACACTCGAAACAAGACGATTTCCCAAGTGTTAAGTTCATCAGATTTCTGATTCTGGAACCTTTGTTCTTAAGTGTTCACTGCTGCTTAAGAACACCTTGTATTTTCTACACTCAAGTCTGTAAAGTCTGAAAGTGTTAGAAAGGTTGTTAGATCTCTTTGTTGTTAGGTTTGGATTAACTTAGCTTTAGAGGTCGAGTTTGTATCAAGTTTGTAATCTCTAGTTTAGAGAAGTTTGTAAGGGTCACGACCCAAAACTCGTGTTCGGATTTCGTCGAGGTTAGACGAAATCTGAAGCTGATTCTCTATCATTCTAAACAAGAAGAGAAGCAAGAAATTTCAGCTACAACGATAGCTGACGTGTACGTAGGGAAGGTTATCTCGAACCACGCTAAAATCAACTGTCTCAATCTCTCCTTTACTTCAGCTGATTTACTGCTTGCTCACTGACTTGCATTCATAGCATACAAACTCTTCACAAAAAAAATAAATTATGTGATCTGCTGTTTGAAAAGAAAAGATTTCTAAGAGTAGCCGAACTCACTCACCAACTTCCGCACTGCACATACAATCTGTTGGCATAATTGTGAACCTGTTCTTAACCGAGCCTGTTCCAGCTCAACAGGTCGTCTCTCTCTGACACTAGTTGACCTGACAAGTCAATCTGATAGTGTATTTGCTTTAAAAGTCAAAACGTTGGCAATTTTTGGTGTATTCCCTCCCCCATACACCAAATTACTCTTTCTAGGACCAACATAAACAATAAGCATCTTGACATTTAAAGTTCGAACGAATACGACCACTTACAAAAATGTTGTTTTCATTAACATATATCTCAATTAGTGTAAACAACGACCATCTACTTGACGTTTAAAACATGTAAACCTAAACAAAAACTATTGTCCCCATTGATCAAGTTTATTTTCTAATATTCAATTTAATTTTTTTTTTATGAAGCATTGTACTATTATTTGAAATAAATAACAATTCTATTTTTTCACGCTTCGTATCTTTAAAAGTGATAAAATAAAGCGATTTCCGTCGAATTTCGACGAGCATAAACTTGTAGATATATAAACTGTTAATGTATACACCACATCAGCATCGCCCACAATTTTCTAAGAATATCTATACTATGTAAAGAGGGCTAATTATAAACGCTATACTAATAAGTTGCATTCATTATATAAATTTATAATAAACTACATAATCCATATTTTTTTATATGAGAGACTTATCCATAATTTTTTATATTAGAGACTTATATGCAAAAATACCCGAATCTCATAAGGAGAAATGAAAAATATCTACTTCCATAACTATTTATGAAAAATACCGAAATTTATGGGAACTTCCTAAAATGTCATTGAATGACAACAAAAGTCAATGACTTTTGGAAGGAAAGTGGCCCATACCAATGGAAAAATGCAATTAACAATTGAAAAATTGAGACCCGCGACAAGAAAATAACTATCAATGACCGAAAAATTTATACCAACAGTTGGAAAATTAACAAATAAAAAATGAAACTAACTATTGAAAAACTGAGGTGTACGACAGGAAAATAATTTTTAATGAGCGAAAAACCTATTATAGCTGTTGAAAAATAAAAACAGTAGGAATACTTTAATAAATGTCAATTATGATGTAAACACATAATTAATCGTTAAAATTTCATTCGAGATAACAAAGGGAAAAATGCAATTGAAGAATAGAAATAATTATTTTCCATTCTTACCAAAAAAGTGTTTACGTTATTTAGGGGTATTTTGAGGAGTTTCATTAAATTTGAGTATTTTTCATAGAGAGTTATGAAAATGAGTATTTTTCATTTTTCATTATCAAATTTGGGTAGTTTATATGAATACTACTTTATATTTTGTAAATAATAATAATAATAATAATAATAATAATAATATATTTGTAAAACCGTTTATATTATATATTTATGCTGTTTACTTTGTAATAAATTAATGGAGGTATAATAAAATGATAACTAAACTTTGACATTTAAATGGAAAAGAAAGGGGAAAAGAATAAGAAAAAGAAGTAGTACTAGGAAAATCAAAACAAAATCAAACACACACTCTCGCTCTCGCAATCTATGTGAATCTGTAACCTGTCTCTCCCTCGGACTAAAGTACGCCGCAGTAGGGCTTCTCTCTCCCTCTCAGCAAGGCGCACGTTAATAGCCTGCTGCACTTTTATCATACGCCATTTCAAGGTACGCTCAAAACCTAAGTACCCACCCACCTCCATTTCTGTAATGATCTCCAACTCATCGATTATCCGTCGACCACTGTCCGCAATCAGTTTCAAATGATGTTATTGCTTCATTTTTCTGCTCACAACATTAAGGATTTTTGAATTGATATCAATTTTAACGCTTTCAATTCCTGGGGTTTTCATTTTCGTTTCTCTATTCATTTTTTGCTGCAGCGAGATCTGTTGAGGGCGATACAGGATTATTCATTCATTTTGATTGTTGTGCAAGGGAAGAATTAGAGTGAGAGGGAGGTACTTGGGGTTAGGGTTTTGATGCGTTGGCGTGGTCTGAGAGATCCTGTGTTCGGGGTTTGGATTTTGGCTCCGGTTCGGACATGGCCAATCATGGCTCCAAGTTTGTATCCGTGAATCTGAACAAGTCTTACGGGCAGTCTTCGCATCATAGCCACTACACACACTTTAATGGAGGGGGCGGTTCATATGGGCAAGCTGCCGCAGCTGCTGGGAGGGGGCGGGTGGGGGGTGGAGGTGGAGGTGGTGGAGGGATGTTGGTTTTATCTAGAAATCGAGGAGGCTTGGCCCCCAAGGTCGCCTCAAAATTATCTGTTCCGCCCCCTTTAAATTTGCCGTCATTGAGGAAAGAACATGAGAAATCGGATATGTCAGGGTCGGGGGGACCCGGTGCCAGTGCTGGTACCGGTAGTGGATCAAGGCCTTCTTCATCCGGGGTGGGTTGGAGCAAACCTATTGCAGCTGCCGCTGCATTGCAGGAGAAGAACGAGAGTGGTAGTGAAAGTGCTTTGGTTAATGGAATGAGTGATGCAGCTGTGGCAAGTAGAGCTGTTGGTTCTTATATGCCGCCTTCTGCCCGTTCCACAGGGTCTGGAGTTGTGGGTTCTGCTTCTGCATCTCGAGAATTTGTACCATCTGCGGACAAAGCTGTGCTTTTGAAAGGTGAGGATTTCCCATCACTTCAAGCTGCAAGGCCTGTCTCATCTGGGGCATCGCAGAAACTGAAGGATGGTTTAAATCAGAAGCAAAAGCAGGTCTTACACGAGGATTCGACTCAGGATAAAGTGGAAAGCTATCATTTGGGTCCAATGGCTGATATGCATCCACCAGGACATTCCTTAGGCGATACTGGTGGAGATAGGTTTGTGGAAAATGGTGGTGCATTCCACAGAATGGATGGTGGAAGGATGGGTTATCAAAATCGGAAGCAGGAGCATTACCCTGATCCACTGCCACTGGTTCGCATGAATCCAAGGTCTGATTGGGCTGATGATGAGCGTGACACGGGCCATGGATTCGTGGAGCAGGGACGCGATATTGGATTTTCAAATAGCGGAAGCTATTGGGATAGAGATTTTGACTTGCCGAGGCCTAGCGTTTTACCTCACAAGCTAGCTACTAATCAGTACAGACGGGACCAACGAGACAATGAGACTGGAAAGGATGTTTCCAGTGAAGTCCTTAAAATGGACCCGTATAACAAAGATATCAGTACACCTAGTCGGGAAGGTAAGGAAGTCAATAAGTGGAGAACTTCTCTTTCTAAAGATGGAGTTAGCTCTCAAGAAATGGGAAATCAAAGAGCTGATATTGGTGCAAGAATGGCTGGTAATAATATAGCAAAGGAGAATAAGTACACCCCGCCTCATTATGGAGAGACTGTTCGAGATGGCAGCGCTACACTGAACAGGGATTCTGCTTTTGGGAGGAGGGATTTGGGACATTTAGGACAGCAGATGCAACGGAATAGTTCTATAGATTCTTTTAATAACAAAGTGGCTGATCGTAATTCTCGGGATCGCCATGTCTCTGACCAACATAATAGGTATAGGGGTGACAGTTTTCAGAATAATACATCATCCAGACCCTTTATTGCTTCTAGTGGGAGAAGGCCTCCTGTAACTGACCCCATACTGACTATGGGCCGGGATAAGCGATTTTCAAATAGTGATAGATCCTTCTCAGAGGATCCTTTCTCGAGAGACTATGGTTCTGCAGGGTTTGACGAAAGGGATCTCTTCTCAGATAGTCTTGTTGGGGTAATTAAGAGGAAAAAAGATGCTGCTAAACCTACTCATTTTCATGATCCTGTTCGAGAGTCTTTTGAGGCAGAACTTGAAAGAGTCCAGAAAATGCAAGAGCTTGAGAGACAGAAGATCGTTGAAGAGCAAGAAAGAGCTTTGGAGCTAGCTCGTAGAGAAGAGGAGGATAGACTGAGAAGAATTAGGGAAGAGGAGGAAAGACAGCGAAGGCTAGATGAAGAATCTCGAGAAGCTGCATGGAGAGCAGAACAGGAGCAGCTTGAGGCTATTCGAAAAGCTGAAGAGCAGAGGATTGCCAGGGAAGAAGAGAAGAAAAGACTTCAGTTGGAAGAAGAGAGGAGGAAACAGGCTGCCAGACAGATGCTTCAAGAATTGGAGGCTAAGATGGCCAAGAGGCAGTCTGAAGCTGTAAAGGGTGATGTCTCTGCATCTAAAACAATTGTGGATGAGAAACTCAAAGTAGCCATAAATGAATATACTGTATCTAAGAATATAGAGTTGGAAACCTGGGAAGATGAGGAGAGAATGATGGAAAATGTTATGACTTCAAGTTCATTTGAGTCATCTGCTCATGGCAGACCTTCTGAGATGATCTTGAGGCCCCATCCTCCTAGAGAAAGTTCTTCAAACTTTATTGAGAGAGGAAAATCTATCAATCCTTGGAAAAAGGATGTCCTGGAATACGGAGGTAGTTTCCCCTCACCTCAATCAGATCAAGAAACTGGTCATTATAGTCCACGGAAGGACGCAGCAGCTGGTGGCAGAACAGGTCCACGAAAAGAGCTCCATGGTGGACCTGGTTTTATGCCGTCTAGGGCTTACTCGAAAGTTGGAGTGCAAGACTCTTACTCAGATGAGTTTGGATTTCAAAGAGAACAAAGATGGAATCTTTCTGGTAGTGCTGACTCCTATGGAAAACTCAGGGAGATGGACTTTGAATTTCAGGATATTGCAGATAGTGGATGGGGGAAAGGACACACCAGAACTGTTACTCGTCCTCCTTACCCAGAGCGTTTGTATCCTCATTCTGATGCAAATGAGCTTTATTCCTATGGGAGGTCAAGGTATTCAGTCAGACAGCCTCGAGTCCCTCCCCCTCCTTCCCTTGTTTCAGCTCAAAGGACTAATACTAGAGGAGTTAGTGAACACTCTGGTACTTCAGCTTTTATAGATGGCAGCAATCATTATACTCATGCTTCACGAGCTGAACCTGCCGGGGAGACAGATTATTATGGCACTAATCACGGAGGTCCTGAGCCATCTCAGATTTTTGGAATGCCTCTAGAAAATAGTACTTCTGAACGGCAGAAGAGTGGATCACGGTGTGACTCACAATCTTCACTCTCTGTTTCCAGCCCCCCAACTTCTCCACCTCATTTATCCCAAGACGAGTTGGATGCATCTGGAGATTCTCCTGTAACATCAGCTGTAGCAGAAGGGAAAAATAATTTACTTACAGGAGCTGGATCTGTTGCTCACAGTGGTGACTCTGGAAATAATACTATGATTGTATCGGATTCAGTTTCTGCTGTTGAGGATGAAGAGTGGAGTCTTGAAAATGAAGACATGATGCAGCAACAAGAAGAATATGATGAGGATGAAGATGGTTTTAGAGAAGAGGAGGAAGTGCGCGATAGGGATGTTGAGAATCTTGAGCTGAACCAGAAGTTTGACGGACTGGAACTTGAGGAAAGAGGCTTGCCTGATGTGATGGACAATGTAGTCTTAGGCTTTGATGAGGGTGTTGAAGTTGAAATACCGAGTGATGATATTGAGAAAAGTATGGGCCATCATCAAGATAGATCATTTGGGATGCATGATGGTTCTATTGGCATGGATGAAGAACGAGTGATTGTTGATGGGTTTCCTTCCGATGAACAAACGAACAAACCTTCTAACTACTGATGATTCTCATGGGACAAGTGCTGATAGCTCCTCTCAAAAGATACTGAACACGTCAGCTTTGCCAGGTTCTATCGGTCAACATGTGGGCCCTTCTGCAGCATCAGCGAATATTTTAGATGGTGCTGATTCCTCTGGTAGCACCTGTGTAGCCTCCCAGTCGACTGTCTCTTCATCAGTTGATGTTACAGCTGCGACACGTCAGCCAATTAATATGCCATCTGTATCTTCTGCTGGAAGTCAGGATGATTTACCAATCAAGCTTCAGTTTGGGCTGTTTTCTGGTCCTTCTTTGATACCATCTCCAGTGCCTGCTATACAGATTGGTTCCATACAGATGCCTCTGCACATCCATCCTCCTGTTGGGCCATCCATTACTCATATGCATCCATCACATGCTCCAATGTTCCAATTTGGTCAGCTGCGATATACATCTCCTATCTCGCAGGGAATTTTGCCAATAGCCCCTCAATCGATGTCTTTTGTTTCGCCTAACATGCTGGGCCATGTTAATCTCAATCAGGATGTTGTAAGCTCTGGAATTCATGAGCCTGCTCAACATGCTTCCAGACCAAACGCAAGCAGGGGTGAAAAGCCATCCGTTTCAGTAAATAATCTACCATCTGTATCATCCAAGCAATCTGATGGAGGCCTTCCCTCGGGTATAAATACAGTGTCAAATGAAGAAAATCATGATTACAATTCTGGTGTCCATGCATCTACTTCTGGAACCTCTGGCACTTGTGATGGCAAATTGATGTTGAGTTCTGGCTCTCATGCCGAAGAGAAGGGGCATCATCATGTTGCTGCAAAGAGTTATCCACCATCATCAAAGGCAAGAGGACAGTCACATCATGTGCAACCAATGATGCAGTCTGTTGCTGGTGAGAAAAATTACGGAACAGTAAGAGGTCTAGGTGGATACTCTGGTGGCAGGGGAAGAAGATATGCGTATGCAGTTAAAAATTCTTATGCAAGATCATCTCCCCAGGATTATGAAATGCTGGCAGATTCAAATGGATTTCAAAGAAGACCTCGAAGAACAGTCCAACGAACTGAATTCCGGATTCGTGAAAACAATGACAGGAGATCAGCTCCTGCAGTGGCTTCTTCTAGTGCTGCTGGCCCAGATAAGTCTACGTACAGTGGAAAGGCCATAGGAGTTTTCACTAGAAGTGGGGCCAAGAGAGGTAGCATGTCTAATAGAACTATGAAGCACACTGAGCCCGTGGCATCTGGAAGTAAAATATCTTCAGAGGTTGATTCTGGAGATAGGGAAGCAAAAGTGGGAAAAGACTTGTCGAGTAGGAGTCAGAATACTTCATACCCTGGTGAAGCAAACCTTAGGAAAAATGCTTCTGAGGATGACATAGATGCTCCTTTACAAAGTGGTGTTGTGCGCGTATTTAAACAACCTGGTATTGAAGCCCCTAGCGATGAAGATGATTTCATTGAAGTCAGATCCAAAAGGCAAATGCTGAATGACAGACGTGAACAAAGGGAAAAGGAAATTAAAGCAAAATCACGGACCACCAAGGTAATAATGATTGTAGAAAAAGTCTCAATTACGTCTTGGGAAATTTTGGAATGGTATCTTTTTCTTTCTTTAATGTACACTCTCCATTCTAGATGTTAATTATCTCCTATTTTGTATCATTTCAGCCACCACGGAAATCACGTCTAACCAGGCAAAAGGATGTAGTCTCAAGAAGCAATAATAAACACCCAGTTCCATTGGGCAATGAAGTAACAACTGATCCTCCATTAGATCTTTCTGTATCTGAGAGCTCTCACTTTGTAAGCGGAGGATCAACTGGATTTACTGTTGCTGCTTCCCAGCCTCCAATTGGCACTCCTCCTGTCAATTTTGAAGCACAGGCTATCAAGTACATGTTCCTAAGCAGAACTTTAGTTTTGGAATTTTGTTAGCAAAATAACTAATATATTCTTCCACTTGTGCTTGTCTTAGCAGGCCTTCACAGTCAGGCTCTGTATCTGTTGTTTCTAACAGCGAAACAGAACATGAACCTGTTCACTTTGACAGCAAAAATAAGGTAATAAATCATATTGAATCACCCCTGGGTATTGGTGTTTATGACAATGGTATGTGTTAGTTATAATTGCCCTTCTAGAAAGGTTGTCGTGTGCTAGTTGAAGAGCACAATGAAAATTTGTTCAACCATTTAAACTGAATGGACCTGGTTTCATCCTTAGGTATATGTGTTTGAAACTATGTTGGCTATGGTATTCGTTAACGTCAAATGGTTCACGTCTGTCTTCCTAAACAGTGTAGCTCACATGTTAGTTGAAAACCAAAATGAAAATAATTTTACAATTTGATTTAAATGGACTTGTTGTCATTCTTCTATGTATGTTTAACCTTTTCTTTTGTTTTGCTTTAATTTCTGTATTGTTTAGCTCTATATGTCTTCTTTGGGCTGTATCTTTTCTTCGAAAAATTGTGTCAACACATGTATTCTCTGGCAGGTCATGTCTTTAAGCCAGACACAAATTGATGAGGCCATGAAACCTGCTCGGTTTGACTCACACATCTCTGCTGTTGGAGGTCATTCCAGCCCAGTTAGTGACCCAATCTTGCAGTCGTCATCTATGCTGTCAAAAGACAAATCGTTTTCTTCTAGTGCAAGCCCAATCAATTCACTCCTTGCTGGAGAGAAAATTCAATTTGGTAATTTTTTTTGTCTCAATGAACTTAACTTTGCTGAGAGAATCTCCTCTAGAAAAACTTGCGATCTCCCCCTCTCTTTCCTGTTATCAGGTGCCGTTACATCTCCAACAATCCTTCCTCCTAGTAGCCGTGTTGTATCTCATGGCATTGGTGCTCCGGGTTCCAATCGACCTGATGTGCAAGTATCCCGCAGTTTTCCTGTAACAGAGAAAGAAAATTCTCTTTTCTTTGAAAAAAAGCACCTGAGTGACTCTGGTGTTCCCTTACAAGATTGCGAGGCTGAAGCAGAAGCAGCTGCTTCAGCTGTTGCTGTTGCTGCTATCAGCAGTGATGAAATAGTTGGGAAGGGCTTAGGCTTAGTTAAAGAGGCCAAAACTTATGGTGGTGCTGGCATTGCTAAAGGTAGCTCTGAGGCTTACGGTAATGAAGACTGCTAGAAAATGATATGGGCTTTACTTAGTTTAATTGCTTATCCTTTTTTTTGCAGGTGTGGTTGGAGATCAGCACATGACAAGTCAATCACAGGGTGACGAGCTGTTAAGTGTGTCCCTTCCAGCAGATCTATCCATCGAGACAACACCAATCTCCTTATGGCCACCATTGCCAAGTCCCCAGAGCTCTACTAGCCAGATGCTTTCTCATTTCCCTGCAGGTCCACCTTCCCATTTCCCCTTTTATGAGATGAACCCGTTGTTAGGGGGTCCGATTTTTGCATTCAGTCCCCACGAAGAATCTGTTGGTACACAATCACAACCCCTGAAGACTACAACATCTAATTCTGCTCCTCTTAGCAATTGGCCCCAATGCCATGCTGGTGTGGACTCATTCTATGGTCCTCCAGCTACGTATTCTGGTCCTTTTATCGGTCCTCCTGGAGGGATTCATGGGGTTCAGGGGCCTCCGCATATGGTTGTTTATAATCATTTTGCACCAGTTGGACAATATGGGCAGGTAGGTTTGAGTTTCATGGGTACCACCTATATCCCCTCTGGGAAGCAAGCTGATTGGAAAAATACTGCTTCGTCCACGGCCATGCATATTGGCGAGGGAGACATGAATAATGTGAATATGGCCAATGTGCAGCCAAGTGCTCCAATTGCAGCTCCCATTCAGCATCTTGCCCCAGGATCGCCGCTCTTGCCTATGCCCCCACCATTGCCCATGTTTGATGTATCACCATTCCCTGTAAGTGCCTCTTGATTAATTGTTATCTATTTGATTGATAAAGTGTGCATATCGCAATCCTTGTTAATGTTGCTTCCTATTTTTTCCTGGTTGGTTTGTTAATCCCTTGAAGTATTGGAGTTGGGAGTTTAATATGAGAGTTGTTTTTATATCCTCGAGCGTATTGAAAATCTTTCATTGTATCTTGAAAAATATGACAATATTCTTTTTCAGACTGCCCCTGATTTGTCTGTCCAAGCTCGATGGGGGCACATTTCAGCTTCTCCACTTCACTCAGTCTCTATTACTCGACCGTTGCAGCCACAAGCTGAAGGCGCATTGCCTTCTCAAGCCAAGCACGGACACCCAATCGACCAATCATTAACTGCCAACAGGTTCACCGATTCACGTACTCCTACATCATCAGATAATGTCATGAGTTTTGCTGCTGCTGCAGATACAAATGTTGCCCCTTTTCCTACTGAATTAGGATTGGTAGATTCATTGAGAATCAGCGCTGCTTCATCAGGGCAAACAGCAGTTCAGAGCATTTCTGCGAGTGCAAATGCTGAATCTGGCAAGACCGATACAATCGACAGTGGGAAAAGACACCAGAGTGGAAGTTCTGTGAAGAGTCAGTTCTCTAAAAAGAATTTTTCCACCCAAGGTAACACTACTGGGCTCTATTATCAAAGAGGCCAAAGGAACAATGCAGGAAATGAATTGCCTCATCGTAGGATGGGTTTCCATGGAAGGGGCGGCATGGACCGAAATTTCCCTGCTGCAAAGATGAAACAAATTTATGTGGCTAAACAGTCCACTAATGGGAGTTCGTCTACATGATCCAGAGATTGCGAATTATGGATGTCACAAGCGCATTTTCTTCGACTAACCCGATTTTGGGGTAATGACCCCTGCAGTTTTGGAGCAATATACGAAAACATATTTTTGATCTCTCTGGATCCAATCTGCAGAGTCGTGGTCCGGCTGGAAAGTTCCTTTCCTGCTTTGTGCTGCTAGTAAAAAAAACGATCACGGTGAAGGTAAAGGCTTCGAATAACGTTGTGTTTGACTGCTGGATGACGCTTTTATCTCTCTTCGGTTTTTGATCGGTGTATTGGCGTATTATATTAGTATATGATTAAGGTAGTATGATTTTTTGGAATGTACACGATGCTGTGGGTTTTAGTTGGAAATATCATATCGAGGAGTTGCTACAATTATCATATTTCTTGATGTTACATTTTTGTCCTTCAGGGATTTGCTAAGTGGCTTTCGATCAATTGTATTTAATTTAATTTAATTTTAATTTTAATTTAGTAGTACAGTTGACCTTTTAAAATCATAGCTCTTTTGGAGGGAAATTGTGTTTTAAGTGCAGGGACCAACATCGCTGAAATCAGCTTGTTTGGTGAATAGTAAGATACTTCTTCACTTATCAATGAACACATTTGCAAAACACCAAACGACATCTATTAGCAATACCATTTCTCTCGTTAACGTTCAGTATCAATTATCACTGCAAGAGAGATGTTTCCTTACCCACTTTTGGGCATTTTTGAATGGCACTTGTCATTCACCTATGCATGTCAACCTTTTCTGAACTTGTAGATTTGATACTATTAGAAATACGACAGAGAAATATTTTTTAAAAAAAACACAAGACAATAGAAACAACGAATTTATGAGCAACGAATGAGGTATTTTTCACCGCCAATTTATGACTACCTTTGGAGGCACCGCCAATTTAGGTATTTTTCACTAGATATTTTATTGGAATCTTAACACATTATACAATGACAACGAATGAGGTGTTTATATTAAGGGTGTGTTCTCTTTGATGGAAAGAAAAAAGAGAGATAAGAAAAGGAAAGAAAATCTTATTTTATAATGTGGTTCCCACTTATTTTATCATATGTTTTTTAAGGTGGAAAAAATGGGAAAACATCCCTAAAAGAAAAACCTAATTACTTGTTCTACATGTTCCTTATTAGGCTCCATAACCCCAATAAAACAGATCGACAGAATCAACCGACTTTGAATTGCATCGTTCTCTGATGCCATATTAGAATTAGGTCATTCATCATCTTAAAATAACTTGTAAGATAAGAGTGGCATCCAAACTACATGTAAAATTCACCATGTTTCTCAATTAGATATGGAACAAAGATATGGCTTCCACACCTCTCACTTGCATTAGATAAACATCGGCTTCTACTACTGTTAACAACATACCATCATCGATTCTGGATCAACTCTAATAACATATAGTATTAAAATTGAGGCTATGCCTCCTTTAAAAGGCTACACCAAGTTGATGTGGGATAAATGGGTGGCTTCAACATACCCGCATGTGGAATATTGCAAGGCTTTTACATCAATGTATGATTTCGAGGATATTATATTAACATTAATTAAATTAATGAGTTGCCAGTGCCTCATATGACCTACAGCTTATGTATACAAAAATCACCAATATCTTCTTGATTTTGATGGGGTTGATCCTCAATTTCCCTAACTTTAATCACTGCTGGAATCTTCTTTAACAAACAAGACTGATGCCAGGATCTTTACTGAATTGTTTTCGTTCCATTAGCAGCCTCACATCATTGGCTTTTTCCCACTTTCCTGCAGCTGCATAGATATTGTGGAGAATCACATAAGTTCCAGAAT